>CM074737.1:33692119-33774619 GCA_037367245.1 Phrynocephalus guinanensis
GGTCCATGCTAATTTCTAGCAGAGCGAGGAAGGCAGTGATGGATCCCCCAAAATCTTGACCACACATCCCATTAGCCTCTGTCTCTGTGACAGTAGAAGAAGACTTGGGGAGGGGGGGAGAGAGAGAGAGAGAACGAGGGAGAGGGAAGGAGTGTATGGGGAGAGGGAAAAAAAAAAGAGAAGATGACTGAAAGGTGGAAAGCAGCCAAAAGATCCACACGAAAATCTGAAGTCTCTCTTCAAAAACAAAAACAAAAAAAAAATCTCCCCTCCCATGTTTTACTGTTAAATTAACCCCCTGACAAAGGAGCTGGTGAGATTTTGGTATGACAGCGGGCTGCGGGGGGGGGAACACACCTCAAAATTGTGCTTTCAATTTATCATCTGCCTCCATCCTTTCCAAAATGTAGATGGGAAACTCTTTCAAACTTGCAGGGTGTGAGGAAGAATAATGGAGGGTTTTAATAATCAGGAAAAGTATCACGTTTTCTTTAAACTCCCCCCTTGATGTCGATAGATGAGCATGAATACTGTGCAGCAGAAGACGAGCCTTTGTTTCAAAATGCCAGTAACTTCATATTTCTGGGGATGATAATTTGGTGTGGGTGGGTGTGCATGCACACAGGGGTGCATCTAATGAACTAGATATACAGTTGCCACTCATCTAGTTGACTCCAGGACTGATTTTTTTCTTGAAGCTGTTTCTGGCACTAGACATGCAACCTCTTCTTGTTGGAAAAACAGAATTGTCCCAACCGATGTTAGTAACCTGATTACCATGTCGCAGAAACGGCACAGGTACCTACCAGTACGTTCTTGTCTCTGAATTTTTAACTTTAAAAAACCCAAAGTTTTGATGGTAGGCAATGCAACCACTTATTTAAAAGTGCACCTTTTCCATTGTTTCAGGTCCCAGTTTATCCCAATTCTATATACAGAAGCTAACTGGACTGGGATTGAGTCTGACATTATTTCACTTTGGGGCAGGACAGACTGCGTAAGGGGCACAGATTGGATGTGAGGCAGATAAATCTCTGCTGCTTGCACCTCAGTATGTGATGCCTGAGGCAACTACCTCAACTTTGCCTAATACTATGCTGGCCCTTTATTGCTCTTTGATAGCCAGTAAAGCAGCTGTCTTCTCTAAGCCTGCTCTGATACAGCATAAAAAAGCTAACATTTTCTAAACAGGCATGGTGGGGTGAATGAGAACGTGACTGGCACACTTCTTACCCTCCTCCATCCTTGTGCAACAATTCTGTGTCCCATGCTTTTCTATCTAGATTTTAGAAGAACTATGGATTATTGATTCCAGCCCCTGTCAAAGAAGCATGGCGTGGAATCTAACTCCCAACCTCTGCCTTTACAGCCAGATGCCTCAATTACTAAACTATCCAGCATTTATGTATTTATGCTAATATAATACTATGTGAAAAGTGTGAATTGATTCATTTTTATTTATTTTATTTTATTTGCTTTATATGACACTCATCTGGCAACCAGGGTCAGTTGGGGTGATTTATAACAGGAAAAAACAATAATTAGCAACATCAAATTGAGCAAAAATGCATCAAATCTAAAAACACAACTTAAAATTAAAAATACCACCCACACAAAAGCTTAACAAAGCTGTTTGGATGAGCAGTGAAACGTTTCAACCTCTCAAGAAAAGAAGTCCAGTTGCCATGACTCAACTTCCAGATACAACACAAAAGAGCACTAAGGGTCAATAAAAACAGTCTGATGGCAGAATGGAGTACACATGTTTGCCTTTGTAAGTCCATGTGCTTTGAACATGTTTTAAACACACTTGCTTATTTGACTCATTTTCCTCTGTTGTTCAGATCAGAAACTAAGATCAGGGCTTGTTTTAAAAGGTTTTCTTTGAAAAAGAGCATTCAGAATTATCCTGTATCCAATAGTTCCATGCTTAAGCAACTCCTTGTACTTGCACAAAACTTTCAGAATAGCCTTTCACACTTCTAATAAGCCAAAGAGAAGCAGAAAAACAAGAGGCATGACCTCTGTTGAGGGATGGGCAGTTAATGAAGCTATAGTAGATTAATCAAGAAGAGAGAGAGAGAGAGAGAGAGGTTTTACTCATAAATAATTGGAGAGCCATGCATCTTCTGTAGAAACCTCCATGGTATAATTTTTTTTATTTTTTAAAAAATATAACAAATAACAATAGGTGTATTCTAGCAATAATTTTGACTTCAGGTTTAAGCTCCTGTGTCAATGAGTTTGGGTACCTATGGCTTTGTATACTAAAAGAAAATGGTTTTAGATTATGACATTGCTAACTGTATGAATTTTTTTGTTTTGGAAAAGCCTTCAAAATACAGATGACTTTTGCTTGCTATAGCCAATGCAGTAGAACCATTTCTCTGCTATGTAAGTGTAAAACCAGGTGTTTGTTTCCAATGAATTTTATTGTGCAGATCAGGCTAAAAAAAGTGTTGACATCTTTCCTAAAATACAAATGATTTTCTCTTTGGACAAATATAAAAAAACTGGTTTGGATTGGAGGTAGTGGAGGAAGTTTCTACACAGTTGTCAGTTGTTTTTTTAAAGGGGGGGGATCTGTCCTCCACTTTATAGTTGACAAATAGTGCTGTGTGGAATGCTTGGGAAAGGAGAGGCAGAGGGGTTACTTTGACAGACAAGAAGTACAATTATCACAATATGATGAAGGAGTTTCCACGAGGGTGTATTGCACTGTTAATTACTGTCCTTTTTCTACAGACTTCTAATGTGAGGAAAAACACGCAATGACAAGTGTGGAAAAGAGCAAGCACTAAATTACTGTCAGAAAAATAAACGGAGTAGCGTGCTGGTGCACGGTGATTTACGGGGGCAATTAACCACCCCCCCACAGAGCTGCTGAGGACAGCATTGCTGCCTGTGGAAGTGTCAGGCAAAGAGGAAGGCAGAGGAGCGCTTGGCTGTGGTTTTCCAGACAACTTTGCAAATATATACAATATATATTTATATATAGGCAAGGAAATTGGAGTGGTTCTGCACGCCACCTCTCCAATTCAGGTGCTTTTTCTCTCTGCTTTTCTCCTCTTAAGGGTCAAAGGCAGAAAGAAAGGGTTGAAATACAGATCCACAGCGTTGCACTAGCTACTTTAAGCTGCCTAAGGAATTAGTGTTGTCTCTGCAGGCCATACCAAAGGTCCATTAAACCGGTCTCTGAACAGTGCCCAACTAGGTGTCCTGGTGGGAGTTTTTGAGTGGTTCAAGGTGGGAATAGCCATCAATCATTGTTTATTTATAACTGGCGCTTGCAGACTGCAGAGATGTCCACCTCGCTGGTGAGTTTAGGACAACCTTCTTGAGCGTTCGCTGTGCTAGTGCCAAATTTATAGTGCCTCTGATAAGGTTCTGTCATTCTAAGTGTGTGGAGTGTGGAAGCTGCATTGCTGCTGCTGTTCAAAAATATGTCTATTTGTATTCTTACAACACCCAGGCAAGTGACTAAGAGAATACCATTCACCTAAATCCCAGAATGATATTTTCAGGTTTGCTGTCTTAAAAGCGAAAAGCAACAGTCTCCATTGTCCTTTGCACTCAAAATCAAATGAGAGTGTTCCAACAAAGAAACCAGAGTGAAAATTATAACCTAGATCTAGGAAGAGTTCGAAAACGGCTCTGTATTTTGTATGGAAAAAATAGGCAAGCATTGGGTTATTGGTACATGCTGCAAAAATGCTGACGCTAGTATCAGCTGTATCAACATGTAGATACATATCAGGTCTATGATTAATAACTTTGACCTCACTCTTCCACCAGTTTTAATGGGTGAAGAAAGAAAGGAATCCACATATGCAGCTTTCTTTGGTTTTGGAAGGATGTTTTCTGTGCATTTTCCAATACTTTATTCCACTTCACCTCATATTGTGTCTGCTAACATTGACACTCCTCCTCCTAATCTCCTAGAGTGGCACCAAGGAGCTTGTGTCCTTCAGGAATTTGGAGGAGTTTGCAGATCTCCTTGTTTATCATTGAAACAGTTCTGGGTTGCAGGTGCACTAGATGATTAAAGAGACCATAACATAAAGGTTAAATGAAAAATACTCTCCAGCAGTAGAGTTCTGCAAGCAGGTTTTGATCAAAAAGAGCAATCCCACCAGGACCTCACTGTGAAGTTGCTGTGGAATGGGGGGGGGGCTGATGGCCTGTGTATTCAGGGAAACTAGTAGGACCCTGACCTTCTGATGACTCCACTTACTGATGTTTTGGCAGCAGTGTATAGTTTAGCCAGGCAAGAGTGAGTGTATACTGTCTGGAGATATGTTCAAGAATATAATATAGGGTACTTGGATAATCTGTCAGTATGCATATCCAGATGAAGTTCTCTGTTCTTTTGACAGTTCAGGAGTCTTCCTAAGCCATAGGCTTCTCTACAGCTATCAAGCTGTCCGGTTTGACAGGTATCTGTGCTTAGAATTACCTTGGAAGCTTGAATGCATCCTGCAAGCCTTAGTTGCAGCATACGAAAGCCGTTCATGGGTTTGAATTTGACTATTTGGTGGCATTGCAGAAATATCAACTCAGTTTTGACAGTCTAAATGACTGGCTATGTTTAACCACTCAGAAACAACTGCAGTTTTATCATGGACTTTATATACAAGGCATGACACATTAGCAATTCAGTATGTTGCACCTCACCTTTATTACCAAAACATTAAACAACTTGTAGAATTTCACAAAGAAAGTTATTCCCATCTTTGCACATGAATGTTCTGAATGCCCTAGGGATGTGAAATGTGTGTGTCATGTAGGAATCTAATTCTGAGCGTTGCTGTTCCATATTATGCTTGACGACACTGGGAGAAGCAACATTTTCAGCTGCAACACGAACTATTTAGGGTTGTCCTATCTGACAAAGTGTCCTATTGCCTTCTGATATTGCTCACTGAAGGGGAGTCCTGCTAAGGTGCAGTGGTTCCCACAGAGTTTGCTTCTTCATCTTTCTATACGTAGATTATTAGATCTGCATAAGACTTACTGAGTCAGAACTGAATGCATTCCTGTTAACTTCCCACTCCACAGTTCATGGAGTTGAGTACATGACAGTAGACTTGAAAAAAAAAATTTTTGGAGTTAGTGTTACGGGTCGTTACATTTTTGAAATTCGCAAAAATTAGTCTCGTTTTCATTAGTACTGGTTTTTTTTGATGGGGTAGCGGGCTCCTGGAGGCACCTCTGTGGGGTGGGTGCCTCCTCTGGCCCGCTATAAAGGGAAAGCGGGCTTTACCCGTGGGTGCCTCCTATCCTCACCCACTAGGAAAGGGAAGCAGGCTCCAAGAGACCCCTCCCATGGGGGTCTCCCCTCCTCACCCTGCTGCTGCAAAATGGTATGCAATAGCCATATGGATATGCATACAGTTGACAGTGAAGTGATGGCAGTGAACCCAGAGCCAACATGCTAAAAGATTACCACCACCATGTCTCACACAGAAGGGAATTGTACTTGAGTGTAGTGCAATGCAAGTAATCTCTTAGGGTTAAGGTGGGTTAGTCAAGGGCTAGGGTTAGGCTGACGGGTAAGGTTACGGTTAGGTGCACTCTGCCTCTCTCATAAGTCTGTTTTGGGTTTCAAGTTAGGGTTAGGGTTTGTTGCTTTTTCATCCCAGAAGTCTCCAATGCTAACTATGGCTCCAAAAATTTGCTTGATTGGCCACTGCCCATCATTCAAACTGAACTGGACAAGAAAAAACCCACTGCTACTGTGAAAAATCTGGCAGTTTATAAATTTTCGCGTGTTTCTGTTGTGCTTGTGTGTTTTTGGACCAGATTTCAAAAAAAATTGAAATCGCATGGCGAGTCCGGCTGCCCAGGACGGGGGGGTCCCCCCCTCCAGAAAAACCACCCCTCCGGTAGGTGCCCTGCGCCCTTAGTCAAGCAGGCATTTTTCCGCCAGCTTTTTTGGCCCGGGAATGGGTGGGGGGAGAGTTTACTGCCGCTTGCTTGCGCTTTAATTGCGGCACCCGGCAGCGAGATCTTTTTTGCTGGCTGCGAGCCTGCGGCGAGTCCCACCAGAGCAGCCCAGGACTACACCCCTCTGGGGGCCCTGAGGCACGGCAAAGCGGGTTTTTTTAACTTTTAAAAACTTTTTTTCTGTGCCGCGTGGCATCGCGCAATCGCGCGATGCAAGTATTGTTCGTTCGTCGGTTCGAGCTCAAAGTCTGGCTTCCCGTAAGGGTAACGGAACCGAGTAACGGAAACGGAAACGGAAACCGCTAAGTCGGAATACCGAAATGAAGTTTATGGGTATACCCCTCAGCCAACCCAACAACATGGTGCCTGGCTCATGGAAACAACTGCTGAAATGCAACATGCTGGCACTAGAGTGCTACTACCATAAAATGTTTTCTTTAGTATTTTATTGTTTCTCTACCAATCTAACTACTACTTGATTTATGCATTCAAACTGAACTGGAAGCTGCCAACAAAGAAAGTAAAAAAAGAAATCCATGAGCTCTTTCTATATCTAGTAATTCCTACAGGGGGCAGCAAAGCATACCAGCCAACATTGCTGGCTTGTAAGGGGCATGCCCCTCAGCCAACTAGCCAACATGGTGCCTGGCTCATCCAAATAGCTGGCACAGAGCCTCCAAGGGTTAGGCAGGCCAGCTCATCAAAACAGCTGCTGCCAGCTCTTCACAGGAGTCACTGCCAGAAGCAAAAGAGAGGATGAGAGCCAGACCTTGCTTCTTGTCAAATAAACCAGCTGCAGTAGCTTTAGCACTAGATGTGACAAAGGGAGGAGCAACAACCAAACTGGAATGGGTAAAGGTAGACATGACAGAGGTCTGCTAAGAAGGCAAGGTACTTACCATGAACTTGGGCAAACTCTCCATAACCAGTTTGAAAAAAGTTGGGGTGGTGGGCTGGGTTGTATGGTGAAGTTCAGTGAAGTCACAGTTGTTCTGTGTACACCCCTGGCAACCCTTGCTAAATGTGTTGGGAGATAGCATCAGAATATCTAAGGCTTGGGCTTCTTGTCATCCCACCCTTTTTGGACCATCAGGACCAGGAAGGTATTAGAATGGATTTACACTTGTACCTTGATAACCTCTTGATAACAAGGCAGTGATCAACAGAAGTCAACATGGATTTGTTAAGAATAAATCATGCAAGTATAACATCTTTCTCTTTCAAAAAGGGGTCTGTACATAGTGCGTTGTGGGGATGTGATGTTCTGATTCTGCTGAATGTTTGATTTCAGCAACATGTTTAATCATGGCTGTGGTGTTTACCCCTGTAGCGATGAATAATTGATGGGAAGTGTCTGCATTGATTGGTTGGTTGTTAACCAATGAGGGAGCCTGGGGGAGGAGCACTGATTTAGTGAGATAGGGAATCTGATAGAATCTGAGAGAATCAGATAGGGACAGATAGGGTCTGACTGTGAGACTTATACTTACCAGGGAGAGGAGATATAGGATTTAGAACTTCTGTGAGGAAAACTAAGTGATGAGTGTCTGAAAACTTATGAACTGGCTATGCATGTGATCCATTTTGTCAGTAAACAAACTTTAGTGGGTCTGAGCTATATTATTCCTTTTTATTTGTACCTAAACGCATTACCTTTTATGAGTTTGACTCTGCTTTTTAATAAATAAACTTCTTTTATCTTTATTCAATTTGAAATTAGTCTGAAAGCAGTACAGTGGTACCTTGTATAAAGGAATTAATTCGTTCCAAATGAAATTATGTTAAGCAAATTTTCCTTTATACAAATTCCCATAGGAATGCATTGAAAACAGAGTAATCCCATTTTTATGTTGTACGGATTCTCTCCATAGGCGCTTATGTTAAGCAAATTTCCCCTACCTCTGGAATTTTTTATGTTGCACAGATTTTATGTTATACAAACTGTTTGTTATACAAGGGTCCACTGTAATTTACTAGCAAAGCTAGTTGGTGGCAGCAAAAGAAGAAAATTAGAAGTGGTGCTTGGCAATAGCCTGTGAAAGGGCCAGGGGCAAAGCATGGAAATGCTACAATGTCCAGTAAATTTGGGTTAGCAGAGTTTAAAAACAGTTAAATAATACTTTCAAGTATATTCACAATGGGTTGGAAATCTGCACATAAAGGAAAAACAAAGTGTTCTGCTTATAAACTGCCCCATAGTGCTGAAAGCATTCTCTGGGTGGTTTACAACTTAATTATGCAGGCTACACATTGCCCCCCTCCCCAGCAAGCTTGGTACTCATTTTACTGACCTCGGAAGGATAGAAGGCTGAGTCAACCATGAACCTGCTACCTGGGATTGAACCCCAGGTCGTGAGCACAGTTTTAGCTGCAGTACAAGCATTTAACCACTGTGCCACAAGTGCCCTTCCATTTCTGTCTGTGAACCAGCCAGAGTTCCTTTGGAAAGTTGGGTGGTATATAAATAAATAAAGAAAGAAAGAAAGAAAAGAAAGAAAGAAAGAAAGAAAGAAAGAAAGAAAGAAAGAAAGAAAGAAACAGTAGCTTCTTGTCCACAATAGTGGTTATGTATCAGGAGAATCAAGTGCTGAGACACATTCATTTCTTTTGGAAGAATCGCTAATTTCTTGTGATCTACACAATCAAACACTTTCTGTAGTCTTATAAAGCATAAACTTACCTGAAATTATTTGGAGCACACCAGTAAGCCAGAAGATATTTGCTATATGATCTCAAGTGGTTCAGAATCCAGCTTGAACACCAGCCATTTCTCTGTCCATATAAGGTAAAAGTCTTTGCTGTAACACCATGAACCTCACTTTACTTGCATGCAAACTAAAGTAATGGTTCTATATTTACTGCAGTCCTTGGTATCTCCTTTCTTGGACATTGAACTATTTAATGAACCCAGTTTGTGGGACATTGCTTTGTTTTCTGTTTGTGCTGTCATATACAATACGGAATAGGATTTTTGGCAGGTTCCCCTTCTGTGGCTTGAAGTAGTTTTATTGGTCTTTAAACATTATCTGCCCAATTTACATTACCTCTGTGTCTGCTGCCAGAATCTTTTCTGTCACCCTGCCCCTTATTCCGTTAAGTCTAGCCTGAAATATAATGTTGAACTGATATTTTATTCCCTGGTTTTGAAAATTCTGCATGCACCATCATTTCTTTTATGTTATAAATACCCAATCCAATTGTGCAAGAGGTCTGCATTTGAATGCAAAAGGAGCCATAAACCTAGCAATTGTACAGGCAACTCCCACATTGGTGATGATGCCTAGGACTTGGGTGCACAAATTGTAGGAATTTGTTGCTGTTACGCTTGCTCAGGCCGTCTGTTATATAACTGAATAAGAAGAGGCTCATTTTGTGAAATTATGTTTGCGGGGTTTATCAATAGATAATTGAGTAACCAGGTAGGTCCATAGACCCTGGAAGTGTTACATAAGCACCACACTGTCAAGACTACAGCAACACAAGAGATGGCATCATCTTGTGATGGCATCATCTTGTTCCTCGCAGAAGTAGTCTATTAATACTTTGGATTCATCCACTGTCTTGGGTGTAACATCTTTTATTTGGCAAAACTCTAACCTTAGCACACTTCCTGAAAATCATCTGATTGCTGATAACAGGATGCCCTTGTAATTAACACTTTGACTGATCATTACCGGTGTTAACAATGGCATTCTCATTTTGAAAGTCCATTGCCAATGTTACTGTGTCTGTCTTTTCCCCATCTTCAGTGGTTCCCACTTTCCATGTTCTCTAAGAATATAATCCTTATTATTATACGCCTTTTGTCTGAGGAATAGAACATAACCCATGAAAGCTTACACAAACAAACAAACAAACAAACAAACAAACAAACAAACAAACAAATCTATTAGTCTTTCAGGTGCTGTAACACTTTTGTTTTAATTTTTGCTTCAGATGCTGGAGTACGCTGACATGCTTAGTTCTTTGAAAACCGCACATTCCTATAAACTAGAGATGGGCACGACTTAGCGATATTCCCGTTTCCGTTTCCGTTACTCGTTTCCGTTACTCTACGGAAACGGTAACGGGAATCACTGCCCCAGACTTCGAGCTTGAACCGACGAACGAACAATTTGGTCTGATTTGTCGTGCTCGTTACTTGCATCGCGCAATGCCAAGTGGCACAGAAAAAAAGTTTTTAAAAGTTAAAAAAAAAACCGATTCCCGGCCCTAAAAGTAGGCGAAAACTGTCTGAGGGCACCTACCAGGCCAGAAGGGTGTTTTATTTGGGGGGGGGGTTCCCCGCCCCCTCTCCTTGGCTATTGCTACTGCTGCGCTGCTGGTACCAGGCTGGGAAGGCGCATCCATTTGCCATGCAGTGCGGGGGATCCAAAATGGCGACCGCAATATTTTTTTTGAAATCGTTGCCCAAAACCCCACCAAAGCACCACAGAAACATGCGAAAATTAGCTATTTTAAATGCTTGAATTTTTACAGTAGCAGCAGTGGGTTTTTCTTGCAAAAAAAGTCTCCGTTGATTTTATTTTATTTTATTTTATTTTATTTTTTTACACCTGCGCATTCGCAATGATGGGCTCGCCCATGGGAGTGGACCATGCAAAGTTTTGGAGCCATTCCACCAATCGCATGGCCAGGTTTTGCTGACTGTACCAGGCTGGGAGGGCGCATCCATTTGCCATGCGGTGGGGGGGGGGATCCAAAATGGCGACCGCAATATTTTTTTTGAAATTGTTGCCCAAAACCCCACCAAAGCACCACAGAAACATGCGAAAATTAGCTATTTTAAATGCTTGAATTTTTACAGTAGCAGCAGTGGGTTTTTCTTGCAAAAAAAAGTCTCCGTTGATTTTATTTTATTTTATTTTATTTTATTTTATTTTATTACACCTGCACATTTGCAATGATGGGCTCTCCCATGGGAGTAGACCATGCAAATTTTCCACCAATCGCATGGCCACTTGGCCAGGTTGACCACAGAGACTTCTGGGATGTGCCAATCGGGCATAAACAGCCCACTAATCGTAGCCCAAACCCGAACCCTAAGCCTAACCCATACGCCAGTACACTGTCCTTCTAAGTGGGACAGAGAGGCACCCAGATGCACCCCAATACTCACCGTAACCTCACCCATAACTAGCCTAACCCTAGCCGTTGCGCTAAGCCGTCTTAACCCTAAGCCAGATCTACTTGCATTGCACTACATGCAAGTACGTGAGACACAGCGGGTGCAAAGAGTCTGCCAGTCCGTCACTTGTGGCTCTGGCTGACTCCTGCAGCTCCCTCCAGGAGCCCGCTACCCCCTCCCCAAACCAGTACTAACGACAACGAAAAAACGAAAAAACGAACCGACTAATTTTTGCAAATTTTCGCGAAAAACGGAAACGAGCCGAAACGGAACCGGCCCGACTAACGACAACTCGAAAAAAAATTTTTTTTCAAGTCGTGCCCATCTCTACTATAAACTAATATCATACTCTTACTGGAATCAAATCCCAGCATCACAGCTGAAAAATAAGAATAATTGATAAGAGTGGGACTTCCAGGTAGATGAAAATCCTTCCAAAGTGGCAAGATTCTGGCAACCTGCATACAGACGACCAAAGCAGGATGTGATGCTTTGAGTTCAGGGCTCATGTGAGGACATTTAATGTCTAGGAGATAGTGTGACATTTTTCACTTTAAACATGGAATAGGGAATCAGTGCCCCAGTGTGATTCTGTTGTGGCCATAGGTGGGATGCTGTTGGGGCAAACAACTTGTGCAGTGCTTTGAGAAATGTGATGCTTCAGAAAAAAAGGTATAGAGTATCATATCCAGAAGCCAGATGTATCCAGGCAGGCAGGCAGTGTTTGTGCAATAACTACCCAGAAGACTGAGCTGAACTATGGCACTGCAGTATTGAGTTGGCCAACATTCAGTGATTGGAATCCTGTTGCATAGCTCCATGTGGTAAAGGCTGGTGACATCAGCCACAAACTTTATTCTTAAAATTAGATTTTCCTCCCAACACCTAGTCAGGTTCTAAATGATCTTTTGACCTGGGGAAGCCTTTGGGAACCTCAGGAGAAAGGAGAACCTTAAATCTGCCCCTCTCCAAATTGCCAAATTGCTTTCTGCTTTTCAAAGGACATTGTGTGGTGCTTTTGGCTCAGGTCAGTTTTGCAAATACTAAAAACATTGTGTGCTATTTGTTCTCACGCTATTCTTCAAGGATTATTGAGACTGGATGGCAGAATCTGTTTGAGAAGCTAATACAAGCTTGTTGCTACTTTCAATACATGAGCCGGAATGAATTTTTGTACATACATACAGGCTGCAGAAGTGAGATCACATTGAACATGTGCAGAATCCCAGGGATGTCAACACTTAGCCACTGTAGCTACATTTCAGAAATCAGATCTTAGACCCACATTTGTGGAAGCTACATTTCAGAAATCAGATCATTAGAACCTTAGTGTACATTTAGACAGAAAAAGTATTGCATTGTTATCCGTTTGAACTTTCTTTCAAAATAAATTTACAATTTCAAAGGTATTGATAATGTCTAGTGCAAAAGGATCATCCTCATTGTATTTATATCCCGCTTATCTACTACATGTAGAGCTAACAAAAGCAATGCATATCAAATCAACAACAATAGAAAATCTAAACAACAGATTAAAACAACAAAACATATATCCTCCTGTGAAGTGTCAATAGGTGGAACAAAAGGGAGAGGGTCCTGTAGTCCTTCGGTTAAAATCACTACAGGATATTGCACACCTCTTGCAAACCCCAGAACAAAAAAGTATTGCATTGCACACCTCTCAGCCGACACAAACCCCAGGTATCCGTTTGTATAAGACTTTCTTTCAACCTCTCAGCCGACACAAACCCCAGGTGGAACAAAGGGAGGGAGAGGGTTCAGTGAAATACAGCAGGGCCCTCCCAGAAGCTGAAGGCTCTTCAACACCTCTCAGCCGACACAAACCCCAGGTGGAACAAAGGGAGGGAGATGCATCCAAGGGAGCAGGCTGAAGGCTCTTCAAGGGCCGGGCACATTGACATAGCCCCAGGTGGAACAAAGGGAGGGAGAGGGGTTTGTGAAGAGTCCCCCGTCTAGTAGCCCTCCAAGGGAAAGCTGAAGGCTCTTCAAGGGCCAGGCACACCTCTCAGCCGACACAAACCCCAGGTGGAACAAAGGGATCTAAGAAGAGTCCAGCCGGTCTAAAATCAATCATAGCTAGGGCTTTCAAGGGCCAGGGCACACCTCTTACACAAACCCCAGGTGTCTTCTGTGAAGAGTCCAGCCGGTTGCTGTTCAAGGGCCAGGCACACCTTGTTGACACAAACCCCAGGTGGAACAAATCATAGCTAGGGCTTTCTGTATATATTTAAATCTGTCTTCTGTGATGTGTTGTTGCTGTTGTTGTTGTTGTTACATGCCTTCAAGTCACAGTTGACTTATGACAGGGCTTTAAGTTGAGATATTTAAGGAGTAGCTTTACCAGTGCTACACCCTCAGTTTTTGGTCTGTCTCTCCCTCCACTCCACCACATTGGGTATCTTCTGAAAACATTTAAATTAACCACATTTGCACATGATCTCCTGCTGTACAAAATTGTGCTTTTGTATTTTGTGGGAAAGTGTCAGCTCCACAGTGATGACTGGAAACCTTATTTAGCAATAATTTTGGATTTCGTGAGCTGAATAAATTTTACCAGTGCTTTTCGAAGAACAACACAGTAAGGATTGTTTCTAAATGATAATTATGTACTTTCCCCTCATCTTAATGCCATTACCCCATCAGCCTAGTCTAGTCCTGGACGTTAGAGCCTTGTAGGAAATGGGCATTAGTCTAAATGTGTTAGGTTAGTGTTGTTCCCAATTGGAATCGATCCATTGATGGATGGATTGTGTGTTAGCGCTGCCTAACAAGTTTCATTTACTTCAGTGGGTCCACTTTAGTTGGAGCTATAATTGGATTCCTCCCTAGGCCCCCGCGTCCTCAAATCCCGATATAATTTCAACAGATAACTCATCACTGGACGTCTGCTCCTGTGATCATGATAGTGTGATATTTGCATCCTTAACATTTACTCAGAGAGAGTATTGCAAAGTCAGTGAGATACCATGTGTTTCTCAAGTCATAGGTAGAGATATGAGCTGAAAGCTTATTCTTAAGATCCACACCATGAGAATGATTCAGATGCGGGCTTCAGCCTGATCCCTGTCCTTGGATTCACTTTGTAGTGTGTCTTTGAGGAATGTTGCATAGGAGTCGTGGCTGGTTTCCTGTGTTGTTGTTTTTTTACTTAAAATCCTATTTGGGCAGTACTTTTATTGGGCTACCCAACTAAGAAGCTAAAGGAGAGAAATAAAAACTGTGAGCTTTTGAGTCCTGAAGGATAAGGGTGGGTAATGGGAGATTTTGCAATACTCAACCTGATGAAGGCTTCTGAAGCACTCAGGAGTAGAGATGGGCACGAATAAAAAAAATGGCATTTCGTTTGTCGTTTGTCGTTTGGGGGGTCCATTTCGTTTCGTTTCCGTTTTTCACGAATATTTGCAAAAAAATTTTTTTTGTCTTTGTTCGTTTCGTTACCATTAATTTCAATTTTTTGTTATTTATTTTAGCATTTAAAGCAGTTCAATGTATTGCTGTAACGAAAACGAAACGGACGACAAAATTTCTGGTGTTTCTGTTCGTTTCGTTTCATTTTAGAGACAAAATTCGTTTGTCGTTTCGTTGCGTAATGAAACGAAAAAACAAAAACGGAAACGAAAAATTTTTCGTTTCATGCCCATCTCTACTCAGGAGGTACTTCAGAAGGTGCTCCACCCCTCCTATCTTTTTTTTTCATATTTAGACAGCCCAGTAAATGTATTACGGTAACAAATGTTGTTTTTTTACTTTATTTGCGGACCAAATGATCTTCACTTTATAGGCTAGCTACACTTTATTGGCTACACTTATATCATACTTTTGCTCCAAGGAGCTCTCTGTGGCATACATGGCATTTCGTACACATTTTTATCTTCACAACAGTCTTAAGAAGTGGGATAGGTTATGAGAGAGTGACTCAAGCTCATTAGGCATTATATCACCAAGTGGCTGTTTGAGTGAGTGAGTGAGTGAGTGAGTCTGTGTCTCCTGAATCCTAGTCCAGCAGTGTAACACTACACTGGGATCACACGTGTGATGGTTACATGTGGTCGTACCCACTGAAATGTGTGCAGTCCCTTTTGAGTGGAGATGCTGTCACATCAGAGTCAAGAGTGCAAAAGTGCAAGAGTGCTTATCTTGCATTCTGCTCAGTGCAGGAGAGGATTAATATCTTAGCCACAAACATGTAGAATTTCTATAGCATTTCATTCAAGCACCTGATTTATGTTCTGAAGCCTCACCCTATGCTTGGGTACTTGGATCTGGTTCTCTCATTCATCTCTGCCATTTCATGAGGATGCAGTTTATACATTCAGTGCTGCTTATTGTGCACAGTATGAATAAATCAGTGGATGCACTGTATTTATATTTATTTTACTCGTTCAGTTATAATCACATGGCTTTAAAAGTAAAATAGTTACAAATTGTTATAACACAACACATAATAATGAAACACAGCAGTAAATATATAGTCAGCAACAGAAACTATTAAAAGGTTATATAGTTTTTTAAAGAAATAATCTTGTACCCAAAGATTGGGAGAGAAAATGAGGTTTCATGGAGCATCTGAATAAGGGAATTGCAGAACTTTGGAGCCAGCACAGAGAAGGCCCTGTCACTGGTGCCCATCAACCTAATCTTCAGTAGGGATGCACCAAAAAGAAGAACCCCCAAAGACAACCCTAGGGACCTACGTAAGTTCAGATACACCTGCTGTTCTCCCTTTGCTGGTTTTTAAGGAAATAGTTTAGATGACTGAGTTTTGGTTTAGTGCACATGGTAGATGCTCAGTGAACACACACACACACACGGGTTGGAGCCTTCCATACTTAACACGCCTATGCTTTCTTCCTAAGAAGAGCTCCGTTCACCCTGGCAAATTGCTTGAGTAAAGGCTGCAACAGTGCATTACATATGTATGTATGTATTTTCTAATTATGCACGCTGAGTTATCTACCTACTTAATTACAGCTGTAGTTTAGAGATTAAAGTTTATACGCTTTGCAATGCGTGCACACACATGCATAGTTATGCATTCATGCTTGAAAGGAGCACCATTAAATATTCATCATTATGGCTGAGATTAGTTGTCAGATCCTATAGAATACAAGGGACACCTGCCATCTTCTGCGGTTTTAAATTCAGCACTGAGCGAACAGCAGTACCATTTTACATCCCCGTTAACAGATTTTTTTCTCTTTTTAAAAATTAAAATGATCTTTTGGATTGCAAGGGCTTAGGAAGGTAGGAGGGGGAAAGTGTCACAGAATCCAATCTATTACCATCTTTGTTTACAATCTGCTTAAAGGCTTCATTGATTTTTCAATAAGGGGCCTGGAAGTTATCCTGTTCAAGTTCATAGTGGCTACAGCATGCTGATCCTGCTACCCATGTCAGTCTCGAAAGTGGTGAGCTTTAAAATAAAGTACAGTATTTCCTGGAGATCACAGGGCAATGTGAGATGATGTTTTTTCTGACATATAATCTCTACTGAACTTTATTGATGGGGTGATGGAGGGTATTGAACAGCTCCAAGTGTAGATGATGCAGATCTCTTAATTTTTGACAACTTAAATCTGGCACCATGGCAGTGAAATAGGAGTCCCATGGGTTCACAAAAATGAAAACAATTTCAAAGACTGTCTCTAAAATTAGAGGTGAAGTTATATGGGCTATAAATGTATTGTTTGGTCTGTGTTTAATGTAGAAGAGGAATCTGATAGATTCTCTACCTCTGGTCTGCCTATCTGTCTCTTTGCCTTTACCCCTCTGTAATCACAACAGCTTAAACCGGTTATTTTGCTGAAGAAGAGAAATACAGTGAACAAAATCCTGTTCTGTAGCCCACTCCCTATTGCAGCTGGACTGGTAATAGCATTAGCCACAGATAGCCCAGCCCACCTTCAGCACAGAGGGGAAGAAATATATAGGTCCATGAATCAATCTAGATAATGGGGAAGGCTGGATGTAATAAATAATACAGTAACAACCCTAAATTAATGAGCTGTTGCTAAGGTACATTTCACAAGGCTCATCCTCTATATAAAAAGTCACTAATAATCCCTTGGTGTAATCAGATGATGAAGCTTTGCCATAAGGCAACACCTGTGCAATTAAAACTGCAGATTCTTTTGCACGTTTCATTAATTTCAGGATTTTGCAAAGGCACAATGACTGCACTAATAATCTAGTCTACTTGACTCCATGTCTACTGGAAACAGGGTGTCTAATTAGGTAAAGGTAATTAATTAGAGATAAATGGAGCTAATCAGACTCAGTTAACACTAATTCTCTGAATTAAGACATTTTGGGACACCTACTATTCTGCTGCCTTTGATATTTTCCCCAACAAACTAGGAGTTGGAAGGTTACAAGGCAGCCTTTCATTGATGTCACAGCAATGGACTCTGGCAATAATTCTTTAAATGTTTTATTGACATTAGAAGCCTGTCTCGAGTCAATGGGGATATGGATAAGTAACACTTAGTCCCAGGGTTGGTAATGTAGGAGGGGACTGGGAACTTAGCATATGTGATGGCTTTTCCAGACCATATGAATCTGTCCACAAATGGTGTAAGATGGAGATGTCAGGATTATCATTTTGTGTAATATAAAAATAAAATGCAAGATTCTTCTCCGGGATTCTTCTTTCACCTTGATGAAATGTGGGCTGGATGCAGCTAAAACCAATATATGCTAAACATGGGAGATGGAAGGTGACACTGCATCTTTTCCTCCGTTTTAGAAGCATCTTTGTCTAAGTCAGTGGTTCTCAACCTGTGGGTCCCCAGATGTCCCTGGACTGCAATTCCCAGAAGTCTTCATCACTAGCTGAGCTGGCCAGGATTTCTGGGAGTTGCAGTCCAAGAATATCTGGGGACCTACAGGTTGAGAACCACTGGTCTAAGCGAAAGGAGTTGAGCCGCATGGCCATCACAAACACAATTGCAAAAATAGGTTACAGGCGATACCTTCATAGGCCACTATTAAAAATAAAAAAGGAACATTGCAAGCTTTCGAGTGCAGTACATCACCCTTCTTCAAAGCAGGTCCCAGAAGTTCATACATGGTGAGAGATGAGCTTCACCAGGAGGTCACTTTTAGAGTCCTTAGTTAGATGGTGTTCTTAAAGTCCATGGCTAGATGTTGTTGTAGCCAGGGCAGGAGTCTTGTTAGAGGCAAGAAGGGCTGACTGGGGTGAACATTGGTACAAAGAGGTAAGGATAAAGCCCCCTTCTTTTGAATAGAGGTGCTTCAATGCTTGACCTCATCTATCTCTACATTATTTATTTATTTATTTATTTATTTATTTATTTATTTATTTATTTATTTATTTAAAGACTTATATCCCGCCCATCTTCCCTGACAGGAACTCTGGGTGGCTAACAATGTTAAAAAGACATAAAATAAGTGGAAGAGCCTCCGAGCGAGAAGCAGCGGAGGGCAAGATGGCGGCGATAAATAGGGGGGGGGAAGGACGGGAAAAAAAACTAACTGATAAGGTCACCATAGGCTTCTTTAAGGAGGAAGGTCTTCAAGGCCCTCTTGAAGGCAGGCAGGGACTCCAGCAGGCGCAGCTCAGAAGGGAGGTGATTCCTGAGTGAAGGCCCCACCGCAGAGAAGGCGCGGTATCGCGTGAGCGTTTTCCGCGCCTCTCTGGGTGTGGCCACTCTCAGTGAGCGCGCCTGCGACGATCTCGTGGGTCTGGAACCGGATGCTCTTTGGGAGATACGCTCCGCCATTACCCTTTGCTCCCTTTGTTAAGACTTCTCAGATACTTAGGAAGCATCTCTCAGGTGGCTATGCCTTGATGGTAACTGCTCTTAATCTAATCAAATCCAATCACTTTGCTTTTTATATATTTTCTTCCTACTTTTAGGCTTTCTTTCTGGAGAATTCGCCATGCTTCTAATACTGTAATCATGTGGCATCCCATTACTTCTCTGACTTACGGTGAGTGTGACCCTTTTCAGGGTTTTCCAGGTAGACTGAGTACTCAACATTCCTATTGTGGATTATCCTTCCCTTTTGGGGGGCGGGCGGGTGGGGAATCTAGGACTGTGCAGTTTGCCCAAGGCAACACAGGCTGGCTGTGCTCACAGGAGGCACAATGGGGAGTCACTCCTATCCTCTGGTTCCACAGCCTGATATCTAAACCACTGAGCTATACTCAGATATAATTAGAGTGTAACTCCCTTTCTGTGTTAGCCATTTCCCCCAATCTATTTTTGAATTATTTATAGTGCACTTCTGGGACTGATTTAGGCGGCAACAATGCTGGCAAGCCAAATTGAAGCTATTTGACTTCTCTGTGGTTTGCTTTTGTTCAGATTAGGTGACGGCACAAAGACCATAGATTCTCAGGAGCCAGCGTCCACACTGACTCCTCAATCTGATGCAGGCTTGGTATGCACCACAGCCTCCTTTCCCTGGATCTTGACCTCTGCTAATCCTGGGCTCTGCCTTTATAGTTCACTGTAAAGCTGGAAGGATGCTTATAGTGTTCTATGGCATTAGGGGTTTTCTCTGTTTATTTATTTATTTATTTGACTTTTATACCACTACCATCCGGCCCAGAGGCCACTTCGGGCAGTTTGCAACATTACAACATAAATAATACAATATACAAAAGAACAAACCGCAATTAATATTAGAGAAAGAGGCATATGAAATGGGCCAATTGAAAAGTATAAATAAATGCATTTTTAAAAATATATGTATTCTATGTTATTTTAAAATAAATAAAATGCATGATTTAAATATTTATTCATTGTCTTCTAATCCTATTCCCCTGTGTTCATCCACTTACCATAAAAGGAAAACATAGGCACAGAATGCTTGTTAGACATATACAACTTCTCCTCAGAAAAAAATGAGCCTTTTTTGTTGGTTTGTATGTTTTTTTACTTATGTGTAGAACTCTTGTTGAAGATTCAGGATTAAGAATCATTAGTCTAGAATGGGCTAGTGCTGGTGCCGGGTATACAATACATGCAGCTGGGGTTCCTACAGAAAAGCAGAATGGCTCCAATAAACCATTTCTTACATTGTAAAGCAAGAGCACCATGGATTACCTAGTCAACAACTGGCCTTACTTTGACTGTGAACAGGTTCTTGGGTCCATGCACTCACTTTAAAATCTGGAATTTGAAATGGGTGGAGAAATATTGGCTTTCCAGGTGTTTTGAACAGCAGTGCCAGAGGCACTGGCTAGTACACCTAATAGTAAGGAATGGTGAGACCAGTTGTATGGAACATGTGGAGGGCCCCATTTTCCTTGTCTCTGATGTAAAATGGGGTGAAGTGCACCAGTTTTTAAGCGGATTATGCATAAACCAAGGTTTTCTCAATAACAGACTGTGCAGCACTCCTTTGATTAAGATAGTAACTGATGACTCTTTCCTTCAAGCATGGAGCCAGGATTCCAAACCCTACTTTACATGCTTCAGACTCTTCAACCACCCACACAGAACAGAAAAAATAAGTTTAAACATAAAAACAAAAATATCCTACAGTCTATAATTAGCAGCACAGCAGTCATGTTTGCTGTGGAATTTGGGAAACTGTAGTAGTTGGTTGTTGTTGTTTTTAAGTTTCCCACTTCTTTAACATTAGACCTTGCACAAACCTTGGCATTCCTATTCGGAATGCAATCTTGGCCATTTGAAATGAAGGAGGGTTATCCTTCTTTACGGTGAAATTGGTAGATTGTTAATATTTAATGTTCAGCAGTGTAACACATCAGAAAAAAAAATTAAAAGTGAGGCGCACAATATGGCTATGAGTCAGATTCCACACTGTAAAGAGGCGTAGGTACTGTCAACGCCGGTTGTGTGACACCGGTTCAGAAAGGGCGCGCCTGGCAAGAAGCATGTCCTGCACAGGAATGCATCTAAAACAGCCTTAAGGGGCTCTACTTTGTGAGAAGCAGCTTAGGCGGTTAGTTCACACCCGTTTCACTCTGTTAGTGTTGCGCTTAGGAGCGGTACAAAAAAAATTACGTCCGTCTCGCAACTACTGAAATTTGTTTCAATCATGCCCTCGAAACGGGTGCTAAATGGAACAGTACTGTACCTGGTGCTGGGGTAGGGTTTTCCCTTGTCACACTTTGTTCCCACTTTCAGTTCCGAGACAAGACATCATGTAGTAACGACTGTAGTGCAACAAAACATTCATTTCTCTCAGAAAACTGTCTGTGTGTGTGTTTTTTTTACTTTTCAAAGTGAAATATCAAAAAGAATGTTTAAGCCCGCCCAAAAAAGGAAAAAGAATGCTAGACAAATTCGGTGTTTGTCATGGTACAAGACCGTGAGGTAACACTTGACACGAGACAAGTTATCACAACCATGGGAACACTGAAACAGGAACAAAACCACGTGATCGCGACCAACGCTATGATGGTACAAAACTAGTTGCGGAACAAAAAGGACGTGAAGTAACTGCCTTAGAGGGGGGGGGACTTTCAGGATAGATTTGGTAGGGGGGGAGTGCTTAACCCCTTCCAAACCAGGCAGTCCTCTCTTTCTGAACAGCTTTTCCCTACAAGATTCAGTCAGCTGTTCACAAAACTGAACCCCATGACCAAAAAGGCTTCATGGGAAGAACTGGCTTGGGCGATAATCTTTGTTGTTTCAAATTTGGAAATGGCGGGAGGCTTTCCAACTTGACATTACATGCCACTTCCTCTTTTAAGGAAAGGAGTAGGCTTGCCATTACTCTCTCCCCCCCCTCTCCTATTGGTGCAAATCTTCCAAGATGGTACAAATCTTTGGTGAGGTTGGGGGATCCCAACATGGAAAGGGCCTTTGCCCCTTAGATAAGATAAGATAAGATAAGATAAGATAAGATAAGATAAGATAAGATAAGATAAGATAAGGCAATGTGTAGCCTGCATACTGTAATTTAAAAAACTGTAAACCGCCTAGAGACTACTTGAAGTGGTATGGGGCGGTATATAATCAGACCACTTTGCTTTAAGATAAGATTATTGTCATTGTACTGTACCTTGTACAACAAAATTGAACACAGACACAATCATAACCAAAGAGGAACCCAAACACACACACTCATCCATCACAACTCCCTTGGATCACACCATTCAACTAAGCACTCAAATTTT
Organism: Phrynocephalus guinanensis; assembly: GCA_037367245.1. Lineage (NCBI taxonomy): Eukaryota > Metazoa > Chordata > Lepidosauria > Squamata > Agamidae > Phrynocephalus > Phrynocephalus guinanensis. Next base: position 33,714,334 of record CM074737.1, read on the forward strand.
AGCAGCATTCAAGGTGACCAGTGACCACAGCTCTTGGATAAAAACTATTGCTTAGTCTGTTTGTTTTAGTTTTAATCGTCCTATATCTTCTGCCCAAAGGCAGCAGTGCAAACAGACAGTGTTCGGGGTGGGGTGGATCCTGTAAAATGTTTCTTGCCTCTTTTAAGACAGCAGGAACTATATCGTTCTTCCAAAAATGGGAGAGGGTGGCCAATAATCCTCTGGGCTGTGGTAATAACCCTCTGGAGCACTTTCTTATCCACAGCTGTGCAGCTGGAAAACCAAGCACTGACCCAGTATATCAAAATGCTCTCTATAGAGCAGCCGTAAGACACCAGCAGCTCCTCGCTTCAGATTATTTCTCTTTTAGAAGTCTGAGAAAATATATTCTCTGCTGGGCCTTCTTCACCAGAGCCATCATGTTTGCGCTCCAGGTCAGGTCCTCCTCAGTAGTAATGTCCAGAAGCTTAAAGGAAGCCACCGAAGCCCCCATCTCCACACAGTCCCCACCAATGTACAGGGGCTTGATGTCCATCTTTTTCCTCCTATAATCCACCACCAGCAGGAAAATGTCACAGATGACTTTGGACCAGCTGTTACCTCTTGGCTGGAGCCTAGAATTCCAGATGTTTTGGCCTAAATGTTCCCCCAGTCCCACTCGTCACAGTCAGTGGGAAGAGATTGTGAGAGCTGTAGTCCTAACACCAGACACATCAAATATTTTTCACCCCAAGCCTTACTTGCACCCCACAGGATTGTGGTGTGGATTAAATGGGGTTCTTTCAAGGAGCTGCAGCAAGGATATGTGATGATAATGACACAGGGAAGGTTAAAGCAATTCTTTTGGGGATTTTTTTCAGAGGGGTTTTCCAACATATATGTGAATACAAAACTAAAGTAGAACATTAACCTGTTAATAATAACTTTGTTTTTCTTTTGTTTCCATCAATTCCTCTTGGCTTTTGAGTGCTGTTTACTCAACTGATATCAAAGGAAGCTTTTCCACTGCCAGGAGCTATAGTGCAGCCTATAATCCCCCATTTTATCAGCTGCTCACTACATTCTGTGCCAAAAATTGAACTGTTATTCTTAAAAACAGTGGTAGGTTCCCATCCCCTTCTACTCTGTCTTAGGACCCTGCAGGGTATCTTCACATCTTAATTTCTTTTCATTTAAACCCAGAAGAGCAGAAACTGACGGAAGAGGGTGTGAAATCTAGGCTAGATTATTGAACATCCTTTTGTTTGTACAATACTTGTTCTGTGAATTCAATATTTTTCTCAAAGGTGAATTGTTTTCCTGTCCCACACTATTAAGATCTTTGTGAAAATTCTGGACCAGCATATTCACCATATTGCCCAACTCACCACTAAACAATGCAGCTTCATCGAAGGATGCAGAATGACCGATGCCATCTCTGCAAGTCCTCAGCACATACAGAACCACCAAGAGAAGACCCAGCCATTGTGCGTGGCATTCCTAGACCTGGGAAAGGCATTTGACCGTGCCCCACATCAATTGACCTGGTGTGCCCTCTGTAACCGTGGGTTGCCAGAGCCACTAGAATAAAAAAATGCTATAGACCAGGGGTCCTCAAAGTTTTTAAACAGCGGGCCGGTCCACCACCCCTCAGACACCACTGGGGGCCGGACCACAGGGGAGGGAGGGGCAAGTGGGGCCACCCCCCCCCCACGATCAGCCCATGATCAGTGCATCTCCGGGGCCCCCGCAAATGCCTCCTGCTCCGGGTTGTGCCACTGCTGGGATCCCTCTGCTGCGCCTCCTCCTCCTCCTCCTCATACAGTGGCAGTGGCTGGAGCAGCTCTCCTTCCTTCCTTCCTTCCTTCCTTCATTGCATCGGGAAGGAGGTGGCAACCCAGGCAAGCTCAGGCCCCTCATCACCTTCTAGGCGGCCACTCAGGATGAGGAGCAGCAGGCCGCAGCAAGGCTAGCACCACTGCACACAGATCCAGCTGTGCGCCCTGGACATCATGCCCTTGCTGCGCCCAGGAGGGAAAGCTGCCTTCTCTCTTGGCCCAGCCTGGCCGGGCCTGACTTGATGCACCACAAGTGAGGGAGGGAACGAGCAAGGGCTGGGAACTGCCTCAGCAATAGAAGCAGCTGTGGAGGCTGGCTTGCTTGCGAAGCAGGGTGGGTGGGTCGGTGGGGGTCTGCAATTGGTCCCGGGGGCCGGATTCAGGACCCTGAGGGGCCGCATCCGGCCCCCGGGCCTTAGGTTGAGGACCCCTGCTATAGACAAACACCAGCAGCCATGTGCAATGCTCAGCTGGCCTCTCTCACAGTTTTCCAGTGGCAGACTTTATCAAAGCTCTGCACTTTTGTCACTCCTGTTTATACTAGTCATGGAAACCATCACAGAGGACCTGCAGTGAACTGTTCTCTGGATAACGATGTTGTACTTCCTATTACCACTTGCAGTGGCAAGTTCAGGCATGGAATGACTGTCTCAGACACTTAGGAGTCCACTGAAACATCAAGAAGACAGTACGTAATGACTGTTACCACCCATGGAACACTCCAAAATAAATGAAGAAAACCTAAAGAAGGTGGATATCTTCTGTTGTCTTCACACCCATCTCAGAGGGGATGATGACCTCAGTGGTGACATATGAGCGAGGGTGAATGTGCCCTGGTTGCGATGCCAAGAACTCACTGGTATGCTTTGTGACAGATGAATGCCAATCTGTCTCAATATCAAGATTTGTATGACTATTGGCCTCCTGGTTGCACTGTATGGCACTGAGTACTGGGCAGCAATAGTGGGTGTAGAGAGCCACCTCCAGCTCATGGGAATGTGTATGCTCCATTGGATATTGAGTATCCCCCTGTTGACCACGACACCAATGATACTATCTGATGGTGGCTAGGCGTGGTATCAATAAGAGAGACAAGAGAAAGCTGGCTCCACTGGTATGGACATGTCCGACTCCTTACAGCAACATCTTCCAGCTTTGCCCAAACTGCATACCATTGATGGTCAGCAGCCACATTAGTGACCAAAACAGAGATGGCAGGACACTGTCAAGAAGGACATGCGAACCATTGGTCTTCACCCTGAAGATGATGTCAGTCAGGCAAAGTGGCATTCCAGGATTTGAAAAGACAACCCCATACCTACAGGAAAATGTTAGAAAGAAATATCTGCTGATATTCCTTTCTGACGAAAGAAGCATTTCATATCCATTTAGACTCAAAACCATACATTTAGAAATAAGGAAACAGATCTGATCATAGTAATGAAAGAGCTCAGAGGCTTTAAAACATGTAAATGCATAATGCAAATAATATAACCTTGGGTGGCTAATTACTAAAAGTTTAAAAAATGGTGTAGGCATTATTTGCTGAGTCCCAAGTCATGCAGTTTAGTGCAAAATGGATAAAGTCTGCTCTGTCTTTGTGACTTGCAGCAATTTGCCTTGAAGAAGTGCACAATTTATATTATGCTGACCCATGTAATTAATAGGATTTGGTCTCTCTTTGTATGCTTTATTGATGGTTATCCTTTCCACCAGGTTATAATAAACAAAATAGCTTCACAAATGCATCTGGGCTCCATGAAGATCTCACAATGTGGATAATGGAAATTGGATCTTGATGGACACCACATGCCTGATGATTCAGGCGGCCACTAGCCAGCTGAGGATGGCGTCTCTTCCATCATCATCATCATCATCATCATCTAAGGATGGGAAGACCTGTCAGTTCTGCTTCCTTCCATATTTGCATTTCCCACACACACAGTTTTAAAACCTGACTTTTGCTTCATTTACAATACAAAGAAGTTTGTTCAGATATCTTGTTGAGATGGGGAACTCAATTCTCCACTGTGCCTTCTGTCGGCAGAGCCAGCCTGTGTAGCTTTGGGCAAACTGCACAGTCTCAGGATTCCCCCAGATGAAGGGGGGGAGGTAAACCACTTCTGGGGATTCTCTATCTGGAAGACCATTAAAATGGTTGCTGTTAAGTCAGAACTGACTTGAGAGCACAGGATCTTTGTTACTACAGAGAAGTGAAAACTACTTTGTACTACTACAGCTTGTGCAAAGAAATTAGCAAAAATTGGTCACTTCTTCAAAAAGGAACTGAAGTGAAATTCTGCCATGTTTCCAGCTGCCCACTGGGCAAATCTATCAGTTTGGATTTACCCTACCTTCATCCTGTTTAAATGTCAAGTTCTTTCTATCCCAAATATAAAAACATTGGCCAATTTCAATGAATTTTTGCCTTTTAAAAGAAAATAGCCTATAGTTCTCCCTGTACTGAAAATGCAATGGAAACCTTCCCTAGGTGATTTTTTTTTTTAAAAAAAGTGTCCTGTCAAGAGTCTAAATGGGTGCAAATGGAGTACCCACCATGTAGCGGAAATGCCAGGCTGAGGAAGGTTGCCAGAAGGGCTTGCAGGGGGACTTGAGAGGGAATTGTGAGGTGCCTTCTTTGGTGCCCATGGAGCCATTTGGGTAGAAGCCAAGCATCTCATGCCTATTGTTATAATCATGGAAAAAACATGGAATTGGGGAAGTCCAAAGCAGCATCTACAACACAAAAGGTTGTAGTCAGGGATTCAGATTGCCCAAGCCATCTCAGATGGGTGGGAGTGCCTCAGGCAATGATGATTGGCAGAATGTGACTTCCCTCTAGCCCAATTGTTGCCAGCCTTGGGTAAACCAGGTGTTCTTGGACTGCAATTGCCAGAAACTCTGGCCAGCACAGCTGGACGTGAAGGCTTCTGGGAATGGTTGTTCAAGAACACCTGCATTACCCCAAAGTTGGGAACCACTGTTCTAGCCTGTCTCTGCTCCTTTCCCGACCAAATTGCCCTCAGAAAACGTCACGAAAATGTGGCCCTCAACTGACACTTTCCAAAGGGATCTTGTTCCTGGAACATTTATGAGGCATGTTTTGTTCTCAAAGCTCTATGATGCTTGTCAAAATGCTTAACATTTTAATAAGGAAGTTCTTAAAGTTAACAGTTCATTTTATTATTTGTCTTTTGGATGCAGCTGACTCGGGATGCACTTTAAAATGTTTTCCCTGTGCTAGTATCAACATGGATTTTTAAGACGTTTGAGAAGGAGCGGAAGGGGGAGTTGAGAGAAGGTCTATCAAACCATGGGCCTTCTCCCTTGGTGCACATTATTAGAGTCCTTTTAGAGACAAGCAAGCAATTTTGCTGTCATTGGTCTTGCTCAAATAGACTCAGTTTATTTATGCAGTACACTTGGGGAAGGGTGTCGAAGGAAAGTTCACCGCTGAGCAGCTGACACCCAGGCTGCACGCTCATCTGAAAATAGTCTCAAACAATGCACTGTCAGAGAGAGTTCACTTTAAGAAATATCGCTGATGGCTCAGTTTGGGCCTCTTTGAGGCCAATTTATATGGTTCTGGCAGGGCCGAGAAGAGGTAACGGGAAAGAAAATTAGGCATGGATCCCCTTCTTTGGACAATGGGGCGCCCAGATTGAACACAGCACAGAGAAACAATGACCCAGCTACAAAAGGAAATGTCATTTTCTGCAGATTCACTGTGGCCGATGTCTAAAACCGACAGCAAAAAAAGCAGCACAGTTTCATTTGTTTTCCCCGTGTGTCTTGCTGTCATTAGCCATAGTGAGGCAGCTACCCAGCAGCAGATGATATAGATGGAAGGAAAAAAAATGGCAGGCTGGTGGAGATCTCCATATGTGCCACCGACGTCCTTCTCTGAAGCCCCTAAGTTGGTCTTTTGCCCTGAGGTGAAATAGAGGTCTCGGCCCTGTTGCCAAGGTGTTGAAATTGTTGCTGAGTTCCGAATTTCTGGTGAAATTCTCCTTTTGCTACATTGTAGAAGTAAAGAGATCCATGGGGAAGAACAGCTTACAAGTTCCCCCAAAATCCACCCCTTTGTCATCAAATAGCACTTATGTTCCAATTATTGAAAAACCTTCTCATCTAAAGACCAAAGTCTGTCTTCATACTTGAAGCCCAAATCTAGATGGGGTGGAGTGGAAACTCTCTCAAGTTTGCCAGTAGTTTGATTATTTAAATCCTTATGAATATCACATACCAATGCTGATTATAATGCTTGAGAAATAATACCCCTAATATCTTTGACATTATAATTCAATAAGCTTGATAGAATTATTGAGTGTAAAGGAACATGCATTAAGGTATACATCAGCAGTGTGCCTGCAAACAAGTTGACTTCTTGTCTTTTCATTAAGAATGAATTCAGCCCAAGGGTGCACTGAGGACTTGGCAAACAGCATTATAATAGGGAGAGAAGATTGCCCACTGGATAGTTTGGGTTGATGATTAAATTTAAAGTGTGCATTGTCCACATATGGCAAACCATGCTAGTGTTTTTAGCTATTATTTCTGTTGCACTTATTGTGAACATTAATCACTGGTGCCGAAGATACACCGTTGCTAATTATTGTGTGTTTTAAAATTTGTAACATACTGTAAATTTTGTATAATACAGCTGTGACCTTATAGAAAGCAGGGGGAAAGATGACAGGGGGGCTATAATTATAAGATGTTGAGGAAATGTTGTAATTATTTACTATTTTAGGACCAGTGTGCATAGCCTCTTAATTTGCATAAGCTTTAGACATTCACACGTTTTCTTCCTTTGCTTCCCTGATGATAAATTTTTCTTCAAATGAAAAGAGACGGTTTCTAGAAGAAGTTAGCCAACAGGGAGCCTGGTTATAATGAACAACAAAATTGTTGGTGGCAGCCTTTTTTAAAAAAAAATGGGGAGAGTTTATTTGGATAAAATGGGTTTTAAACCAAGATTCAAAACATCCCTTCCATTGGGCCTTGAGAACATGCAATTTGCTTTTAGAGAATTGACTAAATTATCTTGCGGCCAAAGCTTTAGCTTAATAAAAAGTACGGGGACTGAGGGCAGCGGAAAAATGAAAGCCTGCAACTTCCCAGTAATCTATTTATCACATGTAGAGGGTGATTATGACAGTATGTTCTTATTAGGTATGAATATTTTGTGCTCATTAAACTTACCCCCTTGAGTACTTGAGGGTGTAAAGTGTGTTTTCCAGCAAGTAAGCCACTTTTATTGTTTTGTATTAAGTTTCCATTTGCTTTGCTGCTTCCTCGCAGTACATCTGGCTGCTATTAAATGGAAATGACCCAGCTGGTCGGAAAGGAATGGCCGGTGTGTCAATAAATGGGAAGGAGGCACTGGTTAGACACTGACAGGTCGTAAGCTTGAAGCTTGAATGTGCGGTTCATGTCCAGATCTTTACAACTCTCATCATTTGAACAAAGAGAAGGCCTAAGTCAAAGGCAGTCCAGATGCAACTGGGATTTTGGGACCCTCCAAGGACTCAAAAAGATGCTCCGAGCAGAAAGTGACTAAAGATAAAGTCATAAATGAAATAGATCAGTAAGTCTCAACTAGAGTAGGTCCATTAAATCACTGGAGCTGACGAAGGCGTTGGCTCAACAAATCACTGATTCAATGGGTCTCGTCTAGTTGTGGCTTAGTACTGGATTTCAGTCATGGAAAAAGTTAGTTGCAGAGGCAAAACCTTTCTCAGCCATAACTTTAAGATGTGAAAGGCAGAGCTTGGAAAATCACTTCTTTAAAGGGCACCTCTCTATCTAGCTTTAACGAGGGGCCATTCCGACGGAGGGAATACTGGGAACTGTAGTCCTCCAAAAATACATTTCCAACATATATGCATGAGTCAAACACTGATTAAGAGGCTTTGGGAACAATGTACCATTGCAGAAATATAACGTTTCATCATTGGGTGTGCTAATTAGATTTTGCCTGTGCTTGGTCTTCCTGTAGACTAGTTGAAGTTTTGGGTGGATGGATAGTTGGTTGTATTTGTTAAATGGTTAAAGATAGAGATGGGCACGACTTAGCGGTATTTCCGTTTCCGTTTCCGTTACTCGGTTCCGTTACTCTACGGAAACGGTAACGGGAATTACTCCCCCAGACTTCGAGCTCAAACCGACGAACGAACAATTTTGGTCTGATTTGTCGTGCTCGTTCCTTGCATCGCGAGATCGCGCGATGCCACACGCGGCACATAAAAAAAGTTTTTAAAAGTAAAAAAAACCCGGTTGGGCCAAAAAGCAGGCGGGAAAATGCCTGCCGTGCCTCAGGGCACCTACCAGAGGGGTTGTTTCTGGAGGTCCCCGGCCTCCCCCCTCATCCCCCGTCCTGGGCTGCTCTGGTGGGACTCGCCGCAGGCTCGCAGCCAGCAAAAAGCCCAGTCTCGCCGCCGGCCGCCGCAATTAAAGCGCAAGCAAGCGGCACGGACGGCACAGGAAAAAACTTTTAAACTCTTCCCCCACCCATTCCCGGGCCAAAAAAGCAGGCGGAAAAATGCCTGCTTGACTAAGGGCGCAGGGCACCTACCGGAGGGGTGGTTTCTGGAGGGGGGGGGGTCCCGCCTCCCCCCCATCCTGGGCAGCCGGACTCGCGAGTCGCCATCGCCATGCCATGCGGTGCGGGCGGGGGATCCAAAATGGGGCGGCAAACGCAATATTGTTTTTGAAATCGTGGTCCAAAAACACACAAGCACAACAGAAACACGCGAAAATTTATAAACTGCCAGATTTTTCACAGTAGCAGTGGGTTTTTTCTTGCAACAAAATGTCTCTCCTCTCCTCCTCTGTCCTGCATTGATTTTATTTTATTTTATTTTATTTACACCTGCGCAATGATGGGCTGGCCAAGTGGCCAGCCATGTGGGAGTGGACAACCATGCAATTTTTGGAGCCATCCCACCAGTCGCATGGCCACTTGGCCATGGAGACTTCTGGGATGTGCCAAAAAGCCCCCTAAAACCTGCCCTAGCCCTAACCCTAACCCTTGACTCCGTACCCATACGTCACAGACTGTCTTCTTAGTGGGTCAGAGAGGCACCCAGAGGTGCAACCCACTAGCCCACCGTAACCTTACCCGTCACTAGCCTAACCCTAGCTCTTGCACTAAGCCACCTTAAAGCCAGATCTACTTGCTTGCATTGCACTACACGCAGCAAGTACAATTCCCTTCTGTGTGAGACATGGTGGTGCGGGAGCCTTGTGAAGGGCGGGCATGACGCTATCACTCTCACTGGTCTCACTGTCTGCACATTATGTTATGCAATATCCATATGGCTATTGCATAGCATTTTGCAGCAGCAGCAGGTGACGAAGGGAGACCCCCATGTAGAGGGGTCTCTTGGAGCCTGCTTCCCCTTCCTAGTGGGTGAGGAGCCCACTTTCCCTTTATAGCGGGCCAGAGGAGGCACCCACCCCACAGAGGTGCCTCCAGGAGCCCGCTCCCCCCCAAAAAACCAGTACTAACGACAACGAAAAAACGAAAAAACGAACCGACTAATTTTTGCGAATTTTCGCGAAAACCGGAAACGACCCGAAATGGGACTGGCCCGACTAACGACAACTCGAAAAATTTTTTTTTCAAGTCGTGCCCATCTCTAGTTGAAGAGATTAAGGTTGGCAGTCTGGTTCTCCACTATGCCTTGCGAGAGAAGAACCAGCCTATGTAGTCTTGGGCAAACTGCACTGTTCCAGAATGTCCCTAGAATCCTAGATGAAGAGAAGGGGAAACCCCCTACTGAATACTAGAAAAACCTGGAAAGAGTTGCTGTAAGTCTGATGCAACTTGAGGGCATTTAATTATTACAGTGTATTATGTTTATGTGTTGTGTGCTGTAAATTCATTCCACTTCATATTGATGCTGGTAGGGTTTCTTGGGTATGTGAGATATTTAAGGAGCAGGAATTGGCAAGCCACTCCAGTATTCCTGCCAAAAAAACTCCATAGATATGGGGTCACGAAGAGTCAGTCATGACTGTAATGACACAACAACAACAACAACATATTGCAAATGCCCTACCATGACTTTCCATGGCTCAATCCCAGCCTCCTGAGCCCAGGACTGTTACTTTATCCACTAAATTATGCTGGATTAAAAAATCTTAAAGGTACCCCAATCAAATAAACAGGAGCTTATTTTTGATTATATTTGTGTTTTTTTGTTTGTTTTGCATTGTTCCTCCCCACCCACCCCTCTCCCCATGAAATAAATTACAGAGAGAAAGCCATTATCTGGGTTTTTGTGCATCATTTGCCCAAAAGTGTATTAACCATTTGCTGCTTTTCTTGTGACAACCAAACACATCGGCTGGAGTCAGCTACCCTGCTTTGCTGAATGAAACAAGGACTCTATATGGGTAAATAATGGGGCCATATGGGTAATTAGTAGGCAAGTGTAGAACCATTCCATTGGTTCCATTGCTGTACTGTTCTAACAGTTAGGAATTTTTTCCTGATACTCAACTGCAATCTGGCTTCTTATAACTTGAGCTCATTATTGTGTGTCCTGCACTCCAGGATGATTGTTATACAGGGAAGGAGCAGGATCTGTTCTCAATTGTTCAGTTATCTGAAAAGTGCTATCATAACTCTTCCCAATCTGTTTTTCACAAAGCTGAACATTCCTGGATCTTCCAGAGCTTAGTTTCCAGTTCTCTAATCATCCTTTATTGTCATTCTCTGAAGTTGTGCCAGTTTGTCTGCATCCTTCTTAAAGTGTGCGGTCCGGAACCGAAAACAGTATTCAAAATGCGGCTGAAGAGAGGAGAACTAGTTCTTTATGGGATCTTGAGATTCTACTTCTGTTAATGCATCAAAATTAGTATTTGCCCTTTTCGCAGCTGCGCTGCGCTGTAGGCTCATGTTGTCTACAACAATTTCAAGATCCTTCTCACTCATAATATTACTGAGCCGGGTATCCCCCAATCTTGTAACTGCACATTTGGTTTCCTTTCCCTATGTGTAGAACTTTGCTGCTATCCCTGTTACATTTCATTCCACTGTTTTCATCCCAGTGCTTCAGCTTATCAAGATCCTTTGGTATATTGTTCCTGTCTTCCAGGATATTAGCTATTCCACCCAATTTGGTGTCATCCACACATCTTATAAGCATTCCCTGCTCTCTCTCTCTCTCTCTCTCTCTCTCTCTCTCTCTCTCTCTCACACACACACACACACACACACACACACACACACACACACACACACACACGCCATCCACATCATTGCTGTTGAAGAACCCTAGACCCAGGACGGTGCCGTCTTGCCTGGCACTGAATCTAAGAGCTTTTTCATACAAAGAGTGTGCAATCACATTCCCCCGCGCCCCACGTCATCTTCCAATCGTTTAAACTAGTCCATGGCCCAGCGAAGATATATACTTCACTTCGAGCTTTCACATAGCTCTCTAATGCCTGCAGGATCCTATGATTGTGCTTTGCTTCACAGTAATGGAAGCTACACGTGTTGGGTAACAAGGTGCTGGTGCTCTAATAAGAGTGATTATAATGAGCTTTAAGAAAGCCAGGAGAGAAAGCAGAGGGTCTTGAACATGGGAGAGAGTGTTATAATAGAGACCCAGTTAATCAGGGGGTTGAAGAACCTTACTCTGTCTGTGTGGTACCTTTCGTCTCTTCAGACCTCTAACAGAGAAATAAAATAGCCCCACCACCACCACCACTTTTTTCAAGTCATGAGTCAATGTGAAATAAGATCAGCTGAAAATACAATGACTTTTCCAGTCAGGAGACAGTTTGTAAAGTATTTTTCCTACTAATCCCTTTCGATTTAAAACATTGCAGCAATGGGCTGAAAATGATTTCTGTTAATTGACACTGGAAATGCCATATTACTTCATAAAGCAATCAGTTGGATGAAAGGTATTGTTCCTGACTAGGCCCTTGCATGTCAGACATTTGCGAGGGTTGTTAGATTAAAGATAAAGAATGCTACTACTTTTATATTAAAATTCACTCACATGTGAACGTCTGTCAATCAAGCTAGTATGAAAAATTGTAGCTGAGTATTTACTTCAGTTAACTTCATGGCCTTTCAAGTTTTAGGTTCTCAAGAGTTAGACCACCGGCTTTCTAAAGCTGCATTCAACAAAGCCTTTCCAAATTCTCATTATAAAATGTTTCTATCTGCAAGGCAGTCCCCATTTAGACGGCAAAAAGAATCTTCCACATAATGACTTTTTTTCATTCTAAAGGAGGCTCACTACAAGAGTTCTTAAACAAAGGCTACCTCTCGCACCCTGTAGCACAGATCAGTGTGCAGTTAACAGGTAGCATATTTTCTTGATGCACCCTTATTAGGGACATTTCTAAAAAGATAGTGAGGATCTTGACAGAGAGTCATAAGCTGAATTGTGGAGCCCTTTGTGGGTCTGGGCCAGCCTTTTTTTTTTTGAGCAGATGCAAGCTTTTTTGGATGGTGGTGGTTCATCCTTTAACCATTATTATTGCATGCAATGAAAAGGCAATGCTTGCTAACTCCATCCCGTTGTTGTACCCCCTATGCCAGTTGGGTGGGAGCTTTAAAGCCATCTGTGTATAGGTTTCTATGGAATTTAAATTTGGAATGTTTTATTGTTTATTATGCCCCACCTTTGGGGACATCACAGAGCCCCTAGTATGGTCACAAAAAACTTACAGTCACCACCCGCCATTTCGCGGTTCAGGTACTGCGGTCCCACTACATCGCGGGATCACAGTACCTGCACCATGGGGGGGCGATCGGGTCGCTCTGTGCCGCCCCCCGCACCTCCGAGAAGCCTCGGGGGTGGCGGGGTGGTCGCATCGCTCCCCGCCACCCTCCCGGGCCCCTACGAGAAGCCTCGGAGCCGCAGAGGGGGGCGGCAGGGAGTGGTCGCATCACTCCCTGCCACCCCCCACCCCCTCCAAGAACCCTCGGAACCACGCAGGGGGGTGGCGGGGGCGATCAGGTCACTCTGCGCCGCCCCCGGGCCCCTCCGAGAAGCCTCGGAGCCATGCAGGGGGGTGGCGGGGGCTATCGGGTCGCTCCGCGCCGCCCCCGGCCCCCTCTGAGAAGTCTCAGGGGCCATGGGGGGGCAGTCTCCATTGAAATGCATTGAGTCAATGGATTTCAATGGAGAAATTTTCCCCATTGGAAAGCATTGAGCCAATGTTTTCCAATGGGAAAATTTTCTCCATTGAAATGCATTGGTAATGCATTTCAATGGAGACGGCCCTGGACAAGAAGTCTCGGGAGGCGTGGGTGGGCGGCGGCGGGAGGTCAGATCATCCTGCCACCGCCGCCGCACACTGCCCCAAGACTTCTTGGACAGGCACACAATCGCCCCCCCCGCCCCCCACCCGCTTCTGCATATCGTGGATTGTCATGGATCGCAGGTGGGGTGGGTCCCTAACCCCCGCGATTGGCGGGGGGGGTTTACTGTACAAGCCACAAAACATCACAAACTAAGAAAAAGAATTAAAATTAAAAGAATAAAATATTTAAAAATTAATGGAAATTAAATCACCCCAAAAGGGAAGCAAAACAAAAATGGCTCAGCCATTTTTTTTCTTTGTTCCCTTGCCATTGCCACCGTCTTTGCTCCTTTTGCTTTTTATGTGAACCGCCCTGAGTTCCCGTTTGGGAAGTAGGAGCGGTATATAAGTGTGAAAAATAAATAAATAAATAAATAGGTGGAGGAAAGCGTCATGAAATAAAATGGTCCAACTCTGTCTCCCAGGGGAGGGAGTTTTCCAGTCTAACTCTAGGACTAAAAAAGCCCTGTCTAGGCTAGACCAAAACATGTTGCTAGTTGAGGCACATCATCTCTGTGGTGTCGACATGCTATGGCTAGCCATACTGACAAAGTGCCTATGGGCGCCATTTCCTTGGAATTTGCCCTCTGGTTTGTATTGGAGTTGGCATAGTTCAACTCAACGTTCAATACCCTTTCTGTTGGCTGCACAACAGATCGCGAGTAAGCCTGGACTTCTTTTATGGACATTCATTGCTTTTTATTCACTTGTCAGGGAGCAGCATTTTGATCTGTTTGGGGGCAGCAATTCCACTTGCATTACTTTAAAAAAAACCACTCTAGCACATACAATCACCTGTATTGGGCCAAAGGGTGTCCTAGGGTCGTCAGGAATCTTCGGCCACTAGCTGATATAAGTGCTGAACTGATGTGAAACTGTGAAACTTGTGAAACTGCCCTGCTTAGATCAACAGTACTAATTTAGGAATGTATAATGAAAAACCTATTAAAGGAAAGAATGAAGGTGCCCACTTGACAGGTATGTTCCCACTGTATTGGCTACCACGCTGCACTGAAGTGTAGTCCCACTCTACTGGGAACATCCCCGTCAAGTGAGTACCTCTTGCCTCTCCTCCTGGGTAGATGTTTTTAAATCATGCTTTTACAATTTAGCACTATGTTAGATAAAGTGCTTCAGTTTCTCAAGTCACTATATCAGTTCATTGGTATGCCACTTATGTGGGGTTTTGTTAAGAGAGGCAGAGAAGCGAGTGGTGTTAATGACAGGGGGGGGGGGTAGGTGGCCTCATGATCCCAGTGAAAATTACTGTCATTTGAGGTGCAGCAGGACCCTTGTCTTAAAATTGCCCCAGATAATAAAATATTCAGTATGAGGGGGGGAAAACAGCAATTAAACTGCCTTAGGAAATATTTAATCAACCTGGGGCAACCCAGGGCAAACCCTCTGCACCCTCGATTTGGTCATCCTTATAGATTCACTCCCCCCACCTCCATCCCCACCCACCCCCAAAAAATCCAAATATGCTTTTTTATTTTCCACTGCTTTTGTTTCTCAGTTGGAAAGGCGAGTGTTTGATTCGTTTTGTATAATAATTTTACTAAGTGTGAATGAAAAACCGACAAACACACACATCAAAAGCTGATAGTGAGAAATGCAATTGCAGTGCCTATGACTTTCAGAATGCATGGTAATTGTAGAGCTTTAATCAAGGAAAATGTCAGCAACGAACCTGGCAAACTTGCAAACCTCTATTCGGCAGCTGGGGGAAATGTAGAGAAAAGATGGTAGTCCTTGTGTTGGATTGGTAAGATTGTCATTCAAACACCTTGGTGTAACATGGAAAATACCCACAAGGGAACCTATAACGGAGAGTGTCATTATCATCTGCTACACTGCTTCCGCTACAGTGTTGTCAATGCAGATTATATTGGGCAGGAGCAAGGGCAGTGCACGTGCTAATGCAAACCCAGCCAGCCGATCAGCAGCTTGTAACAAATGCCTCAAATCAGGCCCAATGTGTAATAAACACCAAGAATGGAGACAACTTGATGGTGAGTGGCTTGATCAGAAATCCCTGAGTGGCTTTTTTTAGAGCAAGGTTTTACTTTATTAAAAAAAAAACCCCACACAATTCAAAATCAGCTTGAGCTCATTGCTTGCTACTAGGTCTGCCACCCTGTGTGCAAGCAAGCATATAACATCTATGGACAAGGAAACCTCATATATTGAAACAAAATAGGCTACGGGAATCCAGCCTGACTAATTGCTTTTCTAAAAATAAAGAGCAGTGCAATCCACATTGTGATGCCAATGTCACTTGATGCAGAAATACACATGGTGTGCTTTCAAAACCATTTTTGGGCAAAAGAATGTGGTGTGCAAGATTTTTTTTCTTTCTCATTGTAACAGATTATATAAAGAAAAACTGGATTTGATTCCACTGCTGTCATCATCATTCTCATCCGCATCACCACCAGAACATAGGTGGCTCCATGTATAATTATTGGATGAAATGCACTTCGCTGTCCTTAATACAAAGCTTGGGATGTTCAGTCCGGTTTGCTAAAGCTTCCATTTGATTGATACTTGGCTCCTGAGCTAGGAAATCCTGTTATGACCTACTCACGAGCTGGATTCTTGAGGTGTCTTGTGGCATGCAAGATCCTAGTGTCCTTTGATTTCCACCTGAACACCGTGGTGACAGCAAAACTCTAAATATATACAGTACATACATATATAATAAATATTGTTGTTTGAAAGTTCTTCTACACATATTGGGCACAGACTCCCTTTCTCTCTCTCTCTCTTCTCTCTCTCTCTCTCTCTCTCTCTCTCTCTCTTTTAAAACTTCACTACAGAAAAATCACAAGCTGTAATGACAGCAAAGACATTTCATAGCCTTCGCGCACAGTAAACAACAAACACAAAACACTTTTTTGCTGTCACTGTTGCGGTTCAGAAGTTCCATCCAAGTACAGTGGGCTCCAGAATCACTTTCATTTCACAAACTGAATTAATAGCAAAGTCACATCTCCCCTTAACAGTAAAAAGCACCAAACACTCTTTAAGTTTTGTGCAGACACATTGTACAAATATTTCATTTGAGCACATCAGAAGGGAACAAAACACCTCTCTTGCCTACACGGCTGCACCCGAACTACCAACATAACCAACGCTACCTGTCAGTTTTGTTCTCACACATATTCTTCCTTAAAAAAAGAGAGAGATATAAAGATATATACTGTATATATATTCTACCTGCTGCCTACTGAGAGGGGATACCAGGTTCTCAGCAGGCTTCCTTTGAGAAGGCATCAGAATAAAAGATCTAAGAGAGCAGCTGAATGCCCTTTACTAGTAGGAGACCACCATGTGGTGTGGCAGGATGAGATTCTCTCTCTGGTTAGACCATGAGCCTTACCCAACACATACAAAATTTGTGATCCATTAAGTAGCATGCAACATCCACTTAAACAGCCTTCTTGGAGTCTGGGAGTTACCTTTTTAGAGGACAACTCCCCAAATCATCCAGCCATGTTCACTTGCCATTCTAGTTGGGGGGGGCGGTTGAGATCTGGAGCCCCCACAGAAGTAACTTGTCCAAGTGTTTGGCTTGCCGAGTGGTCATCAACTCTCAGCACATCTTGCACTATCAACAAGAATAGAATGCTTGCTTAGTTCTCATGTGGTCATGGAATTAGATGAACTAGGTCGTAAATTGGCCTGATGTATATAATCTACTCGCATCACTGTCTTTATGCATGGTGACTTGGGAACAACCCATAGTTTCATTGGAGGAAGTGGAGTTGCATAGATGGGAACAGGGGCACTTTGATTTTAGTTCAATTTTCTATCAGAATTTCCCAACATTTCTTCACATATCGAATGTACTGAACTTGAAAAGGGAGACAGAGACGGACACAGTTTGTCCATCCAGGCTGAAGTGCTTAAATATGCGATCAAATCCCTTCATGATCGTGGCATGAGACTGTAACCGTGTTGTTGTGCAGCAGAACAAGTCAACATTCTCCAAAGCAACATTCTCCAAAGCAATTCTAAAAATGGGGAAATTTTCAAATAAAAAATTATAGTTTTGAAACTAGGCTTTGGATTAATACCAAATTTGACACAAATATAGCAGATGGTTTGCCCTTAATCTGTGGCAAATGGGGAGAGGTTTAGGCAAAGGGGTTTTGAATTACAGTTTTTTTTAAAAAAAAAGTAACACAGTTTTACCTCCTGCAAAAACAAGCAGTCCTAAACACCCCCAATCTGTCTGTCACTTATCATGATGCCCTTTCATCAATCCTCAGACAAATCAGAAGCACTCCACACCTCCAGCAGGAAGGCCACAGCTAAGAAGTTATACTTAATGGGTGTTGGGAAGGGTTGGGGACTTTCACACACCCCAGGCCATTGTACATCTAAACCATGATGGAGATGTGTAATCTCCAGGCTTAAAACCGGGGTACTTCAAGGGCCAGATGCAGGGGAGGTATCAGGAGACAGATACCTAGTCTCGTGCGCTCCCAGACACATTTGGTGGGGCCCCTGTGAGATGCAAGTCAAAGACTATCTGCCAGGTAGTTGTCTAGTTGAATGTATCCAGCATTCAAGAGACTCACCACCTCTCAAGATAATTGTTTCCATTGTCATACTGCTCTAACAGTTAAGAAGTTTTTCATAATATTCAACTGAAATCTGGCTTCATGTAACTTGAGCTCATTGTTATGTGTCCAGATGATGTGATGAAGAACAGATTCTCCCCCTCCTCTGTATGACAGTTTTGGGTATTTGAAATATGGTATCATATCTCTTTCATTAAAATGAAACATTCAGATTTCAGAGTATTTGTTTTGTGTTTTGGAAATTAGCAAAATAAAAACCTCTTTCATGTTTCCCTTCATGTTATAAGTCAAAATTTCTTTCTCTCCCTATGGGATCTGGAATAATAAGTCAACGTAATAGTAGTGGTTACAGATGTCCAGTTGCCTAAGGACAACCTCCGGGTTGGAGAGATAGGCAGGATATCTCTCAGTGCCATTTGCAGGGAAACATATGCAGATGAAGACATCTGCTTGGGAATGCCCTGAAGCAAATAAATGGTGGTCCACTGTGTGAGACAGAGTGCTGGACTGGATGGGCTGTGGCCTGTTCCAGAAAGGCTGTTCTTATGTTCTTATGTTGCATCTTAACAACCAACAATGCTTATTAATACCACCAGGAGCAGCAGCATATACAGATCAAAGTAATAATAACCAGGAAAAGTATTTACAAGGTATTGTACCACTTGTTAAAAGACTGTTTGGAGAGAAAAAGGAAGAGAAGGAAAATACGCCTGATGGAATCAGGTAGCCAAACGAGACTTGCAAAATTCATTCTAACTTTTTTATGAAGCCTTCATCGCCTGCCCTTATCATCCAACAGAGGCGCAAGGCAGGATGCCAAAGGAATTGGCAGCCTGGCAGTTCTTTGTTTTTTTTAAAAACAACTTTTAAAATTGTTTCAGAGAGTGTGTGGCAGGCCTTTTGCACCATATGGTGCCCAAGAGTTAATCCAGGAGAGAAGGGTGGACACCTCGGGAGGCTCATGTTGAAATGCCATTTAGAAGAGAAGCATCAAATCAAAATGGCACAAGTCCAGAAGTCTAGACAAGCTAGGCTGGGGAGCCAAGAAGGGGGTGGGGGTGGGGAGAGGGTAACTGGCTTCATTTCTGAGAGTTTAACTGTGACTTTAGGTCTTCTTCCCTTAGTTCACCAAACAACCAGGAAGTGGCAGCCTTGTCAGACCAGTGTATTTCCCATCACTCCGGTAAGAGCAGTTCTCCAACTGGTGTCAGCTTGTCTTGCTCTATTCGTTTCATTACTGGTTGGTCAATGTGCTTTGGTTCCTGCTTGATAGGCTTAATATACATTCTAAATGAAACAGCTAGAACTCCAGCCTGACAGCTCCATCTTGGTCTGATGGATGGGCAGCTTGTCTGTGAAAGCGTGGTTTCCCGTCGAATTCTTAGATCTTTCCTAGGATGGCCCTTGAGGATCAGATACCTTCTTCCACTGGGATCCATATGCCTCCTGCAAGGAATCCAGAACAGCAACATCTGGGACATAGGTTCCATTCCCTTCAGAGAAACAGAAGCAGCACAGTGAAGATGGGATACCATCAACAAACAGGGATGTGCCTGGAGGATAGCATCCATTTCTATATTTCTATAGCCCTATTCAGTTCAGCTCCACTCATTTCACGAAGGAAGGAGTCCTCTAATCCTAAATAACTTTTGTCATCCAAATGATGGGAAGAATTTGATACAGCACAAGTACAGTTGGCCTATTGTCAGCTCAACTGGCTTTTGGCCATGTGTATAGTTAGGATTATGCTCTTATAGTTAAGACTACACTGTTCAGATACTGTTCAGTAGCTTCAATTTTCATCTCAATTATCTCATCAGCATAAAATGTTTGTAAAAGAGATGCATAAACAGTGATAAACATTTACAGATCCAGCAAAACAAGGCACAATGCATAGATTCATATAGTACAAATGGACACTCTACAATGAGATAACAGAAGGTCATTGTAAATCCACTAAGAATCATTCCATTGTACAAAGTTATGGTAGGTATTATATAGTGTTTTGCTGTGATTCACAAGGTAATAATGGCCAAAAACCTATTTAGTTCATACACTGGAGTAACATGACTGGTGTAAATCTTGGTGATGAATCCCCCAAGTTAAGTAGTTGACATTGATAACTGCTGTTCCATCCCACATCGTGTATCTTGGTCAACAATGGTAAACACCTACAGTCACTAACTTCCCAACTTGCAGTCGTCTGCCACCAAGCTATGTATCAGATGTGATATACCAGTGTAAGAACTCAAAAGAGTTTTGACCACTGGAACCCTACAAAGCAAAGGGTTGTCCCTTAGCACAATCTGCCTTCACTCTCTGCCTCTCTTCAGCTTGCCAATATTTCATCCCAAATATGTTTGTGTGTGTGTGTGTGTGTGTGTGTGTGTGTGTGTGTGAGAGAGAGAGAGAGAGAGAGAGGTGTGTGTTAAATTACTGATGCTATATAATACAAGGTAATGTAAGGCAACATATCTATACATCTATATTTTATGCCTGTATTGCTTTAAAACAGCGGGCTTGTCTCTTCATCTATAAAGCAGCCAGTAGCATGACCTGAAAGATGCCTAACTTAAGCATTCACAGAACGCACAGAATGGAAGAATGTGTGTCTGCAACACTGCTTGATCGGTGCCTTAAGGACAGAAATGACACCATCCTTCTACCTGGCGCTAACACAGATTGCTGGAAGGGAAGTGTTCTTATAAACAAAGTGCTGGAGGCCATCTTGTCTCCCTCTTCCTGCTCCAGAGCTTGCAAGCCAAGTACATCTTCATGTAGCTTAATGGCTTCCTAGAACATCTATAAGTTCAAAAGAAACTAAAACAGCCCCACTTATGCGCCTACAAGGAGCAACAGGAAAGCCTGTTTAGTATGCACATCGTTCCTGAAATCTATAAGAATCCATGAATAGCCTGGGCCTTTTTCTCTTTACACTAGTGTATAGCAGACTTAAGCAGCAAACTGAAGGAGATTTGACATCAGTGGAGAGAGATCTGTAGCTGTCAAGAAAGCACCTGTCAGGTATTTAAAATGATTTGCCTGAGAAAGGAGGGGAAAAAAACTGATTTTAAGAATGTTTCATTTCCGTTACCTACTATCTGTTCTGAAAATAAAACTCAGTGCTATTAGAACTGTCAGCAAGCATCTATGAAGGTAATATCTAAAATTCTTTGCACCTGTTTTTATTCTCCAAAGTGCAACAAGGATGGCGAATAGATGTCACTGTTGCCTATTTCACCAGCAAAGAAAAAGACAAATAAACAACATGCCTTGTAGTTTCCTCAGATAATCAAAACATCAGAGGTGCAAAGACTTGCAAACGCTCTTGTATATAAATATGAAATTTTATCCCACTGACAGAGGAATCAAATCAAAGAAAGGGGTACATGCATATGGTTGAAATATGGAGCGGCCCAGCGTGTTAAAATATGTAGCAACCCTGCATGCTGTGCATGAACTAATTACTAACAAGGTTAGTCACATGATCTCCTTGAGCTGGGAAAACATCTCTAAGAAACCTAACTTCTTTGTTCACTTATTCTTATGCAAACAATCAACAGCTCTCTTTCCTTCTTTCCACTGGTTAATCTTTTTCACTCTGAGGCATTTTGTTGAGCTCTCTCCTTAGCCATGAGTTTGAGACAAAGATAAAGTATTTACCATTTTAACAGCCTTCTTTTTAACAAGCCCACGTCTTTATAACAAGTTTTTTAAAATCACATATTGATTCTTCTTTTTACAACTGCCTAACGACACAACACACACACACACACACACACACACACACACACACACACACACACACACACACACACACACACACACACACACACACACACAAGTATTTTTTGCTGCTTTACACAGATAAAGGGAATTCTTAGGGATCTCACTTATAATTTTAAGTCTATATATTTTAAATAAGACTACTGTACCATGCTTTTTGCAGTGCAGCCACACAATACACAAACAAGCTGCAGCTTGGTGGTATTGTTGTTTTGATTAATATTCCCAGAAACCCCCTAGTGCCCAAGCTGACTAGATAACTCTGGGAGATGTAGTCCAGAACTGAAGCAGATAGTAGTGGCTCCATAAGCCTCTGGTCCTTTCTGCCTCTCTTTTTCTCTCTTTTCCTCTACAGGGGTTGCGATCTGCCAAACTTTAATTATACTGTCTTTTAAGAATCCTTAGCTATTTTCCACCCTGCTGGATTCCAATGCACGATCTTAGGGCAAGCAGCTCTACCTGACAGGCTTTATTAAAAGCAATTAGAACTTGGTTCTTGGAGCCGGTCAAGTCAGTGACTGCACTCCTGATGATCTCAATGGCAAAGACTTGGGCCTGCCAGCTTCACAGAGGTGAAGAAGAGCTATTCAAGATTTGGTTTGGTTTGGTTTTTATGAGGGACCTGGGAGAGGGTTCCTAGGAAAAGCCCCTGATGTTGGGAAAGATGGAAGGCAAAAGGAAAAGGGGACGGCAGAGAATGAGATGGTTGGACGGTGTTAGCGATGCAACCAAGATGGATTTGACCAAACTCAGTGGAAGACAGGAGGGCCTGGCGTGCTCTGGTCCATGGGGTCATGAAGAGTTGGACATGACTGAACGACTGAACAACAACAAAGCCTCCTTTTGAACCGATGTTTCTCAAAACTGCTGGGAGCTGAGCATGCTTCTCCTCCCCCCTTAGACACACATTTCTGTTTCCGATTTCAAAATGCTTACTTGCAGCGGGCACATGAAAAGCCCATTGCTTGTGTGTTTGCATAAAGCCTGAGCTGATCAGACGGAGGATCAACGTTGTGTTTGCTTGTTTCACTCCTTTCTGAGGTTGGGCTTCATCAGGCAGCTCTCAAGAGTGCATCCAATCCAAACTGATCTTCAGGGTTCTTCACCCTCTTGCATTTCTTTTCCCATTTATTTTACACTGAATGGCCAGCTGCCACTTTTCATTTTCAGCACTGAAGGATTTTAGCTTCTCTTGTATTTCTGTGTTTACGATTTCTAGCCTCTTCATTCATTCACTTGTTTTGGTGACCCACTTGATCCATGGAACTCTTAGCATTATTTGATAAATCCACATTTCAGATGCTTCCAGCTTTGCTTAGACTTGCCAGGGTTAGAGCATGATTCTGTGCCATTGAGTAGAACTCTGCATATACAGAGCACTGTACTCTACTGCCAGCTTTAAAATATTGTTGCATAGTAAGTTCTTTATTTTAAAGAAGCAGATCCAGACCATTTGTACCCTGACTTTCATTGTGTGACTCTGGTTTATGAAGAATTCAATACCGACTTGAGTTATTCAAGTGAAGGAACATCCCAGTCACACTTGGTCTCAGGTCAGACCGAATGTCTTGCAAGTGCATACAGGCAGGAAGCAATGAAAGAGTTGTAACTTGTACAAAGAAACTTCAATTAGCACCTACCATGGATGTCTAGTTTGGGCTCATCATTCTATTAACTGAATGAAATTTTATGCTACTGTGTTTGTGTATTATGTGTATCGACCCTCAGCAGTCTAGACTTGGAACAGTTTTTAACAGTATTGAATCTAAACAGAAAACAGAAACAAAACAAAGATGTTACAATACTGTAAAAACTAACTGTTATACTCCTGTGTGAGTCTTCATGGATGCATCAGCTTCTTCAGACTAGACTGAAGAACATGCTTAAGGGTTTTTTAACTAGATCTCCAGCCAACAGGAAAACTATGGACATGTTGTAGAAGGACTCTGAGAGTTATAGTTTTTAAAAATAATAATTTTTCCAAGCTGTGGTTTGAATTGACTAAAGAGCTAGGAATCAGGGGTCTCAGGACCACAAACGGACAATCAAAATCAGGTTTACGGGGAAATTTAGAACAGGACTAGAAAAAGAACTAGGAGTTTGCACCCAACCATATCAGAAACACAAGCCATGCTAGAGAAGAAAGAGGACGATGATTAGAGCCACCCCTAAGTTGGTTTCCTGGTGCCCTGAAGAGCCATGATAAACAATTTGGAAGCCACTTGTATTGTGGATGAGCCAGTGGTCAGCGTTGACAGGATCCAGAATGTTCTTCCTGGCACTTGGCTGAGAATCTGCAGTGACATGGCTCACCACACGGGGCAGTTGGTTCATTGTTCTTGCAATACTATTTTACATAAAGAAATTATAAGAAGAGAGTCAGAGATCAGAGGGGGGTGGAGGGGTGGGTTGGGATGAAAGGAAGTGGGGCTGTGGGACCTAATGCAACCCAAACTTCATCAGACTGAGAGTCCACTGTGGAGGTTGGCAGTAAAACAAACTATCTCTGTATGATCACCTAATTCAAACAGGCTGTGTGAATCAAGCAGCAGCTAAATATAATGATTCAGTTTGTTAGTTTAATCCAATTCTAGATCTGGTCTTGAAAGGCATGAATGGTAAGCTATTGATTACCAGACTGCCATTTGTTTTTCTTTACCAGAGGCACAAAGCCAAGTTTTGCCAGGCCTTTAGCTGAAAAGCTCAAACTCTGCCGTTTCCATATGGCCACCTCAGTGTATGGGTGTGTGCAGGGCCGGTGCTAGGTTTTATTGCGCCCTAGGTGAAGGGCAGTGGCAGGGGTGGGTGGGGCAGGGGGGTGGGGGCAGGGGGCGGGCGGGCAGGGGCGGGGGCGGGGGCGGGGGATGGTAGGGGACAGCAACGGGGGGAACGGCGACGGGCGGCTGGCGGGCGGTGGGGGGACGGATGGCAGTGGCCTGCGGCGGGGGGGGCAGGGGCAGCAGGCTGTCCAGCGCCCTCTCTCCATTTTGGCGCCCTGGGCAACTGCCTAATTCACCTTAATGGAAGCGCCGGCCCTGGGTGTGTGTGTCTTTCTCTAAAACAGGTTGAGTAGTGATAGAAGGACAGCTGGGAAAGAGAAAGAGTTAGGCAAAAACTTTGTAGCCAGTTAAGCTATAAGCACCACCTACCTTGAGTTGTAGCTTCTCCCACCCTCCAATATGTAATTCACAAAGGGATTTCCTCTATCCCCCCATGGGTCAGTGACCCTTCACAGGAAAACATTTCTCCAACCTGTTTTAAAGGAGAAAGTCACAGGCATGTCCAAACTTTGACCCTCCTGATGTTTTGGACCATAACTCCCAGAATTCTAAGCCTGTATTTCCAATGGCAAAGGACTGTGGGAGTTGTGGTCCAAAACATCTGGAGGGCCAAAGTTTGGACATTGCCAGAGTAAGACATTTCTCTGCCTTTGCAAAGGGAATTAAATTGAACAAACGTGGATGTGCTGTGGAGGGGACCAGCTGCTGGAAACTGGTTGCAAATGTATGAGGAAGGTTTGTTGATTCCACATTAAGCAGAATAACCAAGCCTACTGGAAGTGGCTTTAATTAACCCTCTTGTTGTAATAACTATGTGATTAAATGTGACGGAGCTGCTCCTTGGGTTTCCTCCGACTGAAAATACTAACAATAATCATTTGTTTTGTTTTTATATTTAAACACATTATTGCATAGCTTGTTGCAGAGATAATTACCAATTTCATCTCCTGTGTTCTCCTCGTGTTCATTAATATCAATAAAGGGTTGTGTAGGTTAAAAACTCATTTAATTGCCTTTATGTTAATGACATTATGAATAGCCTTAGCTACATGATTCTAATTTTGTCCAGTGTCACTGCTTCTTGGCAAAGCCCCAGGAGAGCTGCTCATTTTACTGGCATTACTGATTCAGAGGTTCTCTTTCTTTTCCTCTCCCCCTCACTTCCCCACTTGTAAGGTGGGTTTTTGTACATAATCAGAATGAATGCCCAACACATTTGCAAGGAACTGCGTACAAAGTCTGCCGAATACATCATTAACTCAAAAGTGCATAAGGCAAAATGCCCAAGTAAAAACTCTTAAAATTAAAATTTAAAAAACCTACAACAGTTCTTCCCTCTCACCATCATATATTCATAAAACATTAAGAATGGCCAGAAACACAAGAGAAACTCTTTACTGATAATACACTTTCATGCTGTTTTCTCTCTCCCCCTCCCTTTCGTTAAGCACAGACAGACACAATGGCAATGCTCTCATTAAGGAGCAGCTGCCCTTGAAACAGATTACAACTGGAGTCGCCTTAGACAAGGACTTCTTGGAAGATAAATGGAAGCCAACCTTGGGTATTTCTCTCCCCCTCCCCAAAAAAAGTAAACAGAAAATAGGGTGATATGCATACCTGGACAAGTCTTGCATCTCCTTCACATGTACTACACAACAAAGAGGATGCAAGGTTACTTGAATTACTTTTTGCCAGATTTATAGTTCATCCTTCTTTGAAATAACTCAGCTGGGTAACCAATGGGTTTGTCCCAGGCTTCCCCAGAGTAATAACAGGCTGTGAGAACTGAACACAGGTCTCCAAAGCCTGGCATTCTACTACATAATTTTTTTTTGTCGTAGAATCTTGGTGGGTCTCCTACTCAGTGGAGTTGGCAAAATGATGACAGATGGCAGAGAAAATGCATGTTTTGAGTTCCATCATCGTCCAAGAGAGTCTATTGCCCTCCCTAGCAAATGTGAAGCACAAGCGGCAGGGACGGGATGTCAGTGTGAGATTGATAAACCAGTAGCCAAGGCATACTGTACCTCATTACTTCAAATGGATCCCAAGCCAGCACTGATTGGTCTAGAAGAAATCTTGCCAGACTAATCTTATTTCATTTTTAAATTGGGTAATCTTCCTGGTAGACAGTGGGAATGCTTAGCAATATATTTTGATTCCAGAAAAGATTTTGACAAAGTTCCTCAGGATATCCTGATCCATGCCAAGCTTGGTTGTAAAGAATATTTTTGTCTGTAAACTGCTCTGTCCCTGAGACATAATCAATTAAGCAACTAAAAAAAGAAGACAGGGTTCCTATATTGTTAATAGTGGTGTGGATCTCACATTGAAAATGACACCTGCTCACATTTTCTTCTCTAAGAAGGTACAAGAACTCTGTCTTCTTTTTCATCCGGTAACTCTAGACATACACACTGCAGAAAGTAGCTGCTGTACTTGCCTTCATGCTCTGCTTATGAACTTACTAGACTATACTAGAGCCATCTGACCAGTCACTTCTGGGAATAAAATGCTGGACCAATCTTATATAAATAAGGTTGCCCTGGATGCTTTTGGACTATGACTCCCATCAGTCTTGGCAGTTGGCTTTGGCTTGCTGGAGCTGGGTGGGGGGCAAGTATACATTCTAGACCAGTGATTGTAAATCTGTGGGTCCCCAGATGTTCCTGGGCTGCAACTCCCAGAAATCCCTTCCAATACAGTGAGTGGTGGAGGCTTCTGGGAGTTGCAGTCCAGGAACATCTGGGGACCCACAGGTTGAGAACCACTGATCTAGACCACAGTCAGCTATGAAATTTGCTGCTTGGGCCTATTACACGTTCTCAACCTGACCTTCCTAAGAGGCTTGTTGCTGTGATGATGAAGTGGGCCACAAGAAAGCTAGTAATGCATTCTTGACCTCCTTGGTGGTAAGGTGGAATATAAATCTATCTGATCAAGAGATCACCGAGATCATGGAAAGGTTGAAGTATAAATCTATCTGAGCAATAGATTGCTGAGATCATGGGGTATCTACAGTTGAAAGAACTTCAAGTGGGATCTGGCCTTCCTGGCTCCAGATATGCATTCCTGGATTACACCAGACATTGGGACTGCACCTGCATTGCTTTGAAAAGAGTGGAACTGAAACATCCAATCATACTGTGCACCAACTGCCTGTTTGAGGATGACTGATTATGAGATGCATTAACTCAGTAGAGGAAGCCATGGCCTTTTGTTTGAAAGCGCTGAGCAGAACTGATAATAACCCGACTTTTTAGAAGTCACTAATTCATAAGGTCACTGTAAGTCATAAGGAACTTGATGGCACAGAGCAGTATTTCCTATGGGAAACCACTTTAAACAACCTGCGCCCTCCCCCCCCCCAACAGGCACGTTGGGGGGGGAGGTGTGGGTTGTTTAAAATGTCTTGGAGCCCCTGAGGCTGCTTTGGTGGCTCAAAGACATTTTAAAAACCCTGCACCTTTCCCCCCACAATTGGGCACACTGGGGGGATGGTGCAGGGTTTTAAAACTTTTTTTTAGCAACCAAAACAAGTGCTGATGGCCATGACCGTTGCTTGCTTCGGTGGCTAATTTTTTTTAAAAAAAAACTGTGATTCCCCCCAATCAGTAATGGTGCGGGGGTTGTTAAACTTTTTTTTAGCCACCGAAGCAAGAGGTGGCTACAGACACTGCCACTTTTTTCGGTAGATTAAAAAAAAAAGTTTAAAAACCCTGCGCTTCCCCCCTCCAATCAGGTGCATTGGGGGGAATGGTGAAAGGTTTTAAAACACAACAAAAATGAAAAGAAACTAAAAACAAAATGATTTTTTTATAAAAAAATTGCTTCAAACGAAATAAAAAATGAAACGAAAAACTAAATGAAACACCATTTTGGCATTTCGTGCCCATCTCTAAATATAAGTAACCCCAGCTTTCTGTATAACACTGGAGCAGAAAGAATGGGAAGGAAAAGGACATTGGTCAATAGACATTTACTGTAATCTTTTATTCTCCCATTTCTTTCTTTCTTTCTTTCTTTCTTTCTTTCTTTCTTTCTTTCTTTCTTTCTTTCTTTCTTTCTTTCTTTCTTTCTTTCTTTCTTTCTTTCTTTCTTTCTTTCTTTCTTTCTTTCTTTCTTTCTTCCTTCCTTCCTTCCTTCCTTCCTTCCTTCCTTCCTTTCTTTCTTTCTTTCTTTTTGGTAGATTCATGAGGTAACCATGGTTAAATCCCACGTTTAAATGGGGATTTAAACATTCTGAGGTTTAAACATTCTTGTTTTTGTTTGGATCGCATTCTGTTTTCAGTGTTGTTTATATATATATATATATAAATTTGGCTGGGAGATTGGGATTATCAATTATTTTATCTTTGTAAACCACTTGGCGTAGTGTCCCATATTAAGTTAGCAATACAGTGGACCCTCGTATAACAAACGTTTTGTATATCATAAAATCTGTACAACATAAAAAATTCCAGAGATAGGGGAAATTTGCTTAACAGAATCATCTATGGGGCAAACATGGTTGCAAATAGGGATTACTCTGTTTTCAATGCATTGCTATGGGAAATTTGCATAAAGGAAAATTTGCTTAACATAATTTCATTTGGAACGAATTAATTCCTTGATACAAGGTACCACTGTATATGAATATACAGTACCAGCCAGCAAACTCTGTAAAATAAATGCATACTTAACTTAATATAAAACCACAAAGAATGTTATATTCCACGGAGCACATATTGACAAAGATTTAGCAGAGGATGCCCTTCAATGCTTCCAGGGGAAAAAATGTCTTTATCTTCCTCTGGAAGGATGAGAAGGTGAAAGCCCGACTGACTTTCACGGGGAGCCCATTCCATAAAGTAGTAAATACAGAAATGCCCAAGAATTGTGTTAATATCTTTAAAGGGGGGAGGGGATAAAGGGAAGAAGGATTTGCTTTATATAGTCCTGCGATACAAATTTCACCATTTTCTCAAAGATAAGCAGACTTCTGGTACTTGGCAATGTGGGCAATACATATAATTTTTTTTAAGGGGGGAAAGAGCACGGACCAGCTGCTGCATTTACAATAGATGGGTGAGAATAAAATCCAAATAAGGCATATTTTTCAACTTTTCCACTGCTTTAACCTTTCTAGAGGAAAGACTCTGGGGACATAATTGAAGGAAAGTGTTTTTCTTTAGCAGATGGATTGCTCTGCTAAGATCATATTTTAGCTATGCCAATAAACGGAAAGGTGTGCGGGAAGAGCGTCGGAAACTGCCAGCGGTTGTTAGCGCATGACGATTACCAAGGCAGAAATGAGGCCAGGGAGATGATCAATGGGCCCATCTCGAGCGCTTTCCTTTGGCTGAAGGATGACCTGGATCCTCCTTGCATCCTGAGCACCAGGTGGGCCCATGTTTTTTTCACAGCAGCACTTAATAGTGGACATTAACTTAGCCCTCTCCAAAAGGGCTGACCCGAAGGGTCCCCTCGGCCGTTCTCCCAACTGTAATCACTTGTTCGGCTTGTAATTGTATCAAATGGCATGCACCTTTTCCCAGCCACTTATTGGCCAATTAAGTCAAGTTCTCACTGAAGGGGTCCAGCTGGCTTCAAGTTATCTTAAATAAATTGATTGAAGACACTCAGCAATCTATGAAGCCAGTTTAATGATGTAGGTGATAATGCTAGTTATTCTTCTCAGTCAAGGGAATTTGCAGCAGCTGTTGTCTGCAAATCCGTGGCTGGCTGTTTCTAGTGGAGGACCGGACAAGCATTCTTTGTTGCTAGATAAAGATGGCTGCCTTGTATAAAGGGAGATTTGACATTCGTGTGGCCTTATATATTTGTTTTTTCTTAAAACAAAAATAGATTCCTGTACTCCACCTATTCCATGTCACATCCTGCTTTTGAAAGTGGACTGTCTTTTTGAAGTGTTTTCCAATATTTGATTAATGCACACAGATTGCAGGAGCAAAGTCTCCTTGAGCACACAGAACCACATTATGCAGTTCATGGCCACTGGCCCACATATTGTTGCACAGTTTTGAATGTATGGTGAAATTCCTTTGGGGTGCAGTAGAAGTAAAGAGATGTACAGATGAGAAGAATTTCCCCAGATTGCCCACACTTTTCCCAATAACTGGGACTCAAGATCTCAATCAAGAAAATATTTTTTCATTACCTATAGTTATGAACATATCAACAGCAAACAAAAATAAAGCTCTGCTTCCAAAAGACTAAAGAGAGAAAAGGAGCACGCAAGAAAGAGGCATGTCTGTCTTTGAATTCAGAGGCAGGAAGAAACGATTGATTGACAGTCACCTCAGCCCAGAAAGGTCCTTCCCAGTCACTCAGACCAGAGCCAGGATGTAAAGTTGTAAAAACTCCAACATATGTAGCATTATCTTGCAAGAGCCAAGCTTTTGAAACCAGAAGAGAAGCAGACTCCATAGGGCAAACTATATACTATATTAGAAATATAGACATTTGTTATGGTTTCAGAGACGTCAGACAGAACTGAGCAATAATCCTTTCAGGTGTGGCCTGTGTTGACCTGCCAATGGCCAACGACTCCAGAGAACAAAGGCAGGGGATTTGAAATCTTTGGGAAGCATGGAAGTTTACAACCAGCCTTCCTCAGCATTTTAAGAAATATTCTTCTTCTAGTCAGACTAGACTAGAGTGTATAGTTTGACCCTGAGGCAACTAACAGATGGAGTGGGAACTTGAGTGGAGAATAATCCATTGGATGCACAGAGTTGACAGGCATTCTATATCTAAGGTAGGAAGCAGGGCCAGTCCTAGATAGCTTGCTGTCTGAAGCAGAGTAGGACCCTTTCTGAAGTCAAGTTCACAGTGGCTAGAGACAGGAAAGTTATTTTATGTGTGTGTGTGTGTGTGTGTGTGTGTGTGTGTGTGTGTGTGTGTGTAGGATGTGAGCTTTCTGGCAGTTCTTCTGTTTTCCCCCCATTGAAAACAACAGAAGAACAAAACCACATTCAACCTTAATCTGAAATAATTAAGGGGTTTCAGTTAGAGAAATCAAGGTTTTTTGTTTTGGGTGGAATCAAAGCTGACTCTGGGGAGCTCTGTGTGGGTTCCTGCTAATAACAGTGACCTCAATGGCAGTAAAACAAGGCTCCATGAGATCTGGTGGTGGCTTCCTCAGCAGAAGTACCACCACCTCCCGAACCCCCAGCAAAGGGACACTTTCTCTGACCTCTCCTAACTCCCTTTCCTCAGCCTTCTGAGAGAGGTAGGATTTTTCTACACATCCACTGTGTGCATATGGCAGTTGCATCATTTTCTGTATGTTGGATCTTAGGTGCGACCAAAAGCCACAAACGAGAGGAGAGAGAACTGGAGAAGGAGCCAATGGGGGTGCCAGCCCTTCAGCCTACTTTGCCATATTAAGCAAGGCAGGGAGCAGAGCACCCATGTCACAGCTGGCGATGCTTCTTGATGCCATAAGCCCTGGCAGCTTCTAGATGCATTGTGAACACTCCTTAAAAGAAAGCTCCTGGTGCTAGCAGTCCTTGTGGGGAAATAGAAGGGAATGCTTTTCTGTTTCAGAAGCTGCAAAGAGCCATTAGGCCTTTCACTGATGTCTCGGAAGTCAGGATAGTCTTGGGCCTCTTTCTGGATGAAATGAGACTATGGCCTGCGCATGGTTATGAAAGAAGTGCTCCCTGTCATAGAACATGATTTTCTCCACCTCTGGATGTTCCATTTAGCATGCTTCCTTGTGTGATCAACCACTGGAAGGTAAACATGGACTCAGTTTGCAAGTCTAATCAGTGAAGGACTGACCTCTGCGGACATCTTATTGTGGGAAAGAAAACAATTAAACAGGGAGAGCCAAGTAATCAATCATCTTCGCAACTGGTATGATCCTCAGTTATGTTCTTACATTTATTTGGGTCAGGTAATATTTGTTCTAGGAGTTTTAATAAATAGTGTAGACTGGGCTGTACTGTCTGTATTCTGTGGGGACCTCCACACCCACTCAAATTTTAATTTATTTTGGAAGCAAATTCCTTAGAAAGTTATTTAATGCACTCCAGGGAACTTGTTCTGAGGGCCCACAGCAGTGCTGAGGCCTCCTATATTCCCAGCGTTGTAGTTGCTTCTTTTAAAAAAAATGGGGGGGGGGAACTAAAGAATGTAATGTTGAGACGGCTTTTTCAGTTTCAGAAACAAAATCTGGAGCTAAGCCTGTTTTTTTTTAATAACAAAGACCCGTTTTAAGAATCTTTGACAAATTATTAAAATATATATTTTTTTTAAAAAAACTAATGTGACAAGATAGCATCTTTGGCCATGCCCTTTTCCCATGGCCCCTCCCCATTGAGAATGATTGCCCAACTCATTAAGAATTGAAGACATCACATGCTCAAAGAGATACATATCACAAATGTACAAAATATCCTACTTGAAGGTCTCCCTCCACAGTCTGTGTAATAACAATATGTGTCCGGGAAATCTTTGTCCAGATGTCTATAATTTTTGCCACAAAGATATAAGGAGGCTGTTCTTTCTCTTCCCAAAGGCAAGGCACAGAAAGGCTAAAATGTGAACAAAGAAACCCTGAGCCAAGCTGTTCAGAGTTTGAAATTAATCTTCTAAGCTAGGCCTGAATTCCACATCCACTCGGGTGAAGATTAAGGAAAGAAGCTTTGTAAAACAGAAAGTGCTCAAAGAGCATAACTTTCCCTCAACCCCCAGGGCCATATAGAAGGTTACATTTACAACATAACCTGAAGGAGAACTTCGACTTAGAAAACAACAGTTAAGGCATAAGAACTGGGGGGGGGGAGGTGGGAGGGAATTTGATATAGGCCCACCCACCATTAGAATAAATGTGTGGTATGCTGAGGCCTGCAGGTGTCTGGAAAGGGTGCTTGATTAGGGTCTCAGAGAACTGGGAACTATCCAGTTCTCAAGGTGGGGAGGCAAATCTCAGCATGAGCAGTGCGGAAGAAAAAAATAAAATAAAATGTTTGATTTTGTACAGCTCTGTCAAGTCCAGACATATGCCTCCATCTATTTCCAGTTGTCCGTATGTGTGCTGTACTTGCACACCGTTAAAGGCCATGAGTGAAAGGAAGGACCTTGAGAACAAGCGGGGGGGGGGGGCACACCGTTGTGGCCCATAGCGCCATGAAAACAAGGCAAGGAGTGGAGTGCCAGCGTTATAACTTGCAGGCTCTTGCACAAGCCCTAACAGCTCGCAGGTCTGGAAACTAAGTAAAACAACCTCCTTTCAGGATGACAAGGAGCTCTCCACAATCCACAACAGCAGCACGCGGCCTGGAAAACACACACCTTATGTCAAATGTACATGATAGGTCGGGCAGACTGAGAGGCAAGCCCTTGTGGGAATGGCAGGTTCTGTTCCTCAGTCCATTTTGTCACCTGGCTAGCTTCCAATTTCCCCCCTTGGTTTTTGGTTGCCATATTACTTGGCTAGGGTTATATAGGCCTGTTTTCCCAAATGTTTCTCGTGCCCACTCCCGCAGTTAGTGGGGTTGAAAACAATTCTGGCCTTTAACCTAATCCTTACCCATCCCACCTATCCAGCATCTCAAATGTCCATCCCAATGTCAGGGCATTTATACACGACCCCTAAACTCCGGGGCAAATGGCTCCCAGCTCCGGAGCTTAAAAATGTTTCCCCACCAGCTCCGGAGTTAACAGGAAATTAAGTGTGACCACGCCCACTTTAGTGCGTCCCAGTGCACTTTTCAAGTACCTGCTCTTTGGAGGTGAAAATTATTTGATCCGGTGTAACGATAGTGAGTGCGGGGCTCTCCTTGCATCTGTTTGTTGTTTTTTGGCTCCCGCCCCTTTAAGAGCTACTTTTACAGAGACTGAAATGTTGCCAGCAGGAGCGAGAGGCAGAACGGAGGTGAGTGGCATGCTTTTCTTTCTCTTTTTCTCCCTCCCCTCACGCAGCCAGCAGCCAGGAAGTGTGGAGGGGGTGGGAACGCAGGAAGAGCGATGAACCCCTAAGATCTCTGGTCCAAATTTAAGTGGCCAGCGGATCTTAGGGGTCGTGTAAAAAGGCCCTCAGTTTGGGACCCTAACCCTAGAGCGCTGCTGAGCTCACAGACCAAGACAGTACACTAATGCATGGTGTTCAAACAAAGCAGCCTTCTGCAGCAACAGGGTGCTGTGCAAATCAACACACACAGGGGTCTTAATATTTGTCCCCAGCACTGGTTTCCCCATATCACGTGACTTGCCAAAGAGATTGTCTTCTAGCTGGGGTGGCTTGCACTTGGACTCGAAGCCTCTGGATGCAATGTTATTGATTTGAAGACAAAATGGTGGCTTTCTCTCCACCCCACCTGATGAGTGTTTCTTTCATACCATTGGTGCTAGGGGTGGGTAGCTGCTGATGGCATGGAGCATTATATCCTGCAACACAGGAAATGTGCCTTAATTTGTTGGTCCTGGGTTTTTAGCACCAGAGAAAAGAAGACATGCTCCTATACTTGCATAAATTCATGCATCCAGAGAATTATAGAATTGTAGAGCTGCAGGATACCCAGAGTGGTATAGTGGATAGAATGATGGACTAGGACTCAAGGGGCCTGGATTCGAATCCCCACTCAGCTATGGAAACTCACTGTGGGAGTGGAATTGGTAAAACCACTCCTTAAATATCTCACTTATCCTGAAAGCCCTATTAGGGTTGCTGTGAGTTCCGACTTGACAGCACCTAACAGCACAACAGCTGAACGAATCCCCATGGGTAATCGAATCCACCCCCTGTTGATGCAGGAACTGAAGCATTCCTTAGAGAGGCCCATCAAAGATCTGTTTAAAGGCCATCAATGAACGCAAGTCTATCCCCTTCTGAGGCAGTCCATTTCACTGTCAAAGAGTTTTCGCTAGCAGGAGGTTCTCCCTAATGTTTACCTAAACTCTCTTTCATCTAATTTATTCTAATTTGAATCTATTAGTTTCAATCCTACTCTCTGGAGCCACAGGAAGAAAACTTGCTCCATGTTCCATGTGACAACCTTTCAAATATTTTAAAATAAATATAGCACTTTTCAATCTTCTCTTCTCTGGGCTGAACATACCCAACTTTCTCAACTTCTCCTCATAGGGCTTGGTTTCCAGACGCTTTACAATTTTGGTCGCCCATCTCTGGACACGTCCAGCTTCTCCAGATCTTTTGTAAACTGTGATGCCCAGACACAGGTACATGACTCAATATGTACTTTATTATGGTCACATGGAAGGTGTATGCTGATAAATTAAAAATAAGTACAGTGGTACCTTGTATAAAGGAATTAATTCATTCCAAATGAAATTATGTTAAGCAACTTTTCCTTTATACAAATTTCCCATAGGAATGCGTTGAAACGGAGTGATCCCATTTTTATGTTGTACCGATTCGCCCCATAGACGATTATGTTAAGCAAATTTCCCCTATCTCTGGAATTTTTATGTTGTATAAATTTTATGTTATACAAACCATTAGTTATACAAGGGTCCACTGTAAAAGAGTGTTTTCTGAAAGGCGGGGTTGTCATGTGTCACCTTATATGTGTTGCAGCCCTTGTTAAATCATTTCTCCCTTGACCTTTCAGAGCGGGATATTAAAGTTAGTGTGTATGTTTATGTATGAGAAACAGACCCTTGGGGGAAGAAAAAAAGCCTCTACTTTCTGAAAATGAATGACTTTAATCCGTTAAAATGGCTTCTTATGCAAACATGGCAGGGATGTCACAGGTTACTTGGCGATTATACAAGGGGGTTGCAACTCAAAAAAGGTTGGGAACCACTGGAGTAAAATCTAACATTATTCAGTGAATAATCCTCCATTTCCACTGCAGCGAAGGAAAGAGCAGCAACTTGATGTAATAGGAGTTGTGCTCTGAGAGACAATGCATAAATGGTCACTTAACAGGAGAATCCTAAAACTTATGCAAAAGGAGACATATTATACATGCTGTCAGCAATACATGAAAGTTACAGCATAAAAGACCATGAGATAAAGATTCAAGGGCTCCCGCCACATATGGACAGCATCTTTGTTTGTAGAGATTTCCCAGGGATCTGCCCTAGGGTGTTGCTGAGGGCAATATATTAAGCCTAGAAATATACTGAGCCTCACTAGGTTTGAATTGTTTCAAGAGTTGTTAAATAGAATGCAAGTGCTCCATTAAATGGCAACAACCCATTTACAACAAAGGAGCAGGTTTTGTTTGTTAAAGAATACACATTTTGCCTCTTAATGGCCTCAGACAGCTCTTTGAATGCTTGTTGCCAAAGCATTACAACAGAATCAAGTGAGATGTTAGTTGAGCTAATTTTATGCAGGACCAAAAGTGAATGTTTATTTATGTAAGAATCTATTAATGGGCTGTTCATCACTAGGATACCCCCACAAAAAAGAGGAGCCATCAAAGTTTTATCATTTGAACATAGAATGTTGATTCCTTTGAGGTTATTTCAGTTTCCAGACATATAGCTACATATCCTAGGTCGTTGGTGGCGAACCTTCGGCACTCCAGATGTTTTGGACCACAACTCCCACAGTCTTTTGTCATTGGCAATACAGGCTTGGAATTCTGGGAGTTGTGGTCCAAAACATCTGGAGTGCCAAATATTCGCCACCACTGTCCTAGGTAATGTGAAGCACCCAAAATATGATATAGGGATATTTGTTTACAAACTGGTTGAATGGACTCCTTCAAATGGAAGTACTGTACAATGAGTGGTAGGTTATTGTAGGTTTCACTTTGGATACTTGAGTTACAAAAGTGGACATTTGCTGACATACTGCAGTGCATATTTATTGAGATCAGTAACATACAATTATACTGAAAATCTAACGTGTGATTTCTGAACTCGGACTTGTTCTGCAAATATATCCTTCAGTTGTCTTCAACATGCTCATGAACTATCTTCCCTATTCTGAGGATGTGTAGGGTGAGTGGGGAAAATTTGGTCCTCAACAGATTCCGTTAAGATTGCATTTGACTAGACGAACAGTAGTAACAGTAGTAATATATTTAACAAAGCTGGGGCTGAAGCATCTACCGAAGGAACTAGAAAAGTGTAAGGATAAGGATATATCAGTCACTAGAGACAAAAACCAAGATCATCCACACTATAGTATTTCCAGTAACAATGTATGGGAGTGAAAGCTGAAAAGTTAAGAAAGTGGACAGTGGGAAAATGCTTCATTTGAAATACAGTGTGGGTGAATACCCCGAATTCCCAGAAAGGGAAACCTCTGCAGACTGGGGATGCTAGAAGTTGTAGTCCAACAAATCTGGTAGGTACCAGATTCGAGAGGTCTTTAGTATGAAATTCAGCAGCAGAACCTTATCTGTTTCCCAAAAATTCTTAATATATTTTCTAAAATGGAATATTAAGCCTAAGGCCCTTTCTCTATTCCTTGTTCTCCTTCATATTTGATCTGCCTGATCAACTGAATCAAGTAGATCAAACCTAGATAATTAATTATAAGACCCAGCCAAGATCTATGGGTTCCTGCCATCCATTGGTGTTGCTTCAGGCACAAGCATATAATTTACCTTCACTGCAGTCTGCCTTTGGTTCAATTCCAAAAATATTTTCTGTATTAAAGATATTAATACATGATGAACAAGAAAAGGGGTTACTGAGAAAAGATGGATAGCTCAAATAATTTAACTCAATTTTCACCCCTCTGGATATTTGGGTCTTGAACTCCCAAAAGCCCCAGTAAGCAAGACAGTGGCCAGGGATTCTAGGAAATGAAATCCAGACCTTTCCAGCACCAGGGCTGTTTTGCTACAGATTTATGCTCATGTATCTGTCTTTTGGTGGTTGCTTTAATTTCAGGTAGCCACCAATGAATCAACGTCTGTGAAACTGATTCAAACATATCCCAAATTCTAAATTGAAACAGCTTGATTTGGATCCATGTGTGGTGGTGATGGCATCTGGCCTAGATGCTTTCAAAAGGGGATTGGACAGATTCCTGGAAGAAAAGTCCATCAAAGGTTGCAAACCATGATGGAGATGTGTAATCTCCAGTCTTAAAACATGGGTACTTCAAGGGCCAGATGCAGGGGAGTGGTATCGGGAAACAGATATCTAGTCTTGTGCCCTCCTAGATGCATTTGGTGGGGCCACTGTGAGATACAGGAAGCTGGACTAGATGGGCCTTTGGTCTGATCCAGCATGGCTCTTCTTATGCTCTTATGTAGATGGGCCAGATTCAGTTTTGAGCAGAAAATAAGCAAATTGATTTGGTTGTGGGGCAATAGCTTCAGTCAGAGGTTTTGTTGTTGGTAGTAGTAGTTTTTTTTTAAGCAAATGCATGTTGTACACAATTCTTTGGAGCCAACTATATAAAATTTGGCAAGTCTGATCTCCCTTTAGGCTCTATCCTCTCTCCAAATTTCATGGACATCAGCGAAAATGTAAAAAAGATTCACAGATTTATATGTTGGCTTGGATTCAGAGCACAGTTCAAATCATAACGAGTACCAGTCAGTCCAAAATGACTTGGGATATATTTTGAACTCACGAATCCTCCTTCAAACCGTATGAAAGAAACCTGTGCCAGCTATGGCTTCAACTTTGTCTCGGATGTTGTTGGGACAACACTCACCATTTTCTCGATACCAGGTGGAACGACATGTTAAAAGAGGTAATCGTGTTTGTTCTCCTTCCTTGTATACACTCGCTCGCTCAAGTATGGAAATGGTAATATCCTCTGTAAGAAACAAATAATATAGCACACCATTAGGGAACATTTTGCATGTTGAAAACTCAAAACACTTGGCAATGAAATATCCTACAGAGCATCTGTGAAGCTTCTGGCCGGAATCCAAAGAGTGGTGCAACTAGTTGTGTTGGGGGACCCCATGGGGTCTTTGTGCTTCTGTTTCTCAAACAGGAGACATCCCCCCCCTCCTTCCTGCACCACATAGCAAGCTGCTTTTGAAACCGAGGGGACTTTCAAAAGCATTTTGTCATATGGTGTGGAAGTCTGATGTTCAAAGAGGTGGAGGGAGTTTTTTTTTTTTTTAAATCTCACTGAAGATTCCCAAGTCCTTGAATTCTGCCCCAAAGTAGTTATCTGGATCCTTCCCTTTGTTTGTAATATGAAATGCCAGGACTATGATTTTCACAGGAAAGTGACGGAAGTTGTATAAATTGATGCTCGGCTATAGAGACGCTTTCTCTGTTTCTGAACAGAA
The DNA here is from genome assembly GCA_037367245.1 of Phrynocephalus guinanensis. Classification (NCBI taxonomy): domain Eukaryota; kingdom Metazoa; phylum Chordata; class Lepidosauria; order Squamata; family Agamidae; genus Phrynocephalus; species Phrynocephalus guinanensis. Next base: position 33,753,840 of record CM074737.1, read on the forward strand.
ATGATTTCTCTCTCTCAGCGTGGAGTGATTGAACTTCGCTGTAGAAATAGCCTTGCTGAGAGTCTTGTTTTTTTAAAAAAAAAATCTGGAATAGAGGGAAGACATGTGTTTTTGTGTAATTTGAATTTTCTAAAGCCTATATAGAGATTTAATTCAGTCATGCTTTTGTATTTTAGGGCCAAATTATACACCGTCTAGGTAGCTCGTGGTTACAACAGAGACATCCTTAAGTGTTTTAAATATCTGGTTTCCAAATTAGGAATATTCTACACTTCTTGGTAGTTTTACACATTAGCTTGCTATTTCTTGTGCTGAATATTACTTCTCAATTTCAATCTGAAGGTGGGGCTTACTGGAGTGGGGAGATAACCAACATCAAACTCTGGCCGTGTCTTCCAGGTTACTTCTATTATATTAAAGATTCTCTCTTCCACATCCTTGTTGCAGTCTTGTTGTTACTGCAGAGAATTACAAATACCATTAACATCCTTAAGATGTCTACAGCTTGATATGTAAACCCCCTTTGTACCATTATGTTAATCGTTGAGACTTAGGCCTTTGCATAGAATGGGAATTCAGAGATGTTTTAAATACAGTAATACCTTGGTTTACGAGCATAATTTGTTCTAGAAACATGCTTGTAAACCAAAACACTTTCATATCAAAGCAAATTTCCCCATAAGAAATCATGGAAACTCAGATGATTCGTTCTGGGGCCCCTTAGACCACATACTGTATACACAAAATGCCAAAGCTCACAAAATAAGTGGGCTAGAAGTCCACGTCCACACCATGGTTTAGGTACCTGGCTGCAGAACCAGCTCTGCTTGGGACTAACAACTGAATTTTACTCTGTATTTTTAATGTGACATCAATAAAATGTAATTTTTAACCCTCTACACATTTGACTAGCTGCTCCATGGCTAGAAATTGTTTGAAAAATAAGAAAGGATGTTGAAAACAAATTAAATAAAAATATTTTAAAAATTCCTAGCTGGTCCAAGGGAAAAGTCCATTTATCTCTCCTCCCTCTGTTCTGGAGATTGCCTGAGACTGAATGTTCCAGACAATCACCCATAATCCAACAAGGAGAGAGAGAAAGAGCCACCACTGGCTCACATGATCATGTAAGCTGCTCCAGTTACTTGTATTACAAGATATTGCTCGTTGATCAAGGCAAAATTTAGAAATAATATTCGCTTGTCTTGCAAAACACTCTTAAACCAAGACAGTCTTAAACTAAGGTATTACTGTGAGTAAATGCAGAAGTAGGATGAATTCATTTCCATTAATTGCATATTTAGACATCAGTGGGTCAAAACCTGACAAAAATAAGTTCTCTTGAAGTGATTAATTTTTTCTGTCTTCTCTTATTCTACCACTCAGTCATCTCTTGAACCCTGCCCCTCTTGAAATTTTGTGCCTACTTTTGGTGAGGATGTGAAACTTAATAGCTTTGGAGCAATCTCAGAACCCCAGTGAAATACGATACTTTCTGCTTATGTATTTTACAAAAAAAAAAAAAAAAAACAACTCAAGATTTACAAATTTAATACCATGTGGAACATTACAAATAGAGTTGTCTTGTTTCTTACTTGAAGGAAAATTGTGTCACCTTTTAGTAACAGATATTCAAAGTGGGAATAAGCTTAACAAAAATGGTCTTCCTTCTCGTTTTACCTTTCTTTTATTGGATTATGACCTCTACGTTGTAAAGCTTTTAAATGCCTACAGTTTGCAGGACAGCTGAGAGTGAGCCTAAAGCTTTATGTTTGATCATTCATTTCTTCTCATGTTCCTGCCCTTCTTTCACAGCACTAAATTCAGCACTTTCCTTCTCAGCACAAAATACAGGTTTCCACGGGTAACAAGAGACTGACAGCGAGAAATAGCCCATGGCTGGAATGTTGTAATTTATTTATTTATTTATTTATTTATTTATTTATTTATTTATTTATTTATTTATTTATTTATTTATTTATTATTATTATTATTATTATTATTATTATTATTATTATTATTATTATTATTATTATTATTATTATTATTAATGTTAAATGTAAGCCACTTTATAATTCTTCTGTTCCAGAGAGGCACCCTTATAATATATTTGGTGAGGCCACAGCTGGGGTCACTAGCATTCCTATTGTAACTATCTTATCACGAAAATTTCAAAGCCTTTTAAAACTGCTTAACACATGGACAAAGGACAGTGGTTGGAAGTGCATTACTTTGTCACCAGTGACGGCAACGGTACTGTCCATTATATGCTGCGGCCATAACAGAGGGTATTGATAACACAACCTGGTTAGCTGTTCATTAGGGCTCTATTTGAGATGTAACAATTCTGAATTGTCACAATAATCTGATGAGAGAATGGACCCCAGAATTTTGCAGTAGTGAAAAGTGCCACTTGTGTGTGTTTGTGTGTATGTATGTGGCTAAATGTTGGTAGGTTTTTAAATTATTACCCTAGCTAAAGATCATCACTGTGTAGCAATATTCTGTGCAAGCAGAAGAAAAGGGTTTCTTGGCTTGTCCCAATATATTTTGTCACCTGAGGCAAAGGACTAGATCAGGCATGTCCAAACTTCAGCCCTCCAGATGTTTTGGACCACAACACCCACAGTCATTTGCCATTGGAAATACAGGCATAGGATTCTGGGAGTTGTGGTCCAAAACATCTGGAGGGCCAAAGTTTGGGTATGCCTGGACTAGATGGTGCCTCTCCTATTAAATGTACAGAAGCTGACTAGAATGGCAGCTGAATCTTATTTTCACTCTGGCGAAGGAGAGAGTCCATGATAGTGGGCAGTGGCCTAGTTTAGGGAGTAGAGGATCAAGCTAAGAAAGAGGAACAGTTTTGAGATGCAGAGAAGACTGCTGGCTCCAGTTTCAAAGGGACTTGTATGGGCTTTAGCTTAAACATTTTCAAAAACTAGAACTTTGAAACTCCCGGAAAGTTCAGACTAAACCCAGGGCAGGCTCACCACCACTGGGAAACTGAAGCCATTGGGGAAGTACAGAAGAAGAGCCAGGAGATGGTCAGCTTTTGCTGCTACCTTCTCCCCATAGTTGTCCTTTGACACTTGAATGAATACTTCTCCCTATAGTATAGACTTGCCCCAGAACTGAGTACTGTTGGGGAGACTCTCTTCTCTGTCCTACTGCTGGTGAGAGAGACCAATTCATTATATTGGAGATGAGAAGGCCTCCTCTAGTTTCTTATCCCAGTTGTCCAATGTTCTGCCCTTGGAGGCCTGTTTGATGCTGCTCGCATTAGCTTCCTGTCCCTTGGGTTTTCATCAAAGCTTTTGGGACCTGGTCGCCACTGGATTAGGTGGATTTCTTTTTGTGTGTGTGTATATGACATCCATGGTCTGGAACTGTTTGAAGCTCTTTTAACTTATTCCAAATTGTAGTATCTTATTATTTAAATTGCCAGTACTGTAACCTGCCTCAAGATCCTCACATATAGGGCAGGGTATTAACATTTTAATCCAACACTCAGTCAGTTAACTTGCTGCCTAAGGTTATCATTCCACATTGCCCAATGGTCAGGCCTGCCCTGCAGGTCTTTGAAAGTGTCTTTTCTTTACAAGTGGATATTGCTCCACTCCAATTCTCCCACTGCCAACAATCTTCTTCCATATTGCCTGCCCCCCCTTTTTTTTTTAAAGAGCAAAGGACTTCCCATCTTTTGGGTTGTGTTTTGCTCATGGTTATCGTTCTTGCAGACTACATATTCTTTTGAGTTGACTATGGAAATTGTTCCCCTTTCCTACTAAAATAATAATAATAATTAGAAGCCGTCCATATGAGTAATATTTAAATCCATGTTTTGAAAGCCCCTGGCTAAAATTAAGTGTGTCCCCACATTATTGTAAAGGTCAATTGTGATTCTAATTACCCTAATGTAAAGTAGCTGGTATTTGAACTGTGCAATTATAATTCATAAGCATAAGCTTTGTTGCCTGTTTTTAAGCTTCTTTATAAACAGAAGCGAGCTCCTAATTCTACCTGGACAGGGAAAAGAGCATTACAGTGGCTTGATTTAAACCTCTGCCTCTCTCGCTTCATTTCTTTTAGGTAGTCTTTACACTGGCATAAATAGAGCATTTTTTTTCCACTAGAGTCATTCTGGTACCTGCAAGTTTTCCCTAACAAGGCAAATAATAGCTTTGACCTCTGAAGGTGGTGATGAGGGTTTGGAAGGAAAATGATGGGAAATTGAGAAAATAGTGCAGGAGTAAAGATTAACTAGTTTGCCATAAATTGCTCCCAATCCAACCTGGGATAGTAGGGGATGGCCTTATAATAGAGTCAAGAGGATATGGTGAAGAATTAGGAGTAGTTTGAAAGAGAGTTTTTATTTATTTATTTATTTATTTATTTATTTATTTATTTATTTATTTACGGTATATTCCCACCTCTCCCCCCCAGTGGGGGTCCAAGGCAGGGTACAAATTAATTGAGAAAATTGCCTAATATAATTTACACTCATAGAAACAAATGCTTTAGGATACTATTTAAAATCCATTAATCAGGTTTTCAAAGACTCTCCCATCTCAAATATTTTGGTTCTTTATATATAATTGTACCTCCTTTTCTTTCAAAAATAACAAGAGTCATCATGATCAGCATTACAGGAAGCTTTGGTCCAATAACTTTTGATGACCCAAGGTTGGGAAAGAAATTGCTTCAGGAACATCTCCTTCACTGCAATATATTTTTCTATTGTTCTAATCTGGATTCTAGAATTCCTCTCCCCACCCACCCCCATATTAGTTTAGTTAGTTACTGCCTCTGTAAAATGATGCATTGCTTCATCACAGTTAGTGGCAATGGACTGTAAACTAAAGCTGTAAAAACTTGACTGGTACCTGGTATCCATTTGTCTTTTCAAGAAAACACACAAGCCATCTCTGCTGTGACATTTATCTTCATAAAAACTGCAGGTACAAGATAACAGCTTGCACCCTCTGTTAAGATAACTGTTACAAAGTATATGGGAATATCCAATCCTTGAAGATGTAACTTGTTTATAAATGGGCATTGTCGCTCTTATTTCTATATGTGCATGTGTACATAACAAAGTAGAGAGGCATATTCAATACATATTTCCTAACTGGCATTTGCTAAAAGTGATGTTTTTTTCCAGGTTGTTTATTTTAGTATATGTTTTCATGTGACAACACTGAAAAAAAGACACTTGGCTACAATGTAAAGCAGTGAGTATACAGCTTGTATAACAGTGTAAATGTGCTCTCCCCTCAAAATAACGCAACACACAGCCATTAATGTCTAAATTGCTGGCAACAAAAATGAGCACACCCCTAAGTGACAATGTTCAAATTGGGTCCAAGTAGCCATTTTCCCTCCCTGGTGTCATGAGACCCATTAGTGTCACAAAGTCTCAGGTGTGAAGGGGCAGCAGTTATTATCACTCTCACATTTGTTGTTATTGCTCTCACTCTCTCATACTGTTTACTTGAAATTCCACATGACACCTCATGGTAATGAACTATCTGAGGATCTGAAAAAACAAATGGTTGCTCTATATAAAGATGGCCTAGGCCAGTGTTGGAGAACCTATCGCATGGGTGCCAAAGGTGGCACTTGGAGCCCTTTCTGTGGGCACCCGACATCACCCCTTCATAGCCACCTGTATTCAGATTAAATTGCTGTATTGGCACTTTGCAAAAAAATTGTGGGTTTTGAATTGCAGTTTGGGCACTCAGTTTTTAAAAGGTTTGCCATCACTTACCTAGACTATAAGCAGATTGCCAAGACTCTGAAGCTGTGCCGCAGCATGGAGGCCAAGACCATACAGCAGTTTAACAAGACAGGTTCCACTCAAAACAGGCTTCGCCATGGTTGACCAAAGAAGTTGAGTGCCCATGCACAGCGTCATAGCCAGAAGTTGGCTTTGGGAAATAGACATAAGAGTGCTGCCAGCATTGCCTCAGAGGTTGAAGGGATGTGGGGTCAGCCTGTCAGTGCTCAGAGCATATGCCCCAAACTGCCTCAAATTGGTCTGCAGGGCTGTTGTCCCAGAAGGAAGCCTCTTCTAAAGATGATGCACAAGAAAGCCCGCATACGATTTGCTGCAGACAAGCATACTAAAGACATGGATTTCTGGAACCATGTCCTTTGGTCCTATGAGACCAAGATCAACTTATTGGGTTCAAATTGTGTCAAGCGTGTGTGGTGGCAACCAGGTGAGGAGTACAAAGACATACACTCAAACGTGGGAGTGGGAGTGCCATGGTGTGGGGCTGCATGAGTGCTGCCTGCACAGGGGAGCTACAGTTCATTCAGGGAACCATGAATGCCAACATGTACAGTGACATACTGAAGCAGAGCATGATCCCCTTCCTTTGCAGACTGGGTGTCAGGGCCATATTCCAACATGATAAGAACCCCAAACACACCTTCAAAATGACCACTGCCTTGCTAAAGAACCTAAGGATAAAGGCGATGGACTGGCCAAGCATTTCTCCAGACCTAAACCCCATTGAGCATCTGTGGGACATCCTGAAATGGAAGATGGAGGTGTGCAAGGTCTCTAACACCCACCAGCTGTGTGAGGAATAGAAGAGGACTCCAGTGGCATTAAACTGAAACAATACATCTACTTTGGAATCATCTTGGGGGTGACTCTGTGCTATGCATTCTCAATTTATAAGAAAGTCAATGTTGTAATCTTCTGAAAGGCCTGTTTGCAGGATCATTATTTCAACCTCTGCAGCCTGCATTATTTCCATTAAAAAAAAATCAGGTGGGACCAATTACTGTATTCTTTTCAAGATATATATGACTGGTCTTTTCAATTTATATTAAATCTGCATATATTTTAGTGTCTCTTGTTTCAGAATGGGGGAAGCAGTTTTACTTTAAAAAAAATCAGAACTCAAAACTGCTTTGCCCAACTTTTCCCAATATAGCACAGAGCAAAAGCAGATTTTCTGCTATACCAGTGCCAAATTTGGTGCTGATCCAAAGTCTACTTTCAAAGGTTTCTTTGCTTGTTTGTAGTTTTTATTTGTTTGTTTGGACTCCTCTCATTTTTAGAATCACCTGGTAGAATGTCGACTTGCTCTGCCAACACAATAACATCACTGCACTGTCATGCAGTGATAACGATGTATTGTTGTCATGTGCTGTCAACTTGAAACCGACTTATAGTGACCCTAACAGCACTTTCATAGTCAGATATATATTTAAAGAGTGATTTTACCAATCCTGCACATCTGGCTGAGTGAAGATTGAAACTCTTGAGTATTAGTTCATTATTGCCTCCATTGCACCACACTGAGTATCTGTAAACAATATACGAGGTATGCAATAGTTCTCTCATTCATTGCAATGCAAAACAGAAAAACCACCTATAGGATTATACAGAAAGTTGTGCTCCTGGCTTTGCTAACTGGAGACAACACTTGTGCGTGCACAGATTTTCTGCGGGCATCGTCTCACAACAACGAGAGAGACAGGATAGTTGAAATTGAGACTCATTCATCCTGAAATGTACACACAGGTCTATGTGTGATTTGGTATGTTTCCCCAGTAAAAACATACTACTAATAATAATGTAACATGAAGTGAATGTTTATATTACAATTTTGGCACCAAGTCAAGTTTATGAGTGTATTAAGGAAGGCATTTAGACTCCCATTTCATTTAACATCTAAGTTGTTCACATTAAAACATGCCCTTGGCCTGACAAGGCATTATTAACTTGCATTGTAGTAAAAGGGGGAAAATGCATGTGGGTGTTATTGTTTCTTTCCCCCTTTTTAATAAATTGAAAGCTGACAAATTTGATTTAAGTGGATACTGAACTCCAGGCGAAAGTGCTGCTTGAACTCTGCCAGCTGCACTCGAGCTGACAGGAAGCATTAAAATAATACTGAGTGGTCAATATGTGATTAAATATCACATGTCAAGTTTAGCAAGCTTGCGCCTTCCAACGAAAATTATATTGTTAAAAATAAGTGACAAATCCTAAGCAGTCCCTCCAAATCTATAAAGGCATGGAGAAAGATGAACGCCTGCTTGTAATAAAACAGGATCACAGTGAGACAGCAGAATATAGTGCCTCTTCTGTGGCTGGTTGTGTAGATGGCATCCCCATGTAATTGAATACAAAAATAATAATAAGAAGAAATGGTGTGGCTTTTGAAGCAATGAATCTCCTTTGCATTTCCCATAGGGACATAAAAAGAAAGGTGACAAGCTGCATTTCACACCTTCTTTGCATCTCTGAGCTTGTGCTCATTTGGATAAAGCATGTCTTATGCTGATGCACACCTCTTCTGGCTTCTCTTAAGAACTGCCGTTCCGGACAAGGGAATGTAATTTTGGTCCCTGTTGGGCAAGAGAAAGAGCTTGTGTTTTCATGGTGCGGCATCTACAAAACCTGTTGTGCTGGTGATCAGGAGGTTCAACTCCATGTGAAAAGAAGAGGTGTCCACAGAATGTGCTTTTATCTCGGTGGCGATTGCTTGACATTCTCCCAGAACTCTGTTGCCTAAAGCCTGATACAGACTGTGCTTGCTGTGTTCATTCAGTGTTCATTGCTGTGAGGAGTAATGTCTCCTTTATTAAAATGGAACATTTGCTACAGCTAGTGCTCATCACGAGAGACCTTATAGTCCTGTCCCCAGTGAGAGCAAAAAGGCACCCAGATGCAATGAACCATATCAACTAATTAATTCCAGCAGTTTTCATTTCCACCAGGAGAAGACTTTTCGTAAAGCTGTGTTGTGTGGTTACATTCGTGACTGACTCTTTGTGACTCCATGTCCATGGAGTTTTCTTGGCAGGAATACTGGAGTGGTTTGCCAGTTCCTACTCCAGGCGCCTACAGCACCTAGTATTCCCTGGGGGTCTCCCATCCAAGTACCCTGTTTCCCCGAAAATAAGACATCCCCTGAAAATAAGACCTACTTACAGCTTTGCCCCACACTGAAATATAAGGCATCCCCTGAAAATAAGGCCTCCCCATAATAAGATAACAATAAGTGTGTACTGTATTTTTCTTCAGGGAAAAATAAGACATTCCCTGAAAATAAGACCTAGCACATTTTTGGGAGCAAAAATTAATATAAGACACTGTCTTATTTTCGGGGAAACACGGTACTAACCAGGGCTGACCCTGCTTAGCTTCTGAAATCAGGCGAGATTGGACCAAACCACCCCCAAAGACTCTTCTTAACTGAAGAGCTAGCTCAGAGTAATACATTGCTGCCAGTAAAGAGAATTTTCTTTCCCCATGTTCTATGAAGATTGTACTTAAGTTCAAGGAGAGTTCAGAAGAGGTGGTGGAGGTGGTGATGGTGATATCAAATGAGGTCATCATTAAAGATGGGCACAAATTGATCCATCCCTGGTCCTCCATATTTGTAAAGGCAGCAGCACAGGTGTTGCTGCTCCCCTTCTCTGCCTCCTCTGGCTCTAACAGCTACTCTCCAAGCCCAGTTTGCTAACTTCGGGTACCTCCTCAACTGATCTCCTAGTCCTGGCAAAAGCTCAGGCTTCTCTGCCTGGCCCTCTTGTCTTGTCTCCTAATAAGGCAAACAGGGAGGATAGAAAAGTCTGTGCTCTTGCTCAGAACTGGTAGATTAGCCAAGGAGTTAGCAAAGCACACACAGACTGGACCTGGTGATTGGCCAGATCGACTGAGGATCTGGGAAGCCAGGATGAACTGGGACAAACTGGTTCATGCACCGTCCCCAATAATCAAAATATCCCATTGTTTTAACTTTGTGAGCTTGGATTCTACTTCATCACTATCTACCGTCTCAATATTGAACAGCCATTCTCAGTCACAATTTACGTGAGCATTAGAACCTTGTGTCTGTCATGAAGCTGTTGGACTAGGGTGGTGAGAGAATCAAATATGAATGCCTGGGTGTTGCAGTGTTATGGAACTACCCATGGAACCTAAGCCCTCCTCTGCAAGCACACATTCGATCCAGTAAGTGACTAAGTTCCAAAGGAATATCCAAGTCCAAATGCAAAAAAAATATATGTTTAAATATGTAATTTTTTACTAGCAGCCTCACCGCATGAGGCTTAGCAAGCCCTTTTTGAAACGAGCTTGTGAAGCATTTAAGGATAGTTGGTGGTTCTTGGTTTTTCATTGTGCCTGAGGAACCTTGGCAATAGCTGATGTTCAGGGTAAAAAAAAAGGGAGGTGACTTGATTTCCTTCAGATCATTTGGACTACAGCTCATGTAACCCCTGACCTTCATCCATAGTACTTGCAGGTTGATGGGAACTGTTGTTCAAAACATCTGCAGGACACCCAGTTACCCTTTTAGCGCTTCACACAAGCCCTTGCTGGGGTGATCACTGAAAGTAGCTCCGTGGAACTTAAATAAATCAAATAGGACTGCATGCCAATTGATAAAGCTGTACCTTTATATTCTTTTTTGTCCAAATTTAGCTTTTTGAGGTTTTTAGCACACGTTTACAAGAGGCCTATGGATTTCCAGAAAGCACATTTCTCTGCTATGTTTCTTGTGTTTTCCCAAACACTTGTAGGCTTTCCTGCCACGTAAGGAGTGGACTGCTTCATGATTGGCTCTGCTGTGCTGGAACCTTAGGGAATCTGTGGGTTTTTTGACCCACAACATGCTCAGTTTTCCAGTCAACATGAGCAGTAGCCATCCTGGGATTAGTAGGCTGTTGTGTTTGTTTGCTTGTTTAAAAAATAAACTTTTTCCACTGCCTGAGTCCACCCTACACCAGTCTTCTAATTATTATATATTATGTTTTAAAAGGGGGATCCATGACACAGCATCTTTTGCTCCAAGATGTCCATCTTTAGGTTCCTGATTAGTGCGATTCTCAAAATGCAACTGGCAAATTGAAACGTCAGAGTAGTACTGTATATGGTTAAAATGTTGGAGCAGAACTCGGGAGATCTGGCTTCAAATCTCTACTCAGCCTTGAAGCTCATTGAGTGGCTGTGGTCCAGAAATACTATCACAATGGATAGAGTGGGGAGGGGAGCACCATAAATGTTACCTTGAACACCTAGAAGGAAAAGTAAATATGAGCTTAACAGACAATCCAACAATTGGGCATGGTCTGAAGGCAAATGATGCAACAATTGTGCTGGAACCAAGAAGGGTAGATTGGATAGACACTCCATAATCACATCATTTTGGGTTCAGTAGAAAGTAATGTGAGCTATAAAAGTAATAAATGAAAGTCTTCACACTTTTCAGGGCATGACAGGCACCTGATGATGTTAATCTGAATTCACTCTAGGGTATAATCCTAAATTCATTTTCTTCCTGCACTCAGAAACTTGATTTAGGAGGACAAGATCTATACAACCATCTCTTATAATATCTCAAATAACTTAGTGTCAATAGTGGAGTTCTTTAAGTTTTTAGGTACTATTATATCTCGAGATTTAAAATGGTCATATAATATTAAAAGTATTATTAAGAAAACACAACAAAGAATGTGGGGCTTTTTTGCATCAATTTAGGAAGTTCAGACTACCAAAAGAACTGTTGATTCAATTTTATAGAGGTGTTATTGAATCTATCACCTGTTCCTCTATAACAGTCTGGTTTAGTTCTGTGACTAAGCAGGACAGATATAGACCAACGGATAATCAGAACTGTGAAAAAAATTATTGCTACTAATTTGTCATCTATTGTGGAATTGTATACCACACGAGCTAAAAAGAGGGCGATGAAGATATATAGATTCCATACATCCTGGACATAATCTGTTTCAACTGTTACCCTCAGGATGACATTTTAGGGCATTGTATACTAGGACAACTAGATATAAAAATACAGTGGTACCTTGTATAAAGGAATTAATTCATTCCAAATGAAATTATGTTAAGCAAATTTTCCTTTATACAAATTTCCAATAGGAATGCATTGAAAACGGAGTAATCCCTAATCGTGACCATGTTTATGTTGTATGGATTCGCTCCATAGGCGATTCTGTTAAGCACATTTCCCCTATCTCTGGAATTTTTTATGTTGTACAGATTTTATGTTATACAAACCGTTTGTTATACGAAGGTCCACTGTAGTTTCTTACCAAGTGCTATCAAACTGATGAATTTTCCTTCTTTTCTTCCTTTATAAATAATAGGTTATATTGTGTTGTTGTACTGTGTTTTTATTGTTGAATATATGATTCTTACATTTCCTTCGTATATATGGAGAGCATTTTTTACCAAAACAAATTCCGGGCGTGCCCCACCACACTTGGCCAATAAAAGGATTCTGATTCTGATTCTGATTCTGATTCTGATTCTCTTCGTGCTCTCTTCTTGCATGGCTGGTTGTGTGCTGTTCATGTCTTCATGGGACTCTGGCTCCCAGAAGTCTCCAGGAAGGGTTCTGGGAATTCCCAACCCAGGAAGAATTCTGGGAATTCATTTCGCTCCCCTGGAGCAAGGCCAGGCCCTCCCAAATGGTGGCACTGTGGCCTTTCCTTTCCCATTGCAGGGCTTCCTGGACCTGGTAGCCATTCTGCCCTTTATGGCGCTATAAGAGATTCCCTCTTCCAAAATCGCCCATCCCTAGGAAGGATTGCAACAGTTTTTTCCCGGGAGAGGGAGGCCTAGGGTGCCATGGCTTGGGAGGGGTTGCCCGTGCTCCAGGTGACACTTTTTTTTAAATGCCACATTCCTATTTGTGACCCGTTAGTCAGTGGTACCCTTTTGTTGAGAAAGAAAATAAGTTTCTCTTCTCTATCATACTCTGGGCGGGGGGGGGGGGGGGGGAGAGAAAGGCTGCCCTATGGATATGGCCTGCTGAATAAAAACCCAGGGCCATGGACCTAGTATTCTGTTTCTGCTTGTGGTTATCAAGATCTGGATGGCAGACTAAAAATGTTAATACTAATAACCTTCCCCCTTAATTTGTCCCCAGTGTCTGATCTTCAGCATTGCCAAGCCTCTGAACATGTACCTGGTTCATGCAACTATACCAGTATATAGATAGAGATCTAGATATACAGATATGCACACAGACATACCCAGGCAGGTATATTGACTCTTTTGTCTGTTTGGGTGGTATAAGTGGCGCTTCCCAGTCATCAGTGTGAGCTGGATAAAGTGGGCCATCCTTTTCCTGAGCAAATTATTAAGCCCGTGAGCTGAACGCTTGCAAAATGTCTGCTGGTTTCTTGCCTTATTATTTTTGGCAGGGTTGCATATGTTCTCTGTGCTCATTCCACGAAATCCAGCTGATTATTATTCCAATCACCAGAGGAAGAGAGAGAGAGAGAGAGAGAGAGAGAGAGAGAGAGAGAGAGAGAGAGAGAGAGAGAGAGAGAGAGAGAGAGAGAGTCACATTAATTTGTAGTAATTAATAGCACTGATGCATTTGACAGCGCATGTTAACAAGCCTCTTTGATTGTTTGGATCTCTAACTGCGGCCCTTCTTGTTTGCATCACCTCCGAGGAATTCATAATATCAAAGCTTAACGGTATCTGATACTTGTCAAAATGCAATTTATAAAAGTTTAATTCTTTTATTGATTTAGTTTGGTTTTGATGCCTGCAGAGTCAGATCCCTTGACAGAACTTAGCAGATTCAAATGCTTGTCACCAGCTCGGCCTGCTTTTTTGCGGGGAACAATTGCCATAGGCCAAGCCAACAGGCATGGTTTAATTGCCATTAATTAAAAGCATAAATCTCTTTTTTCTTCAGTGGCTCTGCTCTTAAAGGAGGCTGCATCTCCCTCGCTTTTCCTGTGTTTGTCAGAACACCTTCTGGCAAGCCATGTTAACTCGTTCCATCTTTCTTTTAAAAAAAAAGAGGAAAAGGAAAAGAAAGAAACCACTACACAAAAACCTGGAAGAGTCTTTTGAAGCATCGCTCTTATGATCTGATGCGAAATGCATGTGGTTTGGTGATATTTAGCAAACTGGATTTCGTCTTTATTGCAGGATAATGAGGTCAAATGAATCCCTCCATGGGTTGTATACATGCTTAAATGGTTTCGGCATCAAATCCTTTTTGACAGCAAATAAAACAGCAGCCAAACAAAACATCAGTTACTTAAAATTGGCCAGAATGACTAAATGGAGGCAGAGCGAGAGAGAAAACAGCAAGTCAAAACAGTGTATGGTTTTTGTTAAGAGAGGAGGAATCAAAAACCCACATGTATTCTGACTGGGAGAGCGGCTAAGCAAATAGCTTTGCATGACCATTTTTATTAGAAAGATGAGCAATTAGCGTGGGATCCTTATGGAGCAGAAGGAGGCAAGGAGTCATGAGTCTGTACAAGATAAGCAAACCCAGCCCTCTGTCAGCTTCTGCCTGGCTCTATTGCAATGGCAATTGGGCTCTGTAGGTTCTCCAGTGGGACCAGAATTTAGAAAAGCTCCCCTCCCCCCTTTTTAGGACCACAACTCCTACAGACCCTTAACCAGGGATTGTGGGAATTGTAGTCCAAAAAGCAACTTTTCCAAGCTCTGACCTAAATGCAGTGTCATTCCAAGGATCCACACCACGCCTTCCATTGCCGTTCATCAAGTACAAGAATGCAAACCAACCCTTCGTATAGGGATATAACAGAATCCCCCTATGGAGTATTTTACAATGAGAGATGGAGATGCATTTCTCAATAGGGTTGTGTGTCTAAGCATGTATGTGTGTGTGTTGATTTCTAATGCAATCCTTCCACACAATTATCTTCCTCACAAATTAGCAACTCCATTTGTTTGCCAATGACAGCGTCAAAACAATTCTGTTTTCCCAGGCTTCCAAATGTCATCTTTCAGATTTCTCCTCCCTTGCAACCTCCTGCCCAAAGCTCCACCCTCGCTCCTGTTCGGGGGAAGTGTCGCTGGAAGCAGATGAGTAGTTGAAATGCATTTACACAGATTAGTTTTGCTGCTTGTGCCAGCTTGAGTGAAACAGGGACGCAGGAACCGGAGGTAGCATGGGCAGTCCATGATCACCCTTTATCTTCTAATGGCATGCCCTTTGTTCTGAATGTACAAGGAAGGAGGATGGAAACGGAGGGCCTGCCTTGATATTGAGAGATGTACCAACAATTGTAAATATATTGAGTAGGGAATAAGCCCCAACGAGCATCAAGGAACTCCATGCTTGCTTGAATAAACAGACAGATGTCATTCTATCATTCTGTCAGGTCAAACTGAAGGCCCGAAACCCATCGTTATGTTTGGATCCCTGTTGCCACAAACCCTCCCACAATTTCAATGTAGACTCTGCATTTCAATGAGCAAATCAGGGCGATAAGAAGGAAACACTATACATGTATGATTACCCCAATTTTGGGAAAGCCCAGAGTGCTACCTGCAGACTTTACTTCTAGTACTATCCAGTGCTCCACCCATAGTGAATTTTCAGTGGTAGAAGGATTTTCTCATTCAAACCCAGTGGTACAAAGACAGAAAAAAAGCACAGGCAACCTCCAGCCTAAGTAAATGCTTTTTTGTTCACATCGTTGTTCATTGGACTTAATTCCACCCCACCCAACTAAGGGGGCAAGCCATCATAGGAAGGCTTACTCATAAAATAATTTAAACGATCTAATAATTCAATAAATAAAATTAGAGTAAGAGAGCATCCCATGAGAACATACAAGGAGCTGGTAGTTTAAATTGGTAAGAGGTGGGACAGACATTTTGAAGAAAAGTTAAGAGTCAGCTTGAAGATGTTTGTAGAGGACACCAAAGGGGGGGGGGGTGAGAATGCGACAAATGTGTGATCATTTGAGAAAAGGACCCACTCTTGTTTTTAATCAACCTGAATGGCTGGCAGGGCTGCCCCTTCTTTTAGCCAGAGTGTGGCTGCCTTGTGTCCCACACAACCTCACCTGCTCACTTATTGCCAGTGGAAGATGTTGTCAGGATTGAATTGAGAGTTGTCTACTCATCTAGTCAGCTGCCGTTTGTGAAATAGAACAGGATGTTACCTTGCCATACATCTTGGCCACAGCAATCCCTCAGACTGACCCTGGCTGCTGACTAGAGAAGAGTGTTTTCAAGGATGTGCTTGGAAAGTTGTTGTGAGTTTTTTGGGCTGTTTGGCCGTGTTCTGGAAGTTTTTCTTCCTGACGTTTTGCCAGAATCTGTGCCTGGCATCTTCAGAAGGCAAGGAGCTCAGGGAACTAGGAGTTCTCTCTGTGCTCTGGGTTATAAAATGAGTGAGACTGGGGTTTTTTTTTTAAGTTGTGGGGAAAAGGAAACATGCCCTATGCAGGAAAATTGGTGATAGTCATTGTATTGCAATGAAGGGATTAAGAGGTTTCAATGCAATAAGGCAGGCCTGTCCAACAGGTAGACCGGGGCCTACCTGTAGCCCGTGAAGGGTTCAAAAGTAGCCCGCCAGCCATCAATAAAAAATGTGAGGGGATAAGTTCTCTACCTCTACCTCCCCCATGCCAAGGACCACCTCTGCCCCAGCAAAGCTCTGGGTCTGTCAGCCCACTGTCTCAGCCGAGTGGGGCAGTTCAAGGGCTGCTCTACTTAATGAGCATATGGTCGGAACAGATAAAATTCATAAGTAGAGGTTTTAGTGTAGTAGCCCTCAGGCACTTTTGTCTGGAAAAAGTAGACCTCGGCCTGTTCAAAGTTGGACAGCCCTGCAATAAGTGGTAGCAATGATCCTTGATGGGTGTCGTTAGCGGTTCTATTGTGTGAACTGGTCACTTCTGCTTGTGGCTGGATGGGAATCATTGAACTTTGACCTTTTGCACTCTGCAGCTTTTAGTACTGGAAGCCAGGCTTTGTTGATTTTTAGACTTTCTTATTTTTGTTGAAACTGTGCTAATCTTTGTGGATTTCAATGGCTTCTCTGTGTAGTCTGACATAGTGATTGGTAATGTTGTCCAGTACCTCTGTGTCCTGGAAGAGGATTTCATGTCCAGTTTGTTTCGGGGTGTGTTCAGCTACTGCTGTTTTTTCAGGTTGTTTTAGTCTGCAGTGATCAGTTCACACAATAGAACAGCTGATGATACCCATCATGGATCATTGCTACCCCTGATTGCATTGAAACTTCTTAATCCCTTCATCACAATACAATGACTATCACCTATTTTCCTGCATAGGACAAGTTTCATCTTTCCCACAAATTAAAAAAACCCAGTCTTACTCACTTTATAAGCCAGAGCACAGAGAGAACTCCTAGTTCCCCGAGCTCCTTGCCCTCTGAAGATGCCAGCCAAAGTCTGGTGAAACACCAGGAAGAATAATTTCCAGAATACCGCCAAATAGCCAGAAAAACTCACAGAACTATCAGATCCCAGCCGTTAAAGCCTTCGAGAATACAGATGTGCTTAGAACCTGGATAGATTATAAACATGCAGGCCACTTTCTTAAAAATTGAGCACTTTCCAGATCCCACATCTGTTTTGGAAGGCTGGTATAGAGAATGAACTGTATTTCAATACAGCACAATCAGGGCTCAAGGGAAGCAGGATAGTAGAGTGGATCAGTGGTCACCACGGTGTCTAAGAGTGGCAGGGCAATGCCACAATTTTATCTGCAGAGTGAGGTTCTGGGAGAAGCGCCATTCCCCCCACCCCCCGCAGTCACTCTTAAAAATAACAAACCCTGAAAAATACTTCTTTGTTGATCTTTCTTTGCAAGCCTAAAATCTGGAGCCCAAAACCCATTGGCATAGTTTAGAAATCGGTTTGCATTTCCTTTTAATATGCATGATAGATTGACTTATCCAGCGCAACATCGGACAGAGGATGCCACTGTCTCTATATTTAGGACAAGACCATCAGATTTCCGCTTGGGATTGAGGCCATGTGGGCCTAATAATCAGCCCTAGAAAGGATGCTCTTCCTTGGGATGAAATGGCCAGGGAGAGATAGAGGCGAAAGGGGAGGGGCAAGGATTGATGGGTGTGGCTGAGAGAGAAGGGGCAGAGCTACAAGATGGCTTTAATAAGGGTACTTTTCCTGTTTTTAATAGGATTTTTATTATGCGTGTGTGTTTGTGTGGTGTTTCATTTCTGTAATTTTTGACCCGTTTAGTATTGTCTGTTTTCACCCACAGTGCAAAAACTCGCCTGTGTGCCATGTGGGGCTGCGGGGGTGGGAAGGGGTGGAGCGGTCCCAATGAAAAGTTCTCCACGCAACAAGCCCAGACCCAGACCCACCGCTGTTCGGTCCCCCTCCCCGGCCAATTCAGCCAGCGAACCAACCCACCAGCGCTCCTCCCACACCAAACTCAGAACCAGAGGCCCGTTTTAATGGTCTTTTAAATTGACAAGCGAACAATGATTTTTTTTTCCTATTGGTATCTGTCAAAGGTCCTCGAAAATCCTCCGCTGATAAGGCCCAAAGCTTCCAATTAGAGGGCGAAAGGCTCTGCAGCCAATAATGATTCCAGGGGAGGGGGGACACCAGGAAAAAAAAATAGGGGGGAAACGGAAGGATGGGGTGGGGGGACCCGTTCCAGACATTTGTTGCAAATTACGGACAAAGAGCTCCACTGCATTGATGAGAGGAAGTACAGGAGGGTCCCCATGTCCCCGTCAGGTAGAGCTCATAATGAGACAGCTTCCCGGGCGTATTTCTCCTTATTCTTTCTCGTTCTCCCTTTTCCTGCCTGCCCCCACCTCCAACTCCGCCTTCTCCTTCTCCTTTTCCTCCTTCCTCCTCTTCTCCCTGTCCTTCACTGGCTGCCTTTCGTTTCTCTCTCTCTCTCCATCCGCCGCCCCCTCGCCTCCCACCAGCTTGAAGCGTGTTAGACACTTCTTCCCAGATTTGGTACATGAAGGCCACTAATTTGATGTCAGACTCAGGCACGGTTCTCATCAATATTATCTACGAGCCGAGGGTGATGGAAGCAGCCGCCTCGCCTCGCCTCGCCTCTTCCCCCCCTTCCCTCTCTCTCCATTCCCTCTTGACGCCAGGAGGAAGGCATCAAAACAACAACGTTCCTCCCTCTCTCTTCAGCCCCCTCCAAAAAGGAGCGATCAGGAATTTTGACAAAAAAGCAGGAGAGACCTGGCGGTGTGTGTGTGGGTGTGGGTGGGTGTTGTCTAGGGAAGAAACAATTAAATCTCTTAATCGAGGCCGGCCAGAGAAGAACGGTCGGTCTCGTCTGGTCAGTCCCGGCTGCTTGGGTCCTGCGGAGCGTCGCTGTGTTTGCCCCGCATTCATTCCAGAGTTGTTAATCCGGAGTTTGAAGGCGGGCTGAGAAGCTCGCCCGCTGCATTCGCTGTCGGTAGAAAAAAAAGAGAGAGAGGGGCCGTGAGCAGAACCGGGGCCTGATCGGGCCTTCTTTTAAGAAAGCCGCCCAGATCTTGTGTCCAGAGACCCTGATTAGTTGTCCCAAGTGAGTGTTTGCTCAGAGAAGCGGCCGCCCAGGATTCCAGCAAAAGGGGGGGGGGATCGGCGCTCTCTTTGGCCACGGTGAGCCTGGCTGCCACCCTGTCATCGTCTTCCTTTGGCCTTTGTCTTACTTCGGAGTAGCGTGGCGCTTTCCCGTGAAACCATTCAGGCTCGGATGAAGGAGGTCTCGAGCGCCACGAGATGAACCATGCCTTAATTTTTTTTTAAAAAAAAGCAAAAACAAAAAAACAAAAACCCTTCCCGTAATTAAGTCGGCCGCCCCTAAAGCAATCCAAACTGGAATAGTCATCTGAGACCCGTAGTAACCGGTTGTGATGTGACTCTGCTGTATTCCGGAATAAGTAACATCCAGATATCCGTACTAGATATGATTTTCTTCAACGCCTGCCCTTTCTCTTTGTCTCCCTCCCTGCTAATGGGTGGGTGCTGGGCTTCAGGTTTAGTCCCAAATCAGTTTTTTTTTTGGGGGGGGCTTCGACTTTCCTGCGATCGGAGTCAGCCCAGAAGTCCCGTCTCGTGTGGTCAAAGGCGTTTATGCCCTCCTTAGTCTGCCCAGCATAGCACCCTGTGCCGTCTTCGTGGATCTTTCGGGGCGGACATTAAAGTGCCTTTTCCTACCTTGATTTAGAACACACAGGCAAAAACAAAAATACTCGAGACAGTTTCCCTACACCTCGAACCTCCCTCCTTGCCTGCGTACTCCATTCCTCCACCTTCCTTTGGCCAGCTCTGTACCGGAAACAGTATTATTTGGTTCCCGGCACTGGAATCAAGGCCAGGACTCTCTTCCTTAAGGCGCCCCCCCCACCGG
The DNA here is from genome assembly GCA_037367245.1 of Phrynocephalus guinanensis. Classification (NCBI taxonomy): domain Eukaryota; kingdom Metazoa; phylum Chordata; class Lepidosauria; order Squamata; family Agamidae; genus Phrynocephalus; species Phrynocephalus guinanensis. The sequence continues at coordinate 33,773,989 of CM074737.1, forward strand.
GGGGGGGGGTTGAAACCCTGAGTTGCTTCCAGCGGCCCAGCAGACCAAACCTACTAACTTTGGACCAGTTGACCTCGCGTGGGCTTACTTACCTCGCCGGGACGTTGTTTTGTTTTTTTAAAAGGAAAGGAAAAAGAAGGAAACAAAACATGAGACAGGGTGAAAGGGAAGGACAATATGTGTGTGTGTGTGTGTGTCCCCGAAGCTCCTTAGAAGAGCCCTACGTGAAGCGGGCAAGGGCGATTACGTCTCCATTTCCTCCTGGGCTGGTGCCCGACTGAGAATCCTTGCCTCTCGTTCTCTCTATCTTTCGTCCCCGTTTAGGGAAACCATCATCATTCCTTAATGTCCCCACCAGTCCTTTTCATATGTATCAGATCCCACAAATTGTGTGTGTGTGTGTGTGTGTGTGTGTGTGTGTGTGTGTGTGTGTGTGTGTGTGTGTGTGTGTGTGTGTGTGTGTGTGTGTGTGTGTGTTGTTACAGTCGTGACCGACTCTTCGTGACTCCATGTCCATGGAGTTTTCTTGGCAGGAATACTGGAGTGGTTTTGCCAGTTCCTACTCCAGGCGCCTACAGCACCTGGTATTCCCTGGTGGTCTCCCATCCAAGTACTAACTAGGGCTGACCCT
>CM074737.1:34977119-35457119 GCA_037367245.1 Phrynocephalus guinanensis
ACACATTGTCCCCCCCCCACACACACACACAACACAAGCTGGGTACGTCTGACCTTAGAGAATGAAAGGCTGAGTGAACCTTGAGCCTGCTACCTGGAATTGAACCCCAGGTCACAGTTATGGCTGCAGTAGAGCAGTTTAACCACTACACTATGGGCCTTTTTACACGACCCCTAAGATCCGCTGGCCACTTAAATTCGGACCAGAGATCTTAGGGGTTCATCGCTCTTCCTCTGTCCCCACCCCCCTCCGCACTTCCTGGTTGCTGGCTGCGTGAGGGAGGGAGAAAAAGAGAAAGAAAAGCATGCCGCTCACCTTGTTCTGCCTCTCGTCTCTGTAAGGCCATCAAGTCCAACCCCCTCGTCTCTGTAAAAGTAGCTCTTAAAGGGGCGGGAGCCAAAAAGCAGCAAACAGAAGCGAGGAGAACCCCGCACTCACTATCGTTGCACCGCATCAAAGACTTTTCACCTCCAAAGAGAAGGTACAAGAAAAGTGCGCTGGGTCGCGCTAAAGTAGGCGGGGTCGCACTTAATTGTCTGCAAACTCCAGAGCTGGTGGGGAAACATTTTTAAGCTCCGGAGCTTGCAGCCATTTGCAGCGGAGCTTAGGGGTCGTGTATAAACGCCCTATGTCGCTCTTGACTGATCACTGATTGGCTTCTGGTAGTAGTAGACATTGTTGTTGCTATTGTTCTTCTTCCTCCTGTTCCTTATGAACTCATTTATAATCTGAATTATGTTGCTTGACAAAACAGATTAATTCTGTACTCATTGATAAATTAATTGATATAGTTCTATTATTTGTTGTCATGGTAAACTACCATATAACAATAACCAGAATCTGCCTTCAGGTCAACGTTTCCTTTTTAAAAACAATTCTCTTCTACTCAGGATACCCTGAGGCTATGCAGCTTGCCAAAGGCTATAATGAGTACATGATTTGAAAAGTGGTATGTGAAAACTCATGAAGTAAATATATAAAATACCTAATCTGCAGAGTTTTTTTAAAAAGTGTATGCATGTGTAATTGTGTGCAGGTACTGTAATGCTTTCTTCCAGTCATTTGTTTAGAGTCTGTGTAGGACATACATGAACATAGAGATTATATGTATTAAAATTAAAAGCCTACTTCCCCTTAACCACTGGAGAACCACAGATGCCTTAACCACTGTTGGATTGCTCAGTGGCTAAGGAATCTGTGGAGCCAGAGGAGTCTGATTGCTCCATGATTCATAAGGTCCCTTCCAGCAATTCTAAGGTGATTCTAAGATTATTCTACACCTCTGCACTCCATTTCTAATGCCGACAGTAGCATTTATGTTCCACCTCTTTGGTGTTTTTGTAAACAGAGTGCACATATATTTAACAAAAAGCCATAAAAGTTGCACTGATAATGCAAAATGCTTCAACATGACACTGAGGTTGTTGGGAATCTGGTTGCCCATGTGAAAGAAGTGCCCATCTGAGATACAGTGGTACCTTGTATAAAGGAATCAATTCCTACCAAATAAAATTCTGTTAAGGAAAATTTCCTTTGTACAAATTTCCCATAGGAATGCATTGAAAACGGAGCAATCCCTAATCGCGACCATTTTTATGTTGTGCGGATTCGCCCCATAGATGATTCTGTTAAGCAAATTTCCCATGTCTCCGGGGATTTTATGTTATACAAACCGTTTGTTATACAAGGGTCCATTGTATATATTTGTTAGCTTGGCAGCCCAATAATAATCGATGCATTGAAAGACCGAGTTACTTTGTGCATTTCGTTTCCTTACCGCCTCAATCCTGGAAGGCCCCATACTGTTTTTATGTTTGATATTTCCAAGATTTCAAATGGTTGCAGAAAGCCACAAAGCCATGACTCCTTGTTGACGGGAACACAGAGATGCCAGTTGCAGCTCCAGCTTGAACTTGGATGTCATTTGAATGCACTGCTGCTAACAGGACATTGGAATAATCCTGCTGTTCAAGTAGGATGCCTTTGGTACACAAAAGGCATTATTGTTTTTCTGAGTGTGTGTGCAACCATTCAGCAAGGCTTTAAAATACGCGCTGAATCCATTCCAACGAGAGTCTCTTTATGAGTCACCTTATATAGCATCTTATGGATCTTCACCGAGTCTATTAGAATTGCTGCACCTTTTCTTTATGAGACCCTCCAGTGCTGTTTGGTGTGAAGCTTTGTTTTATGTCTTTTGATATCCCTTTGCAGGCTGATGCCAAAATATGCTCAGTACAAAGATAAGGTGAGAGCAGTGAAAGAGACCCGCCATTAACATTTATTCATTAACTATTTCCATCTATAATCTATAGTCCATGAGGAGATGGAAAGTGAAGCTGAGTGGAAGACTGATGGAAATGATCAATTGGGTCTTGATCCTGAGTAAATAAATGTCAGTGAGCAGTTCTGTCAGGATCTGAATTGTGGATGATACTGTATCTTAAATCAAACTGCAGCTTTAGCTATACAGGGAAACATGTTTATCTTATGGTATGCATCCTGGCATGATCTAGCTATTTATAATGATTTTCTATCTATCTATCTATCTATCTATCTATCTATCTATCTATCTATCTATCTATCTATCTATCTATCTATCATCTATTTTTGTGTAGTTTTAGAAGAGGTAGGTGCCTTAGTCTGTGCTAATATATTAGGCAAAAACACTTGTCTGAGAAAGTGGACTTGTCCACAAAAGCTCACATTAAAATATAGCAGTTAGTCTTTAAGGTGCCACAATGCTTTATTATTATTATTATTATTATTATTATTATTATTATTATTATTATTATTATTATTATTATTATTATTATTATTATTATTATTATTAGGAGGAGGAGGAGGAGGAGGAAGCCAAGATAACTACACTGGATTTTGTATTACAAATAACTAGTCAAGTGTTTAGTACTACATAATGTATCGGTGAATTATGTGAGCAGATCCCAGTTTATTTCCTTTCCTCCAATGCACTTCCTCCTTCCTATTTAATGCACACAACAACTATGTGAGGTCTGCTAACCTGAAGGTGGGGGGAAAGAGAGACTGAAAGAGATTGGTCCAAGGCCATCCAGTGGATTTCAAGGCTCTGAGGGAAGCTAAAACTTGAATCTTTCAAGTGTCCATCCCATACTCTAATGATTGCACCAGTGGCCATAGAAGGACTTAATGGAGCATCTTCTCTGCCATTATGATGTCCAGAATTGAAGAAGTCCATTTAAGCATGCAGTGGTATCTAATCTCTATCTGTATGATTGCAAGTAAAAATCAAAGAAAAGCAAAACTGCTGCTATATGTCTGAAGAAGTGGATGTGTCTACGAAACATTACATTAAAATATGAAAGTTAGTCTTTAAGGTGCCACATGTTTTGTTTCTTTTGTTTTGTTTTGTTTTAATTTTTACCTGCAATTCTTGAAAGGACTAACACGGCTACCCTCTCTGAAACTGTATGATGCAATCATAGGCACCTCGACTTATATGCCACTTTATGGCTTTCCCTGACTTTTCAGATCATAATTATGACGCCTCATCTCATCTGTCTCTGATTCTGATCTTGATCTTGGTCTTTCTTTCTTTCTTTCTTTCTTTCTTTCTTTCTTTCTTTCTTTCTTTCTTTCTTTCTTTCTTTCTTTCTTTCTTTCTTTTTTTCTTTCTTTCTTTCTTTCTTTCTTTCTTTCTTTCTTATGGTTTATTGATTATGTTCTTGTTGCTTTTATGTCTGATTATGTTGTTATATGGTTGCTGCTCATAATGTTGTCTGTATTTATTTGTTGTTTAGTTGGTTTTATATTTTGTATTTTTTGGTTTGCTGTTTACCACCCAGAGTAGCCCTTATACAAAACAAACAAACAAACAAAACAAACAAACAAACAAACAAACAAATACTAGAAAGCAAGACAGCAGCCTTTCAGAGAGGAGTTGAACATGAACACCTATCTGGAGAATACTGTAAGGCTACTGGTGGCTTCAAGTTGTGATGGATGAATATACACCTAACACTACTAGAGGCACTATCCTTGTACTATATACCAGCTGCTAGAGAACACAAGTGTGATTCTACTGTCCCTTTCTGTCCTTCCAGTGGGCTTTCCAAGGAGATACAAGTAGAACCTGGGGCAAGAGAATGCTAGACAAGATACGCCATTGGTCTGGCCTCCTTTAGCATTCCTATCGGGCATCCTGAGATTTACTGTCATGATAGAGGGCTGCTGTCTTATCTGTTATGGCTAACACCTATTCCCAGAACTTGCCCCCACAAATTCGTCCAATCCTTTTATAAAGCAATCTAAGTTAATAGCCACCCCATATCTTCCGACCATAGGTTAATTATGCATTGGGGAGACTGCTTTAGGGTTCGGTGTTTTATTTCATTTCATTTTAAACCGCTCTTCCAAATTTGAATATTCATCTCACTCACATTCAGAATACCCAATCCAATCATTTTTCATCACACATATCTTGAAGGTGGCTAATATTACCTTAACAAACACAAGTCAGCAGCAAGGCAATTCTATATTTTAACCAAAGTGCTGCAGAAATACTGTATGTTTCGCTTTAATTTTTTTTGCAAGTCTCTCAAACGGCAGCATGCAGAGTGCATCTGGGTGTATAGCTAATGACCCATGAGCAATGAGCAACTGTTTAAGTAAAATGCACTATGAAAAAGCTTTTACCAAACAGCATTTTAATATTTTAAATAGATTTTCCATTGCAGGCCCTTTGTAACTGGATTAGTTCTCTGATGTGTTCTGACAGAGCTGTTGTTAGGGATACTCCATTAACTTTGTCTGTCATCTTATTTCCCCCAGTATCCAGCATAACACCCTTATATTTCATAATTTGTATTGCTATCAGTGCTGATTTGTAAATGTGCAAATTATAATTAACAGCGGCCACTACTTCTATTAAATATTAAATCAGTCTTGCAGCTTAGATTTTTCCACAGCAGATGGAGCCCTGCAGTATATAAATCAACTTTTCCGTACGGTTGTCAGCAGTTTTCTCCTCAAATTTTGGCTTTCTCTTCCATTACCTCCCCTTACTTTACACTTCCAATAGTGTTTGGGTTAATATTCATTCAATGTAGAATCTGATTCATCACTTCCCCTTGACTTTTTTGGGGAGGTTCTTGCATTATTGCACTGTAGTTTTGTCGCACTTCATTAATGGACCCATCTCCATGCAGTCATCTTGTTGTAAAGCCACACTTTTTTTTGTTTCAGCCTAGTATTTCCTTAAGAGCTATTTTTGATACAGCAAAAGCAAAAGTTTTTGTACAGCAAAAGCAAAAGTAGGGGGAAAGAAGAGGCAGGAGAGGCATTGCCCACATGCCTACATAGTTTTAAATTTGGAAACAGATCTATGTGTACAATTTTGCCCTCAGACCAAGCAAAAAGCATTTACAATTTTATACTGTATCTTAAACATTCTATTAAATGTCATCAGTTGATTCAGGAAAATCTATTGCAAAAATATTAGAGATGTGTAAAACGTATAAATGTCATAGACCAGTGTTGGTGAACCTATGGCATGGGTACCAAAAGTGGCACTCGGAGCCCTTTCTGTGGACATTGCCCCTTCACAGCCTTCTGTATTCAGGTTAAATTGCTGTATTGGCATTTTGTGAAAAAATTAATGGGTTTTGAATCACACTTTGGGCACTTGGTCTCTAAAAGGTTCATCATCACTGTAAAAGACAATCACTACCTAGGGATGGATCTGAAATCCTTCCATTTATCAGGTAACTATAAAGTAATAAGAGGTAAAAATGGATGAATGTGAATGTGTTTCTGATGGATGGCTGAAATTGATTCCGGCTGTTTACTGATATGCAGTTTATTAGAGTTGCAAACACCAGCCTAGCCTTGATGTAGCTATCTATGTTTTGAAAGAAATCCCAAGGGAGCCTGAGAGCCCTTCTGTTCAGTTAAAGCAATGAGTTCCAGCAGTGTTGGTGATGGTAGGCATGACTTCAGTAGTGATGTGTTCTGATTCCAGGAATGCTACAGCGCTTACGTAGAGGACATTTCCCCATGAGACATTCCATTTGAGAACCAGATCAGTTTAGTGATTTGAATATCTGGGACCAGGGAGACTTTGCAGCAAGTGATGGTTCTATTCTCCACTGAGCCTGAAAGTTACTGGGTGATCTCAGGATAGCCATGAGATGTATACTGCCATACCTTCCCTGCTTGGCCAACCTCACAAGTTGGGACAGTAAAATGTGGAACAAAAAAAGTATTGAGAATCCTGTTCATGAGTATTTTCACACTGACAACATGAACAGAGCAGGAAGTAAGGTGTTATGCAAATTTTCACCTGTACGTCTAGCCAGCATTGAACTCTGGGCTTCTGGTTACACTACAGAATCCATAGAGTCCTCAGCCAAGCTGGAGACAAAAGCACAAAGCAGTCCTTTAGAGTCAAGGAGATGGAGAGTAAGAACTGGATCTGAAGGCTGTTATACAAATGTGTCAAGACTGCAGTTTGTTTCTGGGTGAGGTGAAAGCAGTAGAGCAGCCCGTAAAGTTCTAGTGTGTTTGAAAATGCAACCACTGATGATTCTTGTTCCACATGACAAGAAATATTTTTGTCAAGAATTTGGAACCAGTTTCTTTTATGTGTGTGTGTGTGTCGGCAAGGCAGATCTGACTTGCTGTCTCCCTAAGAGGTAAGTTGGAGATGTATTTAATGAATGGCTCTATCAGTTTTACTTCTCCAGTGAGTTTCCATGGCTGAGCAGGAATTTGAATCCTGTCATTCAGAGTCCTAGTCCGTCATTCTGTCCACTACACACACTGGGTATCCTTTTATACCTATGTAATATTCATAACCAGAAACTTTGTAAAGCATTTGACCTAGTAGAGTGGAGTAAATGGCAGGAGGGGGGGAGGAGAGAGAGAGAGAGAGAGAGCAACCTTCAGTGTCCATTTCTACTGAGTTCTTTATGTATTATCTCATTAAAAATTAGATAACTGTTTTTGGCAACTGACTAGTAGACAAAGGATTGGATTAGACAACAAGAAAGGCTGGTGTTTATTTACACTGAAAAGGCTCATTTTTCCAGGAGCTCTTCCATCTGTACAGGAATCATTCTAGCTGCTTCCCCTGCAAATAGTGGTCCAGAAAGTGCATGGGTCAGGGTCAGGCCACAGAGCTATTACCTGTACATCATGTGATCACTGTGAAAGTTCTTGCACTGCACCATGCCACAAGGGGTCCAAAATTGGAGCTCTTTTCCCATCTGATCACGCCTAAAATATACTAACCAAAACATTTTCTCTTCTCCTATCACACCACTCTGTATCATGGTCTCAGATAAGTTTCATTCCATTGTAGAGGATAAAAAAGTGTGTATTGTGGGCTTGTGTCTTCTGCTGAACTTGATCACAAGTTTGTAGGCCTGAGCATAATTCTTGGAGAAATTCTAGAGTGTATGCAGAGTAAAAGGATGGAGAGGTTCTAAAAGGCTGCTTCTGGAGACTGGATCAGGAACAGCAGAATGGAATCCTGGTATTGTAACTGACAACCTTTAAACACAGAGACTTAGAAGGCAGATGTGATGAACATAACCTGTGAACAATATCCACTGAAGCCCCTAGAGAACTGCCTCTCTATGGGAAACACTAGACCCTACTCATCAATTCTCATATTGGGTCTAGTTTCCGATTAAGGGTTCTGCTTTCACATTGAATCACTCAAGAGACTTTTATCCAAAAGATAAGCACCTCCGTACCCCTATCAACAAGAGGATAAATGGAATATTTTGAGTCCAATGTCTTATTTCCAATGTTGTCATTTGAATGAACAAGACTGGTTGGTAGTCCAGCAAAAGGAACATAGTTTCTACACCTTTCACTGCTTCTGTCTTCTTCACCATTGGAATTAGTCATGTAGGTATATGATTAACCATTTCTACTAGAGATGGGCACGACTTGAAAAAATTTTTTTTCGAGTTGTCATTAGTCGGGCCGGTTCCGTTTCGGCTCGTTTCTGTTTTTTGCGAAATTTCGCAAAAATTAGTCAGTTCGTTTTTTCGTTGTCGTTAGTACTGGTTTGGGGAGGGGGTAGCGGGCTCCTGGAGGGAGCTGCAGGAGTCAGCCAGAGCCACAAGTGACGGACTAGCAGACTCTTTGCACCCGCTGTGTCTCACGTACTTGCATGTAGTGCAATGCAAGTAGATCTGGCTTAGGGTTAAGACGAGTTAGCGCAAGGGCTAGGGTTAGGCTAGTTACGGGTGAGGTTAGGGTGAGTATTGGGGTGCACCTCTGGGTGCCTCTCTGACCCACTTAGAAGGACAGTGTACTGGCGTATGGGTTAGGCTTAGGGTTTGGGTTTGGGCTACGATTAGTGGGCTGTTTATGCCCGATTGGCACATCCCAGAAGTCTCTGTGGTCAACCTGGCCAAGTGGCCATGCGATTGGTGGAAAATTTGCATGGTCTACTCCCATGGGCGAGCCCATCATTGCGAATGCGCAGGTGTAAATAAAATAAAATAAAATAAAATAAAATAAAATCAACGGAGACTTTTTTTGCAAGAAAAACCCACTGCTGCTACTGTAAAAATTCAAGCATTTAAAATAGCTAATTTTCGCATGTTTCTGTGGTGCTTTGGTGGGGTTTTGGGCAACGATTTCAAAAAAAATATTGCGGTCGCCATTTTGGATCCCCCGCACTGCATGGCAAATGGATGCGCCCTCCCAGCCTGGTACCAGCAGCGCAGCAGTAGCAATAGCCAGGGAGAGGGGGGGAACCCCCTCCCCAAATAAAACACCCTTCTGGCCTGGTAGGTGCCCTCAGACAGTTTTCGCCTACTTTTATGGCTGGGAATCGGTTTTTTTTTTTAACTTTTAAAAACTTTTTTTCTGTGCCGCTTGGTATTGCGCGATCACCGCGATGCAAGTAACGAGCACGACAAATCAGACCAAATTGTTCATTCGTCGGTTCGAGCTCGAATTCTGGTGGAGTAATTCCCGTTTCCGTTTCCGTAGAGTAACAGATACGAATAACGGAAACGGAAACGGGAATACCGCTAAGTCGTGCCCATCTCTAATTTCTACATTAATCCATTAATGGTCACTGGGAACTATGGGCAGTATCGTATTGAACTTTTGCTCAACAGAAGGTCCTGACAGTACAGTAACACAGTATCATACAGCTTGTGCACAAGTTGCTGTTACACAAGTGGGGGCAGGTTGTCTTTGTGGAGACAAGTGCTTGTTTGACAGCAACACATGCCAACGTAGCACAATGTGGCTTTGTTACACCTCCCACTCAGCAGACACTCCATAGGATACTTGTCACAGTTGTTAAAGTGCAAAACTACTCTGGAGTGAAGGTTAAGACAGCAACAGGAGGATTGACCAATCAGTGCTGATCTCATGTGTCTTGCACAACTCTTGCACATTTGTCTTCCAATCTGTATAATTCTCTCTGTTTTTAGGGTATCACTCCAGCAATGAAAAGGCACTTTTAGACTAGGATATATTCTTCTCACTAAAAATTAGTAAAAAGAAATAACTATTTTTCCCAGAAAAAGCATTTTCAAAGATGATAGCTTACCTCATCCTCTTATTATTAGCATTACAATATTAACTCAAAGGTAGGGCTATCTTTGTCAGATATTCAATGGCTGTAGAAACATAGAAACTTGGCAGAATTAGCTGCCAAATTAAGCAATGAGTAATGAAAACTACTTTGTGCCTGAGATCATCATTCATTGAACTGGAACAGCCTCCGTAACACAAAACTGACTTCTAACAAGTTAGGGTCTTGACATGGTGTTGTTGGGAGGGGGGGTTGCAAGTGTGAACTTGTTAAATACCAGTTAAGTGACTGATTAGAACGCCACCGCATACACACAAAAATTGTACAATGCCACATTTGGCTCTCATTATCATCCCTGATCCAGCACTGATTTGTATTTTGTTTGAAAAAGAAGAAATGCAATCAGTTTCCCACGTTCTAAATGTGGACATATGGTTGGCCAGTATTCTATGTAGGTTAACAGTCTGCCGACTTTGAGCCTGTGTGGATAGGTACTGTGGTGCCCATTGTGTCTAGTGAGTGGGGTGAATGGGAAGTGGAGCTCCTTCCACCCCCTGCACATCCTCTACCAAACGGAGCTTGTCCAAACCAGGTTTTTGTTTACAAACATCAAGTGAGTGTCAGGAGCTGGTGGAAAGGTTGGGCAGGGCAGCTGCGGAGTCAGGGAGAAAAGAGGAGGCATTTAAGAGGTTGCAACCGATGAGACAATGATACCAACAAGTAAGCAGAGAACTCAGGCCGTTTTATCAACCCGAGCTGGAAACTTGACTGATGCCCAGTATAGAGGAACCCATGCTCTGCATTCTGAGCAGATTGAACCATGCATGGAAATGCTTGGAAAGAGACCCATTGCACTCCCAATTGTTGTATCACTCTTGGACAGCCAGGTGAACCGGAGAGAGTGCAGACCCTTTGAGCAAAAGGTCTTATGTGCTTTGAAAAGAATCCAGTGTTCAATATTCAAAGGGGTAAGATGTGCATTGAACCTTGCTAGTTTTGTCTCAGTTCATTATTTGTTTGAGGAGACTCATGTAAGCAAAAAAATGTGGTCAAGCCCAAAGGAAGACTGGGGCTGCTGCAGTGTTTCCAAACTTCTAATGTACAGCTTCTTAATAATAATAATAATAATAATAATAATAATAATAATAATAATAATAATAATAATAATAATAATAATGAAGAAGAAGAAGAAGAAGAAGAAGAAGAAGAAGAAGAACAACAACAACAACAACAACAACAACACTCCCTGTCCCTGTTAGATAGGAATTGCCAACCATGAATGCATTTTTTTTCCAAGCTACAAAACTGGAGACATGTTTTTGTGTTCCACAGTTACCAAGTGACTTTCAGGAGGCCAAACTTTGTTTTTCTTTTAATGTGAGCTGTGTCTGCACTCCCCTCCCCCAAAGTAGGTATAGGGGCTCCATTTGTGTTGGAATCCCTAAGTCTGTTGTGGGGAGTCATGAGCTAGGATGAGAAATCATCTTGTTAAGATTTGCACTCAGAAGCTGTTGAGGTCCTCTCCCAAGAAGTCAAAGGAAAACTGAACAAGCCAGAGCTGAAGTGGGTATACTTTGCTTTCTGGGCCAAGGGGTCTATGAAGCTCTTAGGCTATAGGTATCCCTCCTCTGCTTCAATATTTTGCTTTGCTTTGTACAAAACCCAGACAGACCTACTTTCAATTGGCAAATCAACCCCATATATATGGGGGGTGGAGCTGAAATCTAGTGTATGCTCTGTATATTAGTAATGTATAGTTTGTTCATTTGTTCATTTGTTTGAATGGTTTAATCCTTGTGACTAGAGATGGGCACGACTTGAAATTTTTTTTTTGAGTTGTCGTTAGTCGGGCCGGTTCCGTTTCGGGTTGTCTCCATTTTTCGCGAAAATTTGCAAAAATTAGTCGGTTTGTTTTTTTCGTTTTCTCGTTTTCGTTAGTACTGGTTTTTTTTTGGGGGGGGAGCGGGCTCCTGGAGGCACCTCTGTGGGGTGGGTGCCTCCTCTGGCCCGCTATAAGGGAAAGTGGGCTCCTGGAGGCACCCGTGGGTGCCTCCTATCCTCACCCACTAGGAAAGGGGAAGCAGGCTCCAAGAGACCCCTCAACATGGGGGTCTCCCCTCCTCACCTGCTGCTGCTGCAAAATGCTATGCAATAGCCATATGGATATTGCATAACAGAATGTGCAGACAGTGACTGTGAAGACTAGTGGATGGCACTGAACCCAGAGCCATAGTGAGATGCCTAACTAAGGCTCTCGCACCACCATGTCTCACACAGAAGGGAATTGTACTTGCTGCGTGTAGTGCAATGCAAGCAAGTAGATCTGGCTTAGGGTTAAGGTGGGTTAGTGCAAGGGCTAGGGTTAGGCTAGTGACGGGTAAGGTTACGGTGGGCTAGTGGGTTGCACCTCTGGGTGCCTCTCTGACCCACTAAGAAGACAGTCTGTGACGTATGGGTAAGGAGTCAAGGATTAGGGTTAGGGCTAGGGGGGCTAGGGCAGGTTTTAGGGGGCTTTTTGGCACATCCCAGAAGTCTCCATGGCCAAGTGGCCATGCGATTGGTGGGATGGCTCCAAAAATTTGCATGGTCGTCCACTCCCACATGGCTGGCCACTCGGCCAGCCCATCATTGCGCAGGTGTAAATAAAATAAAATAAAATAAAATCAATGGAGGACAGAGGAGGAGAGGAGAGACATTTTGTTGCAAGAAAAAACCCACTGCTAGTAAAAAAATCTGGCAGTTTATAAATTTTCGCGTGTTTCTGTTGTGCTTGTGTGTTTTTGGACCACGATTTCAAAAACAATATTGCGTTCGCCGCCCCATTTTGGATCCCCCGCCCGCACCGCATGGCATGGCGAAATGGCGACTCGAGTCCGGCTGCCCAGGACGGGGGGGAGGCGGGACCCCCCCTCCAGAAACCACCCCTCCGGTAGGTGCCCTGCGCCCTTAGTCAAGCAGGCATTTTTCTGCCTGCTTTTTTGGCCCGGGAATGGGTGGGGGGAGAGTTTAAAAGTTTTTTCCTGTGCCGTCCGTGCCGCTTGCTTGCGTTTAATTGCGGCGGCCGGCAGCCGGCGAGACTGGGCTTTTTGCTGGCTGGCTGCGAGCCTGCGGCGAGTCCCACAGAGCAGCCCACTAGGACGGGGGATGGGGTGGAGGCCGGGGACCTCCAGAAACAACCCCTCTGGTAGGTGCCCTGAGGCACGGCAGGCATTTTCCCGCCTGCTTTTTGGCCAGGAACCGGGTTTTTTTAAGTTTTAAAAACTTTTTTTCTGTGCCGCGTGGCATCGCGTGATCGCGCAATGTAAGGAACGAGCACGACAAATCAGACCAAAATTGTTCGTTCGTCGGTTCGAGCTCGAAGTCTGGCGGAGTAATTCCCGTTACCGTTTCCGTAGAGTAACGGAAAGGGGAATACCGCTAAGTCGTGCCCATCTCTACTTGTGACTTATCTCAATGTCTTGTGAGACAGTTTTATTGAATTAGGCTTTCAAATGATCTTTGCATCAGGAAAAGATGCTGCTGAAAGTATACGGAAACCAGGCATATCAGTCAAAGTGGACAGTATTTTACCAGGCGAGCACTACACAGTAATTATGGTATATGCTATCCAGTCAATTGGGAGTTATAACAAATCTATCCAGGATGTTTTTGGTGTAAAGTACTCAGAGGTAGTTTACTCTTCCCTTCTTCTGGAACTATGCAACATGTCCAAGGTTATACAAGTCATCAGTTTTCCTGGAAGAATCAAACTCCCTGATGTATAGCTCTACAGACAGGTACCCCATCTCACTGAACTATCCAGCGTGCTAACCAGGTCAATACAAACATCTCTTACAGTCATGGTGGGCGTTAAGCACTGGTAGACCCAAACTACTTACTATTATTTTGCCTTGTCTTAAAAACCAGCTAGCTAAACCAATCCCTGCAAACCTCATCAGGTCGCTGATGAGGACCACAAATATTGCTCTTCATTCCCTAAATTTGGAGGATAGTTTTCATTTTTTAAAAGTATAGCTTCACAAATAGTGTCCATAATTTCCAGCAACAAGTTTCTTTGGATCTCCCAATTTACAGTATCTGGTTTCTCAGCTGTAATTTTAAAACCCCACCTCTGTGGCTGACTGCAGCTTTCCTTCTTAACATCTAAGGAAATCCATCTAACATGAACTTTTGAGACTCTACGCTAATGATGAGACACTGGTGCAGACCTGATAAAGTGGGCCCCGATCCACGAAAGCTAGCACTTTGGTTGATTTTTGTTAGTGGTCTGTAAAGGTTTCACCTACTCTTTTATTTGTATGGTTAAAATAAAACCCTTACTTGGTTGGAACCCTAAGAAAGCGGTAACCAGCAGTCTGTTACAAATTCTGAAAAATTAGAAAAACATTGAATTTCAGAGCTTGGATTTCTCTCACAATGCTGTAACCCAATGATGGACTGCAACATTCAAATATATTGTACAGGTGTAGAAACAGTATTTCAACAGTTTTTTTTCTTTTGCTTTTTTGCTGAACGTGTATATGAAATACTGCAATGTTGTCTAAACAACTTATGACCACTTGCCACAACAATATAAAGGGGAAAAACAAATTTCCTTGAGGTAGTAGTAATTAAAAAGTGCATAAGACAGGGAAACAGAATATTCACCTTGACACTCGGTTGGTATTTATACTTTTTACTTTTATTTGAGTAAAGCTCCAGTGTCATCCAACGGGCTTCTTAAATGACAGACATAATGGGGGAGCTTAACACCCATGGAGTTTCAGAGTATTTCTAAATGCATATACAGTTACATACATTTGTCGCTCATGCATATGGCTAGTTTACACAAAGCTTACTTCCCATTGCTGGAACTTAAACCCACACTGGAGGTTAGTTTTGTAATGGCTTGGCTGGTTGAAATAGCTTAATCTAATAAAGGCAATTATCAAAGGATCCTTTTAGTTATTCCTCAGCTCCCTGGCTGCTACTGACATGGCCAATACTCCAAGAATGCAAGTAATTTTACGCACTGCACATTATTAACAGGTTTGTAGTGTAAGGAAATATGCTGTGATTCCTTCTTGTGCCCAGTCCTGATATTGCACCTTGAAGATATTTATAAACATGCAAAAGACACAAGAGTACTCTTGTTTTCACTGTAGGACTGATAAAAAAAGCCATAAAATCCAGCAAATTCATGTCAAAAATACTTTTAGAATGTCTTAAATGCTCTTAAAAGGTGGTATTTGAAAGTTTTTAAAAAAGTTAATTGCCACATTTAAGTAACCTGGGTATTACTGATTATACCAAGAAAGTAACACTAATTATGGTACAGTACTTATTGGAAAGAAAACTTGTTACAGGTCACTTCATGCCTTGCGATGAGTGGCTTCCAACCTTTTGTCATAATACCTGAGGAGCAATATTATGATTCTATTAAATCTCTCTCTCCCGCCAGGGAAACCAAAGGTAAAAATAGTAATCAAATAACACATGGGAGGTACATCATTCTCTGCAGAGCATCCTGCTTCCTCAGATCAACGTCTCCTTGTCCATCTACTCCTTTTTGCTGGTTGATCAACAGATCTGTCATCCCTTACATGATGTGACTAGTACAGCACTTCTGCTGTGTGATATCTTGCTTGCGAAGGGGAGTAGCTCTGTAGGATGAGAAGGGTGCTTTTGCTGTGCATTTCACCCATCTGACTGCCCTGTCAATTGGAAATGACAGAAAGGGACTTGTGTTTTTGTCCATACAGGGAAGGAAACTGGCTAGGAGGAAAGTGAGTTGAGACTTTTAAGCCTGCTTAAGCCAAACTGGAAAGAGTGTCTCATGAAGCCTGGCTTAGTTTTGCCAATGTACCATCACATTGCCTTCTTACAAAGCATCATTACATGAAAGACCTGTCTAGTTCAAGCAGAACAAGAGAACAAGGCCTACTCAGGGGGAAAAACATGGTCTGAGCTCCTTTGGTCTTTCACTCGCCAAGTTTCCATGTACACATCCCACCATAAAGCCTGAAAGCACATCATGCAAGTGCTCTGACCAAGCTGAGACACTCTTAAGGTGGCTAGTAAATGGGTGTGAGATTTCTAGGTTAGAAAGCAGCTAGGGCTACCTCGGTTTGTATACTGTCTTGCATTCCGTGATGAAAGTAAGGTGAGTGTATGCATGTATGAATGGATGGGATTTCTCTCTGGCCTTTCTTACAGACCCAAAGCAGCTCACAACAAAACTGAAACACACACACACACACACACACACATCTATCTATCTATCTATCTATCTATCTATCTATCTATCTATCTATCTATCTATCTATCTATCTATCTATCTATCTATCTATGACATTTTTTCGAGCTGTCAAAACCAGCTGGGTAGCGGTGGCCGGAATGGGAGAGCAGAGCACAGTTTTGAATTTCCTGCTGCCTGCTCTGTTCCCTCGTTGTTACCCCTGCCACCCAGCCTGAGCTGTCAAAAGAAAAAACCCACATGGGGGGCGGGGCGATAGGAGGAGAATGGAGCAGGCAGTGGGATATTCAAAACTGCTCCACTTTCCTTTCTCAGCCAGGGAAGGGGCAGGTAGGTTGTGCACCGTGCCCTTCTCAGCCAGACAAGGTTGTGTACCCACTCGACCCTTGCCCCCCTGCTGTGCCCTTCTCAGCCAGACAAGGTTGTGTACCCACTCAGCCCTTGCCCCCTGCTGTGCCCTTCTCAGCCAGACAAGGTTGTGTACCCACTCGACCCTTGCCCCCCTGCTGTGCTCTTCTCAGCCAGACAAGGTTGTGTACCCACTTGACCCTTGCCCCCCTGCTGTGCCCTTCTCAGCCAGACAAGGTTGTGTACCCACTTGACCCTTGCCCCCCTGCTGTGCCCTTCTCAGCCAGACAAGGTTGTGTACCCACTCGACCCTTGCCCCCCTGCTGTGCCCTTCTCAGCCAGACAAGGTTTTGTACCCACTCGACCCTTGCCCCCCTGCTGTGCCCTTCTCAGCCAGACAAGGTTGTGTACCCACTCGACACTTGCCCCCCTGCTGTGCCCTTCTCAGCCAGACAAGGTTGTGTACCCATTTGACCCTTGCCTGGCTGAGAAGGGACAGCAGAACAAGGTTTTGAATTCTGTGCCACAGGAGCACCCTACTCCACTGTCCCTTCTCAGCCAGGCAAGGGGTGGGCGATTAGTACACAACCTGCCCACCCCTTGCCTAGCTGAGAAGGGCACAACGGAGCACAGTTTTGCATTCCTCTCCGCAGCAGTGAGGGTGCCCCTGCGGTGCAGAATTCAAAACTGTGCTATGCTGTGCCCTTCTCAGCCAGGCAAGGGTTGAGTAGGTACACAACCTTGTCTGGTTGAGAAGGACACAGCAGGGGGCTGACAGGGTGAGCACTGACTTCACCACTCACCTTCTCAGCCCCCTTCTGTGTTGGGGGGGGAAATGCCACATTCCAAGGACACAGCAGGGGGTTGACAGGGCGAGCAGTGAAGTCAGTGCTTGCCCTGTCATCCCCATGCTGTGTTGGGGAAGCCAGAAACCCCCTTGCTTTGCCGAGAATTCTGAATTGTTTTGTTTTGGAAAAATTTCATTACTAACAAAACAAAACAAAACAAAACAAAACAAAACTACTAAGGAAACAAAACAAAACAAAACAAAACAAAACAAAACAAAACACTTTTTTTCGCTTCATGCCCATCTTTACTGAATACTCAGAAGTGGTTTACCATAACCTTCTTCTGGTCACACAATCTGGTTGAAACAAAACAACTTGAGGAGCCATATCGCCATTACAAAAACCAAATAGAACAGGTGATACCTTTAGGCTATTAGAAAAATAACAAAAAGTTGCTAATATTTTGAGGGCAAAATCTCTCTTCAGAGCTGTACCAACAGGTTAAAACATGGCAAAAGATGAAGTTGCCAAGAGTTATTTCTTAGATGTAAAGTCCTTGGCAATATGGAAAATATGCCAGGTAATTTCTTAGTTGAGGCCCCGAGCTTAGATGTTCAAACAACATGTCGGTGCTCACATACACATGTTCACATCCCCTCTCCATGTGGCTCATCAAGGCTAATGGACCCTTCTTGGCCAGGGAAGGAGGAGGGCTGGTGTAGAAGACCCATGCATTTCATTTCGGGCTTGGGATAAAATTTGGAAATGTCCACTAGGTGCAGCCAATTGGTTGTTTTCTCTAGAGGTTCAGTGAGGACTCAAATGTCCAACTCTTATGCACTGAGATACCCAGACAACCATCCAAAAATTACAGCAGAGCTAAATGGAGGCAGATATTGACAGGCTTGCAAACCACAAGTAAACTCTGTTCCTTCCTTTTCCTTCTGGGGTCACTTCTTCAGTCACTGTCCCACTGTGCTTCAAATCCAATAGGCATTTGCAAAAATTCTTGTTGGTAACTTTCTGAGTCTCGCCATGCTAAGACTCCCATGGCAAGACTCTTGGCTGCAACAGTCAGCTGTTTTTACCAATGCTTTGGTGAGGCAGTTACTTCACGTCCCGTTCGTCCCTCCTTGCTGTCCCACTTGGGACCAGTACAAAAAAAGCTTTCTTCATGTCCATAGCGTGACAGCAAAAAATTGTCTTGAGCACGCCCCCGGAACCGGGAACAGAGCGTGACAAGCCATACCTGCCCCTGGGCTGGGGAATTATCTTGTCATGGTTAGTTCCTGGTTCCTGTTCTGAGACAAGGGACTGTGTGTGGTAACAAGTGTCACACAGCAACCAGTGCCCACCTAGTGGTCAGCGGCTGAAGTGGCATTCAACATTAGTTTCCCTATGGGAAACACCATGCAGTGCAAATGTTTATTAAAGAAAATACTGAAAATTGTGTAGCGTTGACGTGTAAATCCCAGAAGTCCAGTAAATCAAAATATCAAAAAAGTTTTATTTACGATATTTTAAAAAAAGGGTTAAGAAAGCAAGACAAATTCAGAATTTGTCACGGAACAAGACCATGAAGTAACAGTTGTCACGAGACAAGTAATCACACCCGTGAGTAAATGGAAACAGGGACTGAATAGGGACAAAACTATGTGACCGCGAACAACACTGTCCCAGTACAAACGTAATCACGGAACAAGGTAGGACGTGAAGTAACTGCCTGAGAAGGAAGCCTTTTCATGTCATTAACCAATGAGTGAACCTATCCACTGTACTATATTGTCCAGTCAGAATCAAAACTGTGATATAGACACAAGGACGTAGTCTAGGTCTGTCATATTCCTGTTCTCCAAATTTGGGAACCCTGCTTTGTACAATATGCAAGTCAGGCAGTCTCATTTGCTTGGAAGGCAAATTTGGATATCATACAGGTTAGTGTGGATACTTTCATAATGTGCAAATTAAGCACATCAATCACTGCTCTGCTTTCCTACCAGCTTGCTTCAGCCTTGGCATTATTTGCATAATAGTAACTACGGATGGAAGAGAACTAGTATAACATAATAGTTAGGATGCTGGGCTTGGGAAAGGGAAAGACAGGTTCAAATCCCCACTTAGTCAACAAAGTACCTTCTTAGTACCCATACACAAATAAAAGTTATTGCCACAAACATGGGCTTCTGGTGATACTCCCAGGAAATGGCTGTGATTAAATATCGCAGTGGCTAAATTTGACCCTCAATTTTTTTTTTGATGACGCAGACCTGGCTGGTTCTTAATCCATATTTTAAGAAACGAAGGGGGTGGCTGCCATGTCTGAGGCTGTCAAGAGTCAAAGTCATAATTTGAAATGATAAACATATCCATTTCAAGGCACCAGTTACTTTGCATAGTTAATATCACTATAATTAGTCATAGTTCTTGTAATTTATTGGAAAGGATGCTCAGCCCCTCTGGTGTACTACAGTGATGAATGTTGGTAGTGTAGCTTTGGAAGCTGGAATCAAGAAAATTAGTAACAGTTGGGGGAATTAGCATGTAAATCAATAACATCCTTTCCCTAGCATCTTGAGAAGCCTGGGTATACATCATATGCCACAACACGAAGAGAAGCATGAAAGTTAGAATCATAGCTGGCTCTAAGTGATTAGGCCTGCTTTTTTCAGCAAGCTATATTTTTTTTTAAAAAGAAGAACCCTCCTGAAACATGAGAATGAGTCTCTGGTAAATATTTTAACTATGTATAACTAGTCACAAATAAATTAAGCTGGTTTTATGCCATGTCTCTAATGAGAAGGGCACTACATTCATTGAAAACGTGATGGTTATTATTCATTAAGCAACACCCTTCCCCCCAAAAAATCCTCATTTGTATCTTATTATCACTATTCTGCATAAACTAACACAATTTGTCATGAACTCCCTCATTTGCTGTATCCTCAAAAAAGCAGATTATGCTTATTTTTCATTTGGACAGTGGAAAATCAAGCCAGGTGTTTGGCAGCACCAGAGTGTTCAGGTGTAACTGTGCCAGTGATGGTACATTACTAGCAGCGTGGATGAAGAATGAGGCATGGAGAATCATGGGACTGAGGTGCCTGGAGGCCCTTCCCTTCAGAGTGGCCCTGCTGATGAGACAGGTGTTGTTGGGGGGGGGGAGAGGAAACAGGGAAGAGGGAAACTTTTTTATTTTTGTAAAGTCAGCCTTTCACCTTCAGCTAGAAAGTTAAGCGTGTTAATGACTGGAAAGCGCTTGTCATCAAAACTAGACGGCTCTCAGTCGCCGTACGTCTGTTTTAAAACTGGCAGCTTTAAGCAGAAAAATGCATAGGTGTCAGAAGGCTGTTTGGTGTTTGCATAAGGTTCGAGTAGGGTTTGTGTGTGTGTGTGTGTGTGTGTGTGTGTGTGTGTGTGTGTGTGTGTGTGTGTGTGTGTGTGTGTGTGTGTGTGTGTGTGTGTGTTTAATTGTGGCTAACTGATGAGACTCTGGAGATCCTTCTTTGCTTGTCCCACTCTGCCACTGTGCCTTGGTGCTACACTCACAAGCACACATACCAGTGAAGAGCATGGGAGAACCCTCCCTGGGGGACTTTGTTTATTGTGTTGTTTTCATAGCTGAGCACCAGTCTGGGGTCTTTTTGCTTCCAAACTGGCTCTGCCTCCCCTGCTGTCTGGCATGGAGGCCATGGGAGGCCCACGTTGCACAACAGAAAACAGACCAGTTCCATGGTGTAACCAGCCATAACATTTTAAATAGAAGGAAATGAATCAGTAACATTAAAACAAATGGGAACATTTAGCCAGATATATATATAGTGTGTGTATGTTGTGTCATTACAGTCGTACTGACTCTTCGTGACCCCATGTACATGGAGTTTTCTTGGCAGGAATACTGGAGTGGTTTGCCAGTTCCTACTCCAGGCGCCAACAGCACCTGGTATTCCCTGGTGGTCTCCCATTCAAGGCCAGCACTTCCATTAAGGCGAACTAGGCAGTTGCCTAGCCCGTCAAAATGGAGAGAGGGCGCTGGCCAGCCTGCTGCCCCCCCCGCCACCCCCCGCCACTGGCCACCGCCATCCATCCCCCTACTGCCTGCCAGCCTGCCCGTCGCTGTCCACCCACCGCCCCCTGCACCCATCGCTGCCCACCCCCTGCCCATCACCGTCCGCCCCCGTGCCTGTCGCTGCCCCCCGCCATCCGCCACCCCACTGCCCTGCCACCACCCTGCCCCCCGCCGCCCCCCGCCCATGCCCTGCCCGCCCACTGCCCACCCCACCCCCCGCCACTCGCCTAGGGTGCAAAAAAACCTAGCACAGGCCCTGCTCCCATCCAAGTACTAACCAGGGTCGACCCTGCTTAGCTTCCGATATCAGGTGAGATCGGATGTGCTTAGGCCATCTAGGTAGCATATACAGTATACTTGACCACAATTCGGTAAAACAGAGGTATGGAATGTATCGTTAGAATGGGATAACATTTCTCTTGCATGGTTAGGCCCTAAATGTCAGCTAATTTGGCAAGTTCCGATTACAGGATCAGTCCTGTCATTAGATGAAGTGAGGCAGTGGTCTTGGACAGCTGCTTTGAGGTGTCATGATCTGGCAACAAATGATTAATGATTCAATTATGGGTCGGGGGGGTCTCAGGTAGAGAAAGGGGTGTTTATAGCATATTCTGCTTTATATGCAAGAATAGCTCAATAGTTGTTAGTAGAGAGGGGGAGAAATTGAACAACCAATCATGTTTTCTGAAGAATTTGGCTGATTTGTCAAAATTCATCAATTCATATGTCTTAAATACAGTCCCCCAATGGACACAGATTGATGTGTTTTAGTTATTTTTATTAATCAGTTTGCTGGGCTATAAAATGGCCCCTAAGGCACATAGATAGACTAAATCTAGAGGGAAGCATCCACTTTCTCTCCTCTAAAATCCCTTCAGGTTTGACGAAGACTGATATCTGTGTGCTGCACCCGCAAATAACCCCACCCCACCCCACCCACCAGGAAAGTTCTTCTAGCCACAAAGAGAATCAAAATTACAGAGAGGCTCCTTCTGAGTTTCCAATACAATCCCTCCACATTTCCCGAAGATCAGGTTTTCCCAGCCCAGTTTTAAAGGGATGCTTTCCTGGGGGGGGGGGGGATTTGTGGGTGTTTACCTCTGATGTTTGAAACCCAATCTTCACCAAACTTAGAGCGATTGTAGAGGAGAGCTGGGAGTAGGCTCTCTGCAAGTGTGCTGTCCCTAGGTACCTGGGGGGAACTTTCTTGGGGGACCTCTTTGTGGGTGCATTGTTCAGACAAATGAATCCTAATCTTCACCAAATGTTCAAGGCTTGTAGAAGAGAGTCAGAGGAAGCATACCTGCAAATTATTGGCCTCTGGCTGCTAGGGGGGTTTCTTTTTAGAGCATTTTAAAGGGGAGACAAATCAATGTATCAAATCATCAATTTGCCATGGGAAGGTCATCAATTTGTTGATTCATCAGCCCTGGCAAATCATGAATCATGACATGTTTTTTTAAATGTCCCCATCTGTAGTTGTTAGGTACAATGTGCTGGGCTGCCCCTCGGGCAGCAAAAATGTTTGGTCTTGTCTTGAGACGCAAGGGACTCCCATGAAACTGTGCAACAGGCACAACAGACACTTTACTTAATCCTGTGAATTGAACTTCTTAATGTAGGAACCAAAATTAATATTGGAGGAACATTCAGAAGTTGAGTCATGGCAACCGGACTCCTTTTCTTGTGAGATCGAAACATTTCACTACTCTTCCAAGTAGCGTTGTTAGTCAGACTCATCCAAGTAGCTTTGTCAGTCAGACAAAGCTACTTGGATGAGTAGTGAAACATTTTGATCTCACAAGAAAAGATGTCCAGTTGCCATGACTCAGCTTCTGGATAACCTCACCCGGATGACTGACAATATTCAGAGGCATATTGGAGGAACATGTACAGTAATGCTGTGTTGAAATGGATGATATTTTAGATTCTCAATAAGGGTGAAATGGCAAATTCTGGGAAGCAGATTGACAAAAATGATCCTGTTTCATAAAGCAAGTTTTCAAGTCTCCTGTTTCTAAAATGTGGGCCTGATCTAGACTGATCCGAACAAACATCTCTGCAGCTGCTTTTTGTTAAAGAAAAAAGCATAATTCTAGGGACTTCAGTATCACTATGTCTTTGTCTACTTTGCCTTTTAACCTGTCAGAGTTCCATTTGAGTTCCAAGAGTGTTAATAGGAAGACTTCCAAATTGTTGTTTATAATTTATGAATGTTTTACCATTGTTTCGTATGTTTGCTCCAATGTGTACAAACCAGAAGCTTCTGTAAATTTATGTTTATGTAAGGAGATTTTTGGCAAAATTCTGCTCATGAACATGGTACTGGTTGGGTTCCTGGGTGGGTGATCAGATGTACATCCAGGAACACAACAAGCTCTTCATTAATAACCAGAATTTGGGGAGGAATTTTCAAAATAGTTATGGTGCAGCATGAGAATTGATGACTTTTTACAGCACTGTCAGTACGCACAGGGCTGTACAAAGTATGACACCAGAGCTTTGAGTGGAAAACAGCTTAGCTCTTATTTCACAAAGTCACTTTAGTATCAGGGCAATCTGTGGTCATCCTTCATGGCAATCCTTTCTGTAAAATGGGCACAATCAAGGATTGCGTTATAACTTGCCAATGAATATGAATGAGGTAAGGAGAACTATAATATATTTTTGCACAATTAAGAAACAACAACATTGTGGATGTTACAAAAACCCAGTGCTGCATGGATAAACTTCTGCCCATGTGACAGGACCTTTCTTTTCTCCCTTCTTCTCCAGTACTTTCTGTGAGGTGATTGATTGATTGATAGATTGATCTTTTATACTGTCCATCTAGCTAACAACTACTCATCATCCAGAGGAAACAGAGGCTGTACATGAAGAGAGAGCAACAAGGAAAATCCATTCCATCAGAGCACACAAGGCAGTGTTGTGCGGGATGCAAAGGGTCACTTTTCACTGACTTCATTCTTCCTTATCCCTGACAAAGTGAGTCTGAGATTTTAGCCCATTTTCTTGGTCATGCACAGCTGCATGGGAAGCGACAGGGACTAGTAAATGTTTTCATTTGCCTCGCCCTGTGTGTTATCTCCTTATCATGACCCTAACAGCACTTACAAGTCAAATGAGCTATTTAAGGAGTGACGTGACCTGTTCTGCTCCCTTGGTGAGTTTCCATGGCTGAGCGGGGATCTGAACCCTGTTCTCCAGAGTCTTAGTCCATTACTCTCCCTACGACATCATCACACTGGCCACTTCTGTTTGGTCCCTCACCTCAATCGTCATTCAACAGCGCAGCAAAATATTGGGAGGAGGGCGTGGGATACAGCCCACGCAGCTTATTTGATATCATTCATTTGATTGTCCATTCATCCATTGGGTTATATCTCATCTTTCTGCCAATGAGCTCAAGGCAGCACATGTGGCTGTCTTCCCTCCCCCTTTATCCTCACATTACCAACCCTGTGAAGTAGGCCAGGCTGAAACAGGGTGGCAGGCCTAGGATCACACGGGGTGTGTTCGGTGGCTCAGAGAGGGAGCAGATCCGGCATTTCCTGAGCCCCATTCTGACACTGGTGGCACTGCAACTGTCTCTCGCCTCAAGCTGCTGGCCAGCTAGCTAGAAGCAAATGGCGATGGTAGCATTGAAAAACATATTCCATCTCATGCCGTGGAAGGCCAGTGCTGTACAGATGGTTAGGCTGGAGGTGGGTCATCGCTCCTGATGACTGGTAGCAGCAGGTGAGAACCAATTAGTTCCGTTTCCTATTAAAAAAAGAAAGACTAACAGATTTTACTTGAGCCTCATTTTCTGCTACTCGCATCCTCCTCCCAACCCCTCCCGGAAAGATGCCAGACCCTTAATGGGAGAGAATGAAGGAAAACTTCTGTTTCCTCTACATTCATTAGAATTGAAAATGGAGAGCCACTTTTTTCTAGCCTGGAGCCAGAAGGTGGGCTATCTGGGAGGCAGGGATGATCGTTTTTGAATACCACATGAAATCTATAGATACAAGGCTGGTGTCATATGACAAGAGCCTTAAGCAGATGGATGACAGTGTGCACGCACTATAGGCTGCTGTTAATTTACTATCTCCAGATAATGCATCTTTAAAATTAAAAAAAAATGAGTCACTTCAAAACAGACTTGAGGCGATAGCTTGCAATCGGGGGACTCGGATGCTGAGAGAGAGAGAGAGAGAGAGAGAGAGAGAGAGAGAGACGGGGCTTGCAAATGCAGCCCCAAAGCCAGCATGCGAAGAGCCAATTATTTGGATGTAATCAGAATGTGAGCTTTGCTTCGATGGCAGTCCACAAACAGGTCTTTATGAAATGCGTGCCAACTAAAACGACAGGTCCATATTAGCAGGTGTTGACTTGCAAGCTTTAAAAGAACTTACTAATAGAGGTTGGCTTATTTGCATTACTGATCGGTGCAATTTCTATCTGTTCAGTCTGGATTCATTAATGTTGCTGGGCAAATTTCAGTATGAATTGATCTGGACGTCTGTGATGAGAGTGCGGTATCAGGAGCAATATTTGGTGTGTGTGTATTGGGGGCGGCGGCTGGAATCCTGGAAATTATAGTTCAGATAAACTTTTCCAAGTGTTCTACATTGAACTTTACTGTACACCAACCATCAAGGGCCCTGAATATCCTCTTGGTATTCCTATCTTGAGACTCATCAATTCTAACATTTTTGCATGCTTATTGCAAGAGGGAATAGGTTTAGACTGTGTCTTCAGAATCAGAATCAGAATCAGAAAGAATCCTTTTATTGGCCAAGTGTGGTTGGACACACCCGAATTTTGTTTTGGTATATATGCTCTCCATATGCATGGAAGCAAATATAAGAATCATATATTCAACAATAAGAACACAGTACAATAATGCATTATAACATATTAAAAGTAATAATTATTCAACAGTTTGATAGCACTTGGAAAGAAGCTATCGTTATACCTAGTTGTCCTAGTATGCAATGCCCTAAAACGTTGTTCAGAGGGTAACACTTGAAACAGATTATGTCCAGGACAACCAGAGCATTGCTTCAGCCCCCCCCCAAATCCCCTTTATGCAATGCACTTTTTAGATCATAAGCCTCTAGGATGGTATTGTCTTTGGTTGCTTGCATGCATACTACTCCTAGGGCGGCATAAAAATAGAATTAATTAATTAAACAATGAACATTTCTGCCTTCAAGAGAAAATATGTGGATGATTCTTATGTCCTGCTGCTACTGCTGCTGTTAACCCCCCCCCCCTCCGAATTTAATCCAACATCATTCTGGCGCTGCAACTCCAGCACAGTGGAAATGTCTTTCCTCCCATCTTGCAGCTTTACCTGGAAACTGGTTCAGGAAAGTTATTTCCTAGCAGGTGTTTTTTTTTTGGGGGGGGGGGTGCACAGAGGGCTTCAGTACTAGTAGGGAAGGGATATTGTTCCCTCTCAGTTCCATGCAGGGGAGCAGTTCCATCAGCCGAAGGGAACATTGCTGCATCCTGGCCTTAAGCTGAGTCCGGTACACGTGCGTGATATTCATGAGGTGGTTTTCCCCATACCTTAGCTAGAAACAGAGATAGCCTGTGAATGGACATGGGAAATGTTTAAAGAATCTAAGTGCCTTGATATCACTGAAGGAAAATCGCTCGCCTCTGGGATTACAGTAGGTTAGGACCCCCATATCCACTGATTTATTATCCACTGATTCAGTTATCCACGGTTGACAGAGGAAAAAAAACCTAAATACTTCAGCAGCCACAAAGCAAGCTGTAAAGCAAGCTGTTGTCACAAGCAGCAGCTGTAATGCAAGCTATTGTCACAAATAGCATCTGTAAAGCAAGCTACTGTCACAAACAGCGGCCATAAAGCAAGCCACTGTCACAAAACAGCAGTCAAAGCAAGCTACTGTCAGGAAACAGCAGTTTGGGGGTGGGTGGGCAGGCATTCTCTCTTATCCACGGTTTTCATTATCCACAGGAAGGCCTGGAACCAATCCCCAGTGGATACCAGGGTCCTACTGTACACAAATTTGCTTTCTTTCTTTGGTGATTGGTCTTCAGGATTTAAGTATGGGATGCTACTTCTTAAGTCTGGTTTAAGAAAGACAAAAGTGTGACTACCCTGGAACGCTGAATTAGAAGCACTCAGGTTTGCTTCAAAGCCATTTTGTGTTTCAGATCATCATAATCGTTGCTCAGAGAAGGACTGTGAAACACTTCCAGTAATCTCACAGGACACGCATGAGACGAAGTTTCTCCTTATGTCCTTAAGTCCCACCTTGGCTTTCCTCTTATGGTTTATTGTAAAGCAGCTTGGTTTTCAAATACAGTCATTGGACAGAACCATTTTTAATTTCGCCTTGCTTGCCTCTTCTTCCATTCCCTGTTAATATATTTCTTTATACATGAAGAGGCGTCCCAGCGAACACCACCCTCACGGTCTGTCCTCTCATTGATCATCCTCACTCTAGGTCCCTGTGGCACTGCGGGTTAAAATGCTGAGCTGCTGGGCTTGTCAATTGAAAGGTCAGCAGTTCGAATCCACACAAAGGGGTGAGCACCAGTTGCTGGCCTCAGCTCATGCCAATCTAGCAGTGAGTGCAAAGGCAAGTAAAATAAGAGTAGAGAAATAGGTACCACTTCAGTCAAAAAGTAGCAGTATTCTGTGAGTTTTGTGCATTGAGTCATGCTGGTCACATGACCACAGAAATATGTCTATGAAAAAACATTGGCTCTTTTGCTTTCCAACAGGGATAACCACCGGCCTCTACAGTCACAAATAACCTGATTTAATTGTCAGGCGGAATATTTAACTTTCATATATTTTGAATTGGGCAATCTGCACTGGGCAATCTGCCAGCAGTCTGGAGACCACACATTGCCATCCCAGGAACCTAAAGGAGAACATCTTCTCTGGCCACCCTCCCATCCCCTGCTGTTTAGGGCATGTGGAGGAAAGAATATTGGAGATCCCCCAAAAATGGCAGAACTGCCCCCTCCCAAGCCAGCTCTCAAGGGTACAAGAGGATTTTATTAGTCATAAAATTTGGCTGAGAGGTGGGAGTGCTTGGTACTCTGCTTTTGGTCTTTTGGAGACTGCATGTTGTCTATCCTAGTATTCTCCCTCCCTTTGTTCCACCTGGGGTTTGTGTCGGCTGAGAGGTGTGCCTGGCCCTTGAAGAGCCTCAGCTTCTGCTCCCTTGGAGGGCTTTTTAGACCGGCTGGACTCTTCACTGAGGACCCTCTCCCTCCCTTTGTTCCACCTGGGGTTTGTGTCGGCTGAGAGGTGTGCCCGGCCCTTGAAGAGCCTTCAGCTTCTGCTCCCTTGGAGGGCTTTTTAGACCGGCTGGACTCTTCACTGAGGACCCTCTCCCTCCCTTTGTTCCACCTGGGGTTTGTGTCGGCTGAGAGGTGTGCCTGGCCCTTGAAGAGCCTCAGCTTCTGCTCCCTTGGAGGGCTTTTTAGACCGGCTGGACTCTTCACTGAGGACCCTCTCCCTCCCTTTGTTCCACCTGGGGTTTGTGTCGGCTGAGAGGTGTGCCTGGCCCTTGAAGAGCCTCAGCTTCTGCTCCCTTGGAGGGCTTTTTAGACCGGCTGGACTCTTCACAGATGACCCTCTCCCTCCCTTTGTTCCACCTGGGGTTTGTGTCGGCTGAGAGGTGTGCCTGGCCCTTGAAGAGCCTTCAGCTTCTGCTCCCTTGGAGGGCTTTTTAGACCGGCTGGACTCTTCACAGAGGACCCTCTCCCTCCCTTTGTTCCACCTAGAATTTGCTCCTCCGCATGTCGGGACGCAGGAGGATTTTTATATGTTTTGTTGTTTTAATAGTTTTATGTTGTTTATGCTTTATATTTGATGTATTCTATTGTTGTTGATTTGATATGCATTGCTTTTGTTAGCCGCTTAGAGTACTACATGTAGTAGATAAGCGGGATATAAATACAAGAAATAATAATAATAATAATAATAGATGAACATATCTCTCTCTCTCTCTCTCTCTCTCTCTCTCTCTCTCTCTCTCTCTCTCTCTCTCTCCCCTCTCTCTCTCTCATCTGCTTTTGATTGGGGGGTTGGGACAGCCTTCCCATAGGAATGCATTGAAAACTTATTAATTTGTTCCCTCCGGAACCGATTAATTGGTTTTCAGTGCATTCCTATGGGAAACTGCTGTTCAACTGATGAATTGTTCAACTTCTGAAGATGCCTTTGGAACGGACAAAAAATGTAAGTCAAGGTACCACTATACTGGAGCAGGCTCATGAAGGGAGATGTGGTTCTTGAGATTGCTTGGGTCAAAGCTGTTTATGGGTTAATAAGTTAGAACTAGAGATGGGCATGAAATGAACATTTAATTCATTTTGTTTTTCATTATTCATTTCATTAGCTAACGAAATGAATAATGAACCAACCCATCAAAGAAAAACAAAACAGAAATTTCCATTTTGTTCACTTCGTTTTTCATTATCCCCCTCCTACCTTGTCGCTGCTGCCGCTGGAAAGTCCTCCAGGTCCCGGAACTCCGGGGAATCTTCTGCCTGTAGAGGCACTGGCCCCAAGCCACCACCTCAAAAAGCCCTCAGCTGGGAACTTTTAAAAAATAAAATAAAAATTTAAAAAATCAACCCCCCCCCCAAACCCCCCCATGGGCTGCATGGCCAGCACTCTAAAATAAAAAAATGAAATGAAATGAAATGAAAAAATAATACGAGTACCGACCTGGCCCCAGAAGCCGTGTGGTCAGTTCACTAAAACAAAACAACAAACAAACAAACAAAAAATGAGTGCCGACCCGGCCCCCGGAGACCAAGCCAGAGCCTCAAAAAAAAAAAAAAAACCTGCTGCCACCAGGATTGCTGCCACCACCGCCACTGCCACCGCTGGTAAGTCAGACTCAAACCAGTTCAGCTCAGTTCGGGTTCATACAATTTTTTAAAAACTCGTACGAACTCAAACCGAACCAAGGGTGGGCCCGAAGCAGAACGAACCAAACCATCAGTTTTCTGTTTCATGCCCACCTCTAGTTAGAACCTATAGAGAATGTAGGGTTGCCAGGGTCCAATTCATGGACTCTCATGAATTGCTACACTTCCCTGGTCCTACAGTCAGGGAGCCAAGGATGAGTGAGACTGAAGGAAGAAAGAGTTTGACTATACAGTGTGGCAGCTTCAAGGCCTAGATACTAGAATGTCTTGAAAACCTTCTGGCATCCACAGAGGTCAGGAGGCATTGGAACTTAGCATGCTACACTGTGAGTATGAGATGACACCCCCCCCCCGCCCAAGAGCAATATATTGGAGATCAGCTTACCACAACCCAGTCCTTCAGGTTGGGTGTGAATTACAACTCAGATCATCCCTAGCTGCTGGCATACCCATTGACCATACTGGCTAGGGGGTGATGGTTTCTAACACAGAGCCAGAGGGTGATGGGTTGGGGAAAGCCACCGTTGACCCCAGAAGATGGGAAGGGTCAACCATTTCTGAGTATTCTCTACCTGGAAAAGTGGGGCTGCAAGTCAGAATTGACTTGACAGCAAATTATTAATATTATTATTATTAAACAACGTATTGAACACTGTGTCGTTTAAAAATATGTAACATACAAGCCAGGCATTTTGCTCCAGATCAGAGTGATCTCATGAATACTGGCTGTACTGAATTTGTTAACAAAATTATACCACATGGGAAATGTTCTGCTAAGTTCTTTTATTGTTCAATTTATGTATATCTTGATTCATTTGTCCTGGTTTATCAAGGGGACGCTCCCCTCTGCTCCATATTACAGAGTCTGTAAAGCTATAAACTGGGTGGGATTCTGCTAAAGATATGCAGGTCTCCTGAAGAATATCAGTTTCCTTTTCCGACCAGGAATCCATAGATAGGTGGATATATTAGGTTAGTGCACATAGAGCGCTAGTCATGCATATAATTCTGTTTGAAAGTATTAACTCCTGCAATTAATAAACATTTCCACCTGCAGTCTCACCATATCCAACCCCTAATAATTATTCCACTTTTTTAAAAGATCTGAGAGATATTTACCTCCATGCAATTGTAGGCTTTAATTAAAAATTTAATTAAAACTTAAAAAATTTAGCACCCAGGTGTCCTTTTGACAGAAACAAGCCTTTGTACCAGGTATGAGACACCTGAGTGAGGTCCACAAGCTGAAGCTGGTTAACGTTTGCATGTTCAGAGTGGGAGGGAGCAAGAGTCAAAAGTGAGCCAGATAAATCTGGAAGTGGATAGAAAGGACAAAAACAAAGAAGGCAGGATTGTGTAACAGCAGAAGTGGGTGGAGTTTGCAAAATAGGTGGGGTTAAATGGAGGACTGATTTGTAAGACATGTTAACTGATTTAAGATTGTGATTAATTCAATTTTTTAAACAAGATAATGCCTAGCATTTTATGGAACAAAAGGAACAAAATTATAGATTCCCAACCAAACACGTATTTCAAAATTTTGACTATAAAAGGAGTCAAGACAGTAAAAGGAAACCGAGAGGGTAAAAAGAAAAATGGAAAGGAAAGGGCAAGGAATTATTGGAAGCAAACACAATCAGATGTTTTGCCCTCTGTGCTATTTAGTTGAGCTAAAGCAAGATGTTTTAGTCTCAGTGAAGCACATGGGATTAATTTGTTTTAAAGGTAATTACTATTCCTTAACTGGTGAGTTGGGGACGTTTTCCCATTAACTTCAACCTGACTGGTGAAAGTGGGGTGAAACCAGCACTCATGTGGAGCTAGTTGATTGCTCAGGTTGTGAGACGATTACGCTCATAGAGGTTTAGATGCATAAGTGATACTCATTCTTTTCCCCAATGGGTTAAAAACATGAAGTCAAGAAATTATTCCATGGTGCATTTAATAGCCTTTTAAGCTAGAGTGAATGCAGCTAGTTAAGGTCAGGATTATATAGACAATCTTGATTTTGATTTCCAGTTGTGGCTTTTAAACAATGTAATTTAAAGCTTTAAAAAATTATAGCATTTTACTTTCCATGTAACATTTCCTGGCTCCGGAGCACTTGGCAATCATGTGTATTTTAGATCTGGTGTTGAAAATATAGTGCATTAACAATGGAATCATTGTTGCATTTTGATATCCTGCATTTCTGGTGAAATATTATGTACGACTTTAATTCTGGGCATGTACCTTCAAATGGAATAGTAAAAGTCAATGTCTATGTTGGACCAGTCATTTAAACAAAATGAAAAATGCTTCTACAACCTGTATACTAAGGTCAGTGGACCCAGTAAACAGAACTTTTTGGATTAGTGGTATGAGTTTGTTTCGGGCCTAGATAAATGATTTCACTTTTGCTATCTTTCAATTGACATCAGATTCCCATATTTTTTCACTTCTATCTCATGGGTAAATGCCCATTGAAATAAGAAATAGGGTAATAACAAGAGCAAGGAACTGCAGCAAAGTTTATGCAATAAACTGTGTAAATTCAGCTGATTTTGACTATTGGATACTGTTTCTACTCCTACTTAGAATAACATTAGTTCACTTTTAAGGCATTTGTCTTTTGTGTGTATGAATCAAATCAAAGCTTCAAAAATGACCCTTTGACCACATTCTCCAGAATCCACCCAATCCCACCCAGTCCATAGGGCCAGCAGCCATGCTGATTGGGAAGTTCTCAAAGTTGCTCCCCTCAAAAAGGCACTTTTCCAAGTTGTGCTTCAGATATTTAAGTCAATATCCTACTTTTGTACCAAAGAAAGGAGCCCCAGGGACTCAGTGGGATTTATATCAGTGTCAATGCACACAATTTAGCAACTCATTCAATGGTACTAAAGCAATAGGATTTCAGGATTGGTAAAGATGACATGTGTTACATGTGTTTTTGCTGTTCCTGGTCTGGGTTTTACTGAGATAAGCTCATCCCTCACGCACCCCACACTTGTCATCCCCCCCCCCAAGTCAATGGCTGCAGATGAATGAATCTTGTATGAGTTGAGATGGAGACTCAAGTAACCGCCATTGTCACATTTGTTCATTCATGGGAACAATGGCTCTGAGCTGTCCAATCATTTTCTAGATCTTCTTCTTATGGGCAAATGACCCTGTTATGGAATGGATGTTATTTTCGGTAGCTGTAAGAAATGAGATTGCATTAATTGGTATAAATCCCATTTCTTGGTGTTGCAGTTAATGCGGACTTTTGTTTGATGCTTGGGAAAGTTAATGAGCAATCTATTTCATCTATGGGAAAGCTCATGGTGCACAACTTTTACTAAAAACAATGCTCTGAGGAATGTGGCCATCTACCAATATTCCCAATCCTTGCCCATTTTGGCTGCTAACAGCTAGCTGGGAGGAATAGACTGAGTGAGTCCAAGAGGTGGCTAATGCCTCGTTATGGGACATGGTGTTGCCAGCCCTAGAATAGAAAACTGCATGTCCAGAAAAGATGAAGTGCTTCACTCTTTGGACTTGAGAGTTTTGATTATTGTTCCAAATTGATTTAAACCACAATTTAAACCACTATTTATTTAATTTTTAAAAATCAGATTTTTAAACTATTTAAATAAAGAAAATATTCAATTTTCAGATTTTTTTTAAGGCAGGAAGTTCCATCATTCTCTCTTCAGGGAGTTCCATCTGATGGACAGGCACCAAAAGATACCTAAGTATGGCTTGTCTGAGAGAAAAATCCGAAGTTGTAACGTTTTGTGCCCTGCGCAGAACGGAATCTGCCCCCCTCTGTTTGCTGTTCAGTCATGTGCCAGACGGGGACCGAAAACTAAACCTGACTCCTGATAAGATGGATTCTGTGTGTAGGTGATTCTCATTTTCAGGAACTGGATGGGTACCTTGTCCTATATTGGATTGTACCACCCCTTGAAAAAGGGAGTGTAGATGGGGGTACTCTGTGGTCCAGCACTCCCACTGGAGGCTCAAGTGGTTATACTACACAGGAGTGCTCTCTACTAATTTCAAGGCAGGCAGAACAGTTCCTGAACACAGCCATTTAGCCACAGTTAACCTTCTGATTGCACTTCTGTCTTGTGCTGTCTATGAGGCTAGCCTTGACAATGTCCTGGAAACTTTGACTAGCACAGAATGTCCTTGTTGTTTTGTTTTTGATTGGTATGTTTATATTGGTCTTTGTATAATTGTATTTATAAATATATTATATTTAATGCTATTATATTCAATGTTCTTAATGTGTTGTTTGTTTCATGGTGTTGAGAACCACCCACAGTAGCCTTGGTAGCTAGATGGGCTGTATGGAACTTGAATGAATGAATGAATGAATGTGGCAACTCAAATGGTACAGTAACTTAGGATATTTTTTCCATTTGTTCTTATTTTGAATTGTTAAACCATTTTGATTTATTATATTTGTGATTATTTGCTTATTTGTTCTTTTTATTATTATGATTTGATTATTTGGTCTGATTGATTAGTTTTTATTTACTATTTTAAGTTGTTTAATCTGGTTTTGTATTTTGTATATGTTTGTAAACTGCCCAGAGTAGCTTTTTTGCTAGATGGTTGTGGTATATAAATAAATAAATAAATAAATAAATAAATAAAAATAAATAAATATGCCTCTCTCTCTCTCTCTCTCTCTCTCTCTCTCTCTCTCTCTCTCTCTCTCTCTCTCTCTTTGCAGAGCCTGAAGGACAATTAGACTACCATTTGAAATATTTAATTTATTATTCTTTTATTAGCACATTATGGTTAAGTATAGGGTTTTGCATAGTTTCAAACCTACAACAAAGTAGTTTTATGTGTCCT
Source organism: Phrynocephalus guinanensis (assembly GCA_037367245.1). NCBI lineage: Eukaryota > Metazoa > Chordata > Lepidosauria > Squamata > Agamidae > Phrynocephalus > Phrynocephalus guinanensis. The sequence continues at coordinate 35,011,856 of CM074737.1, forward strand.
GAACAAGAGCTGGAGCCTTAAATGAAAAAAGCTGGCAAGTTACCATATTACTCTAAAGTCCATGTGTATCAGCTCCGGTATATGCATTTCAGCATGTCAGCCTTAGATTATCAGAGGAAAAAGTCACTGGAAAAGAATGCCCCATCTGGCTGGAAAAACAATCCCTCTAGTGCTATATATCCTTTGATATGCAAGCCAAGAACTACACACAGGAGTTTGCTTGATTTGACACAAGTGGTTGCGATAAATTCTTAATTATGTGGTTGACTAAGAGGCCTCCACAGGCAAATTGAAGCCAAAATCAGTCAATTTAGATTTGGGGTCTTAATCTAGAGGCTTGAGAGGGTCACAGAGTCCCCTGACATTTCTGCTTATCTATCTTGAACGTCTCTCCTTCTTCCTCTTAGAAACAGAATTCTACTGTTCTGCGGGACCGAAAAGTGTTTTCCCAAGATGTCAAGATCCACGTTCTTGACCCTTTCTTCTCACCCCACTGCCAATTAATTCCACATTTTCTTCTGTAAGAAAATGCCCTTCAGGGGGATCTGAGTCTGTGCAATTATTTGAGTGCGGGTTCTTTCAGCAGTCAGGCAGCAATTGGTCATTTGGCACATTGTGCACCGTGCGTCGTTGTGCGCAGTACAAAGAAACAGCTGATCTTGTTGCTTTTCAGGACTGGCTGAACACTTTCTGCGCACCAGATGCATGTGCATTAGAGATGGGCACGAAACGAGTGATTTTTCGTTTTTGTTTTCATTTTTTCGTTTCGTTACACAACAAAAACAAAACAAATTTTTTTAAAAACAAAATGAAAACAAAACCGAAACGACCAAATTTGCCGTGTTTTTTGTTTTTGTTGCAGCAGATGCATTGAACTAAAAAGAGTGCTAACGAAACAGCAATTTTTTGTTTTTGTTTTCATTTTTCGTTTCGTTACCTAACGAAACGAAAATGAAATTTTTTGCAAAAAGTCACAAAAACGAAAACAAACCGAAACGGACCCCTAAATGACCAAACGACAATCGAAACACCATTTTTTTTTAGTCGTGCCCATCTCTAATGTGCATAAGTGATGTGGGTGATTAGGTGGAGGTGTTCGGATTAGGGAGGGGACATTTGGAAAACCAATCAACATGGTCACCTCCCTCTGAACTAAGACTGGTGGTGGGGAGTAACAACACTGCTATTGTGGTACCCTCTCAAAAATTTGTGATAAAGTTTGTTTTTAATTCAGCTGGATCTGCATGAAGATGCATAAAATGGATATACAAGTGTAAGAACATTTGGGTCGATCTCCCATTACCAAGAAGGCAGATTAATGTGGACATGAGATGGAACGGTTTTGTGAAAAAACAAGTGTCACTGACATGGACAGAAAATAAAACTGCTCCACCTCTCCCTTGACAGAGGGGAGCAGTGAGAGCAGGCATAACCTGATTCTTTATATATACATTTGTATTGTTGATAATCATCTGGCCTGGGCTAGTGGGTAGCAAAAGTGAGAAAGATAACATGTAGAGTCATAATCATTGTGGAGTAACTATGACTTTACTCTAGGACACCAAAACCTAGAGGTAAGTAGTGGGGGGAAAACCCTGCAATCCTTCATTTGTTTGTTGGGTCCTTCCTTCCTTCCTTCCTTCCTGTGTCTCATGACACAGTGGTTAAATGGCTGTACAGCTGCTATAAATGCGCTCATGACCTGGGGTTCAGTCCCAGGTAGCTGGCTCATTGTTGACTACTTCTTCTACCTTTCTGAGGTCGGTAAAATGAGTACCCAGCTCAATTGGGGGGGGGCAACGTGTAGCCTGCATAATTAAATTGTAAACCGCTCAGAGAATGCTTGAAGTGCTACGGGGAGGTATATAAGCAGAACACTTTGCTTTGCTTTGCTTCTTTCCTTCCTTCCTTCCATGGAAAGCACTTTCTCTTTCCTTCGATGTGGAGGGGTCTACATTCTCCTCCTCCATTTTCATGGCTCCCATGACTTGGGGCAGAGTGAGCAGGGCATGGTGAATCTTGTCTCTGGGGACATAATTGGTAGTGACACTACTGGTTGCACAGAGATTTCCTTTTTATCTTGGACCATACACACACACACACACACACACACACACACACACACACACACACACACACACACACACACACACACACACACACAGTTATTGCTTATATAGGAGAATCTCATACTGTTGAAGGGATGTAGATAAAAAGAGAAGTGTGCAAAAAAGGGGGGGCAAGATCTCTCATTGTGTCTAGGCCACATTTCACTCTCTCAATCTGCTGGGCAGGCTGCTACAGGATAACCCCCACATAGTTGCATCTAATGGGCATCCATACTGTATTTACTTAGCATAGGACATTTAGTTTGTTTTGGACTACGGAAATCCAAAAAGGTAACTTTTCCAAGCTGTGCTCAGCTTCGGCCAGTACATAAAATATTGCTACTGTGCATTTATTGTATACTGATAGATCCGTTTTGATTTGCAAGCAGAGAATTGCAGACGGGTAATGGGTTCATGACCCCCTCCACCTCCCAGTCATCAGTGGTAACTTATTCTTATTTATAATCCACTGCCTGGCTATTGCTGCTTTTCCCTATAAAGGTATGAGCTTCGGTAACAGAAGTGACCAGCTATGGGAAGACAGATACATTTAATCAGAATACTTAAATGTGATTCTTCTCCTAAGATGAGCAAACTGAATTAGAAAAAAAAAAGCCTGATGAGAAAAGAAACCTAACATGATGAATGGGCAAATTCTAAAAGCCTATTAGACTGGAGAAAAATCAAATGACTGCCAAATGGACTTTCATGCCTCTTTGTATTTATAAACATTCATGCGAAATTGCAAGGGAAAAGGGAGAAGAAGAAAAAAGGCACTGGTGAAAAGACCTTTTGTTTTGTAATGCATCGATTTAACCACTGAATAGTCACCTGTCTCATGCCGGTTCCATTAGGAGTTTTGCTACAGTGTATCTTAATGTCAGCCCCATTACAATGAAATTTTATCGTGAATTGGCTGATCCTCGTTTGTAAAGCTCATATTTAGCAAAGTCCTGGATTCGATCCCTGGTATCTCTGAACAGAGCTACAAACACTTCCAACAGAACAGAGGTGGGTCAACATTCCTAAGAGGCTGAAATCCTGTTGAGCAGTTCTCTGTGCAGAACAGTGGTGACCTCAGCAGCAGCAGCAGCAGCAGCAAAAACAGCAAACTATTGTTGACTAAAGGATTCATTTGGTGAGTTCAGCTTCTATGTGACTTCAACGAGCTGAACCTGAGTCACATGCACAAATTGCCGTTATTTAGCAGCTATTTGTAGCCAGTGATGGCATCTTCCACGTGTGCAACAGGATTCCAGCCACTGGCTGGTGTTCTTGATCCAACCATCTAATGGAGGCGGGTTCTCAAAATAATTTCAACCACGACCACCACCACCACCCTGCCTCCTGGTGGCTGTATCCATCCTGAGAATGATGCTGACACAGGGAAGAGGCACTCCTGGAACCACAAAGTCTCCTGAGAGATGAAAAAAAGAAAGGGGCCGTGTAATTGCCATCACTAATGCAAGAATTCCTCCTTTGATTGGAGACATTTGATGGAACGATCCTTCCAATTCTACTATCGCCAAACTGGGAAGAAAAGTTTTGAGAAATTGCTGGTGTCCAATTCTGCCTGACACCCTGCAGAACTGCTGATGTCAGCCCTAGGCAACACAGCACCCTTAGGTTATCTAACTCTGCCGCTTCCATTAGTGCTAGAAAACTCAGCCAGAGGTGATATAGGATGAACAACTGCAATAGGGTGTGGGGGTTCTTCTGTTAACCCGATGCCAACTTCCTTATTTTGCAATCAAGGACTTTTCATGTTCATTTCAAAAGGATGTCAATTTTTACATCTTCAACATTAACAAACAACTCTACATTGGACTGAGGATAAGGTTGGGACCCTTCAGGAGTTAGGAAGGGGTTATTGGGGTTCTTCTTCAATAGGTCCTTGAACAAACTGTTTTCTTCATTGTCAAACCCAGATGCAAACTCAGACCAGACCACCCAGTCTCTAACAGGGGTCTCCATTCTTTCAGTCAACTGACCCCTTCCCTCTTAAGGATTGGTCCCATGGTCCATCTTCTGGACTGTACGCCCACATCCCCGTCCCTTTAGGCTGACCTATTTGCTTCTGGGAGCAGGTCTCAAGGCTCTTCCGATGGGACTTGGTCTCTGTTCTTTAGCCAATTCCTTCCTGGCTGTGAATGCTTTCCCCCTTTTCTAATGGCTTCCGTATCTTTTCTTTCTGTATTCTTGGGCCTCTCTTTCTCCCCAGTAAGAGCACCCTTAATGATGAGCCCTCCTCTTGTAACTTTATCAGGCATAATCATCCAATCACCCATGTCTGGATTCTCCATCCAGACCCATTGCCAGCCTGGCAGCAAGATCCTTGGTCCCCTCCTTATATACCCTGTTTCCTTCTGCTACTTTCTCCCCTGAAACTCCCGCCCTTTCCCCTTCTCCAATCCCTGACTGCCTAAGATGTCCTTCCAATTCTTCTACCCCACCCTCACTTATTTGTGGGTTTGATTAACCATTCCCTCTCCCTGTTCTTGTTTTATTCTTGTTCTTTTGGGGAAGGGCAGATGGCACTCCACTTCACAGAGGTTCTTCCTTCGCTGTGGCTCCACATAGGGTCCTTGCCACTGCAGCCCCCACTGTCCTGGTGCTAAGGTTACCTCCGAGTCCAGTGTCATCCAGTCGCAGAGGCACGAAATAGCAGCCCCGGGAGCCATTTTGTGTGGGGCAGTCTATATAAGAGACTGCCCCAACTTCCCCACCATCTTCTTTCCAGCACCACGGAGACCCCACCCTCTGTCCCTCAGATTGATGATGAGATTAGCTGGTCGCTTCGGGGCCAGATGGGAATTTTTGACTACCACCATGATTGGCTGTGAGGGGAAGTGCGTTTTCGCCCATCTCATTATCAAACGGGAGGTTAGGCACCCTTTCCTTTATCCTGGTTGCAACTGCGGGTAGTGCATAGGTTAACAGAGCCTTCTTGAGATCCCAGACTAGCATCCAAAGGGTGCTTGGTAGCCCTCTGGCCGTAAATAGGCTTGGGTTAGGACATAGGTTAATAAATAAGTAAATATTAGGATCAGTAACTGGCCGAGGGCAGCCCGGACACAATTTCACCTGTAATGGGGATCTCAAGGACTATTACCTGAAAGAGGGGTTCTCTTAATGTCGGGACCGATCCCATCCGATTGCATTACATAGGCTCCCTTATAGATAGATCATAGTTTAAAAAGTTATTAAAATTGTGGCCCTTGTTTAACCCAAAAGCTGCTGTCTCGCCTCTTTGTTTCGGGCTGGGGGAGGGGAGGGCAAGACTTATACTGTATGTACATTGCACAGCTTGAGGAATGCTGTTTTAAATAAGACTGTAATCCAAGGGCGAGGAAGCATGGCCCTAAAACCTAAACATGAACTTCCACTCCCAGCATTCCTCTCTATTCTTAATACTATCTAGCTGGGCTGGGACTTGCAGTACATTTTTGTCTCAAGGGCCACAGTTATGTTCATCCTTGCTGTACTGGGACTAGTTTATATATATGTGTGTGTTGCATCAAAAGCTACATTTTTATGGTGGTGCAACAGTTTAATTTAGATTTGTCAACAAGTCATATGAAAAATCCATTTGTTCAAGGCTATTCCGTTCCATTATTTTTCATTGCTGCTTCTGTCACCTTTGGCAGCTGCTTCTTTCAATAAGATCCCAGAGGTCTACAATACCACATATAAGGCCTCGAAGGCCCCATGTTGGGCAGTGATTCATGGCAAAGTGACACTCTCTAATTTCAGTAAATAAAATGGCGTGCATAAACTTTCTGTCAATAAAACCAGCACAGCCTATCATTTTTATATACTGGTCTTCGAAGGCGTGATGGCACTGAGTTGTGAAAGCAGTGTAGTGCAGCTTAAAACAAGAGTGTAAAGGGGAAAAAAGCAGTTCTCAAATTCCTATGGATGAAATAATAGAGGAAAAATGATATGTGTATCAGCTTCAGGAAAAAAAAGTGTGCAGACCCAGAGCACTGACAATCAGCAGTACCCTTAGAACGACCAAAACTAGCAGTAACCTAACACCACATTGGCAGTGCTCCTGGCAAGCAACCTCCTGTCTGTCTCTTGTGATCCACCGTGCATGTCATTGAACCAGAGAGATGAAGTGGTCTACTATACACATTCAATAATACAAGGTTATAGCCCCTTCTGAAAAGCCTCAGACCTGTGGACAGGATGGTAGTAGTGGAATGCCACAAACAGAATGCCACAAACAGCCTAGGGATTCTCAAAGGTCCCGTCCAATTCAATAAACAAACCAAACAACAAAACCCTATCCTTTTCAAACTCTAGGTGGTGTGTGTTTGTGTGTTTGTGTGTTGTGTCATTCGTGACTCCATGTCCATGGAGTTTTCTTGGCAGGAATACTGGAGTGGTTTTGCCAGTTCCTACTCCAGGCACCTACAGCACCTGGTAGTGGTCTCCCATCCAAGTACTAACCAGGACCGACCATGCTTAGCTTCCGAAATCAGGCGAGATCGGATGTGCTTAGGGCATCTAGGACATCTTGGCAGCTTCTAGGGGATGATGTCTAACCATATTAGGAGGTCTAGCCTATGGGGCCTCACAACCTGTGTTTCGGAGGTATCAAATACAATGTCTTAGATGCCAGTGGTAAATGGTTTTATTATCCATCATTCTGATAGTTGCAGTGTTTCAAGTATAACTTAAGCTCGTTGTCTGTTCCTTAAGTGACAAGGTAAGCCACATGCTGATGATGATCATCTGGTCATCTTTCTTGTATGATTTTTCTGATGGTTGGATTTTCTCCCCAGGGAATGTTTGTAAGATTGTGCTATAGGTCTGGTACTAGAGAAAGCCTAAGATTCCCTTTGGGGAGAATCGTTTTTATTATATCTGCCTCTGCTGGCAGTCTGTTGTAGAAGCAGTGGAAGCTTTCTGGAGCCTCAGAAGGATCTATTCATGATCCCCTTGTGCAAGCATAAGCCCTGTCTGCCTCAACGGATCAGTCAACATCTTACACCACAGCATGTAGGAGATCATGTGGAGTGCTATCCCTGGGGGATGTTATACTCCAACACTTTGTATTGTCTTCTGTCCACTGTACTTTATATTGGCTTGCAGGGTTTGGACCATCACTAGGTGGCTGGAAAAGAAATACATTTGGTGCGCCTGCATGATTAGTAATATGGATAAAGCAGTGGATAAATGGACTTTTGTAAGTCAATTTTGCAAGTCAATTCTATATACTTTTTCAATCAATATGGTGTTGAGCTTTATGTTCTTGGTTCACAGAATGCATTAAGCATGCATTCCTCCCATCTATGGTTTATGATACCAATGTGCATGTAAAAGATGTTATAAGTGGTTGAATAGATTCCAGATTCAGTGGGGAAGTTTAGCTTTATTTCACGAGGCATGCTAAAACTGTCACGTGTAAGTGGCTGCTAAAAGTCTTAGATTATAAGACGTGCAACTGTTTTTCTTTCTTTCTTGAGGTGACTACCTAAACTGATTAGCACAACCCTCAAGGGAAATCTGGATATGCAACAGGGACAGTGGCACCAGCCTTCCCCTGTGCAGTGCCCAGACATTTCAAACTGGAACGTCCAACATCCCCATATAGTATTTGGCATGCTAGTTGTGGGTGACAAGAGGCAAAGCCAAACACATCTGGAGGTGTCACATTGGGAAATGTGTCCTTAAGCACATTTTGCATCTACTTACAGTTCCCTTAACACCGATCTGACTTGCAGACTCAGTTCCTCTGTGCAGTCAGGAACAAGGTGAAGTCATTTGGTCTCCAAGAGAAATGTGGCCCAGATTGTTTTGCTGCTGTTTCCAGTCCCACATTTATTCATGAGCACATGGAACTCATTTCCCATTTAATTTTATGAACACAAGTCAGCCATTTTGCTATATCTTGTACACGTTGCAAACCCTTTTGTTATAATTTTGATTCCATCTTTTCTTTTCAGGACACTTCCCATCAATGCCTCTTTTCTCTTTGCCTCCTGGTGTATGTTCTTTGATAGGCTCACTCCATTTCTTGCTTGATTTCCCCTTTCCCTTCCTCAACCTAAGATGCAAGGTTGGGATTGAGGTTGTGGCCTTCTAGAAGCGGTTCAAGTCAAACTCTCAGTAGCCTTATGCATTGGGTATAAGGTTACTTATCTGAAGGTAATGGGTAACGGGTGTTGCAGTCCAAATACATCTGCGCAGCCTCATGTTATGCCCATTTCTTTGCCTCCCGCATCAGTTTCCTCTGTCTCTCCAACATTTCAATAGCTCTTACCCTTCTCGATAAGTAAGCAACTTGCCCCCCCCCCCGTACATTATTCATTTGCCAGCACCAATGCCCTGTGCCAGGTCATCAGGTGGCTGAGCATGATGCTCATGGAGAAATGGGCCAGGTCCTACCCATGCTTGAGCGCCTTCTTGCAGTGCATGGAATCAGCTGTATGAGCATCAATTGCATGTTGTTGAAAATGCTTCCAGGAGCTCCAGTTTTGGATTGCATGTTCCTAACAGGTTAAACTGCTGTACTGCAGCTGTAACTGTGCTTACAGCTTGTGGTTTAATCCCTGGTAGCTGGCTCATAGTTGACTCAACATTCTATCCTGCATAGGAGAAAATGGGGACTGGGAGTAATCCCTTCCTTGAATATGATGGAGTAGTATGGTTTCATACAGAAGGCAATGTGTGGTGTGCTCTTCGTAAATCTTTTTCTCAACCACAAAAGTAGCAGTGCTGATGCCATTTTTGTCCTTCTCTGGCACATCAGCTCTTTGGGATAAAGATGTCTTTTTGCCAAAAAAATTTGGCTCCTGTTCTGGCTGCCCTGGCTGGATTGCACAACACCACCCGTGGTACATGTGTCTTGGGGTGTGTGATTTTCATTTAAAGGGTTTATGTTCTGGTGTAGCAAAATCAGGTACTGTTATTCTTTGGGTAGAGTCTGCAGGCAGTATGAAATGTAGGTGTGGTAGAAGACATAGGCACTTCGGGAAGGCTTCAGGAATGCTGCCTGCACCGACTACAGCAACTTCTACTGAAAGGCATGGGAGAAGGAGAGGAAAAGACAGCCTATAACTGCTATTATAACCCCCCTCCCCAAGCAAAATATGACACCCAGCTGCCTTGATCAGCACTGACACTATGAAACAGCAGCAGGCAGCAGTACAGGGTGTGTGTGTTCCTGTCAAGAAGAGGTGAAAGAGAAGGTTCATATGTCAAGGATGCTCAATAAAGCATTTCTGATTTCTTAATAAGTTTCACTTTCACTTCTTCCTCTCTAGCAAAATGAAACCTGGCCTTTTACTTTCTAATACATAGGAGTAAATGGAATTCTAAATATTAGGAATAATTATTAGTGATATTTGGAATTAGAGATGGGCACGAAACAAAAAAATTTTCGTTTCCGTTATTCGTTATGCGTTTCATTATGTAACAAAATAACAAACAAAAATTGTGATGAAAATGGAACGAAACGAACAGAACCATGTTTCGTTTTCGTTAATGGTGACGTGCAATGAAAGGAGCTGTTTTAAATGTTAAAAAATGCCCTGGACATCCATAAAAACCCAGCAATAATTATTTATACTGTCTGATAATACCTACCGGGGGGGGGGTCCTTAAAATGTGCATTTATGTCTTTTCTCAGACCACCGTTTTTTTTTTCCTTTAAGGGGAGTTAGGGGATATCGACGCAAAATGGCTTCCAGATGCCTAATATTGATTTCTTTGGTATTAAAACACCCTGGACATTCATAAAAATGCAGCGATAATGCGATAATTATTTGAAATTATTATCTACCGGGGGGTCCTTAAAACGTTTGTTTTTATCTTCTCCCATCATGATGTATTTTTCTTTTCACTTTAAGGATGACAAAATGGATGTCGCCACTCCAGCCACAACATGGAGGCAAGCCATGTGATGGGATTATGTAAATTCTTGGACAACTTCAACCAATAGCATGCCCAGGTTGCAGACTGGGCTGGTCTGGCAGCCACAGAGGGCATAAATAGCTCTGGCAGCCCCCGTCCTCCTTGCAGTCCCCGGTGGGAGTTAGGGTGGGATTGCTGTCTCTGCGACTCTAGCTTCGGTCCTGCAGCCTCCCTGTGTGCGTGTGTGCGTACCTCTCGGTGAGTACCCTCCCCTGCCCCTCAGTGCAATCACTCTGCGGCTGCCTTGCACCCTGGGCAACGCCCGCCGCTGCCTTTGCAGCCTCCCTGTATAGCTAGTCTATACTGTGTCTCTGCCAGCATCCATTTTTTTTAGTGTTTTCCCTCTGGTCTGGGGCGTTGGGGGATGCCCCCGCATGGAAATGCTTTAAAAAGCGCACAAAAAGTGGGTAGAAAAAAAATGAAAAAACGAAAACGAAAACAAAATTTTTCCAAAAATTCCCGACAAATGGAAATGAAACAAAATGGACCTCTCAACGACAAACAAAAAACTGAAACACCATTTTTTTTATTCGTGCCCATCTCTATTTGGAATGATCAAATTCAGATACATTTGGAACTCTCTAATTATGGCATTATTCAGTAAATTCTGAATATTTCTTGATCACCTAAACAAAATTCCTTGAATTGGAGTTCCCTAGCCAGACTGAAACCTTTTGGTTGAGGGAGAATGGTTAAATCATTGATCTGTACCATAGTCCTAATCTGCGGCCCAGCATTTGGGAAATACTGCTATAATCCTAGATTTCAGTCCTGAAACCTTAGCTGCTAGGTTGATGCTGACCTGGCAACTTGAAGATATTGCAGAATGCTCTTGCAAGATTACACAGACATGAACTTTGCAGCGCTCACCGGCAAATATACGCACGCACACACACAGGTATATGTCGCAAGGATTCCTACCCACGTATCCCAAGGGGCATGCTAGTAAACTAGGGCATAAATCTGATCTGTGCGAATAAAATGCTGTAAAAACAAGAGGCTTAGGAACATGGAAGGAACAGATAATGAAAGCAAATGCGCTGTAAGCAGTGTAACCTAAAATCTCACACAGTATTACCTCAATACCTGCAACGGCAGACATGGTGCAATAAAAGAAGATAGGAGAAGTACATTACGGGAAAGGTGGACATAATCCTGTAATGTGCTACATTTGGGAATGGTAGCTACGGCTGAATGTAAGTGAAAGGAAAGTGGATTAGTATTATAAAAGTAAAAAGAGATTGCAAATGTCTGGTAAAGCTCCCCACATGCCATGGAGATGTGGGAGTAAAATTGGCAAAGGAAGCGGAAAGACTCACATTATGGGAGTTGGAAGAAGCAATTTTTATCTCCTGCTTCTTTTTAAAATGACCACCGGGAAGGCATGCCTGGCTAAAATTCAGGGGAGACTTTGTCTGTCCTTTCCCCCATAGACAGAGCACGTCAAACTAAGAGTGCAGAATAAGAACCTTTAAGAGGGGAAATAGCATTTGGATCCTCTTCAGTGAAAAGAATTCTAGTAAAGGAATGTACCATTTCAGAAAAAACATATACACAGTATACAGTGCATTGGGGGTATCGTAAAGAATGAAAGCACTGGCTTGAGTAAGTCTAATAATGACTTTAATGGAATATGGGATAAACTGTTGGTATATGTATTTCAGAAAGGTAAAGGCTATATACACCTGGAGAAAATTTGATGTATTTCTGGAGCGAAATGGGCTGGTCAATACCATGAGAGTTGTAATTTTGTTAAAGTCCTGAGTGGCGTGGGTTGCACGGTATTTATTTTTGTTATTTTTGTTATATTTTTGTCATATTGGTAAATATTGATTAATATTTTCCTTTCCTTTATGATATTTTGTTGTTTCATGTGGTTTTTGTATTGTAGCTTTATAATTCTTAATAAAAAATAAAAAAAGAATGAAAGCACTTCCATCTTTCATCAATGTATAAACAATTTCGTAGTGGATTGGAGGCCACTTCTTGATTTACAAAGTAGTGTGACTACTCGTGGGCACAGAGTAAAGTGACTATAGATTCTCCCAAAAACTTCAGTCCATTTTGGTAGTTTGATATAATTTTTTAAAGTGTTGCCTTCAGGCAAGAGTGGGCAATGTCTACAGTTCAAGTGGCCACCACAAGTCCGAGGATCAAGGGACAACAAGATCCCCATGCCACGGCTACTCTGCTGATATTTTTCTATTTGGCAGGAGCAAAGTGAATAAATAATTAAACTACCTCATAGAGAAGGGCTGCAGTAAACAAAATATTTCACTTTAAAACAACATACAACATATACAGGGAGTGCATCTCCTAATTAGAGATGGGCACGACTTAGCGGTATTCCCGTTTCCGTTTCCGTTACTCGTATCCGTTACTCTACGGAAATGGAAACGGGAATTATTCCACCAGAATTCGAGCTCGAACCGACGAACGAACAATTTGGTCTGATTTGTCGTGCTCGTTACTTGCATCGCGGCAATCGCGCAATGCCAAGCGGCATAGAAAAAAAGTTTTTAAAAGTTAAAAAAACCCGATTCCCGGCCCTAAAAGTAGGCGAAAACTGTCTGAGGGCACCTACCAGGCCAGAAGGGTGTTTTATTTGGGGGGGGGGTTTCCCCGCCCCCCTCTCCTTGGCTATTGCTACTGCTGCGCTGCTGGTACCATGCTGGGGGGGGCGCATCCATTTGCCATGCAGTGCGGGGGATCCAAAATGGCGACCGCAATATTTTTTTTGAAATCGTTGCCCAAAACCCCACCAAAGCACCACAGAAACATGCGAAAATTAGCTATTTTAAATGCTTGAATTTTTACAGTAGCAGCAGTGGGTTTTTCTTGCAAAAAAAAAGTCTCCGTTGATTTTATTTTATTTTATTTTATTTTATTTTATTTTATTTTATTTTATTTTATTTTTTTACACCTGCACATTTGCAATGATGGGCTCGCCCATGGGAGTAGACCATGCAAATTTTCCACCAATTACATGGCCACTTGGCCAGGTTGACCACAGAGACTTCTGGGATGTGCCAATCGGGCATAAACAGCCCACTAATCGTAGCCCAAACCCGAACCCTAAGCCTAACCCATACGCCAGTACACTGTCCTTCTAAGTGGGTCAGAGAGGCACCCAGAGGTGCACCCCAATACTCACCCTAACCTCACCCGTAACTAGCCTAACCCTAGCCGTTCCGCTAACCCGTCTTAACCCTAAGCCAGATCTACTTGCATTGCACTACATGCAAGTACGTGAGACACAGCGGGTGCAAAGAGTCTGCCAGTCCATCACTTGTGGCTCTGGCTGACTCCTGCAGCTCCCTCCAGGAGCCCGCTACCCCCTCCCCAAACCAGTACTAACGACAACAAAAAAACAAAAAAACGAACTGACTAATTTTTGCGAAATTTCACAAAAAACGGAAACGTGCCGAAACGGACTGCCTCCGACACACGACAATTCGAAAACGTCATTTTCCCTAGTCGTGCCCGTCTCTACTCCTAATCTGTAGCCAAATCACAGAAGATTCCAGAAGGACGAATCTGATTCAAGATTTGCTGAGTGACCCCTGACAAAATTTGGCAGGGATCACTCAGAAAATCTTGAATCAGAATAGTCTTTCTGGAATCTTCTGTGATTTAGCTACAGATTAGGAGATGCATTCCCTGTGTATGTTGTATGTTGTTTATTATATGCAAATTTCATTTGCATGTACTTCATCGGCACATGATGGGAGATCTTGGACTAACTTGAACTAGAAAAAAAACCCCATGTAGCCAAATAACATTAAAAGACCCACAGTTAACAATGTCTTACTGATAATCATGCTGACTTTATGCCATTAAATCTAAGCATAATAGATTGTCCAAGATAAAAGTTGTGACATGAAATGAAACAAGGAGCCATAGAGAGGAAAAGTTCAATATGCAGTACTGTCCAAACCCAACCAAAGGAGACACCAAAGTTAGCAGTAACTACAAGACGATTCCATTAATTTCTCAGGCAACAAAATGATTCTCAAATGTTTTTGCCATATATGGTGTGAGAAATAACAGAAGATCGAGCTGAGATAGGGATACATGCCTATCTCCCTCATGAAGTAGTCGTTCCTGTCCACAGAAAAATGCTCCTTGTTCCAACCAGTTGATGACACAATGTAAACCTTCTGAGCGGTCAGGCCATAACAGACTGCAAACTGGGCTCCAAGTAGGAATGGATGTAGAAGAACCTGACTAAGAGTGTGGTACTCCTTTGGCAGTAATTAATGGACACCAGCATTGTTTTGCAGTGGAAAGACCCTTCATGGAAACAACATGCAGGAGATCCAAAGTCAGAGTCCAAACAGTCAAAGCAAGCCACTTCACGGGTCATGGAACAAGGAAAGTCCTCTTGTCAAAAAGGATACACAAAGCAAGGAATTGGCTGCAAGGCAGCTAGAATCAGGAACCCAAAGAGATGTTGGTGTCAGAAACTTACAGTCCCAACCGGGCTGATTGTGCTTCCTCTTGACACTCAGTTGCAGGTAGTTCAATGGCAGGGTTTGGCCTGTGCATCTCCCTGAGACAAAGGCTCTTGGCTTTCTTCCAATTTGGAATCTGGAAGGTCGGGCAGTTCTTCTGCCCCATTGGGTTATACACGGTTAGGTTCATCCTTGCTAGAGAACTTCTCCGAAGGGCACATGACTGTAGTATCTAACAGAAGATTTTTGTATACCTTTAGGTGTCCTGTCTCTGCTTCATTTTAGTTTTTTTTTAAAAAAATTCCTGCCAAGTGACATGGGCCTAATATTCTTATTATAGACAAGATATCCAAATCCTGATATCTTAATCACTGCACCAATTAAAACTGGCATGACAGAGATCTAGTAATTGGATTTCTTTGGTATCAGGGATAAAATTTGAGAGATACCGAAAGTAACCCTTACCTTTCCACCAGAAAGATAGATCCCAATTAAGAGAAGAGAGAACAAAGAAGTGATTAAAGCCTTTTGATCTAGCAATTAATCAATACAGAAGCAGTCTTTAATTGGGATAAAAAATTTTATTCCAGTATATATAGACAAACAGCACCGTGAGAAAGTGTAACGAGTAGTGACTCTAAATATTGGGGAAGAACCCAGAGGGAGAGCCTTCTTCATTTCTCTGGCTTACCCTCTGTTGGATTGCTGGCTTTGCCCTGTTCTAAGGTCTAAGGCATGATGCCTTCTCTCATGATGGACAGAACAAAAATATTTTTACTCTTTGAGAATTTCTGGCTAGATTGTTCAGTTTCAGCCGCAGCTGTCTTTCCTGGATATGTTTACTTTTAGTAAAAGTGATGGCTTTTGATTTCAGTTTTGCTCTATTATCTTGTGATTTTTGTTCTTAAGGCTTCATTGTTTTGATTTTCCTAAAAAAAAATTGTGGTTTTTTTTTAAGCACTTCTTAAAACTTCTTTTTCAAACCCTTTTTGGAATCCTGAACTTTGCATTGGTGTGGTAGCTATGCATCCTCTTTACAGCTGGGAATTTCAACTGCTTATATAATCTGGAGTGGTGAGGATACTAACTAGATCCTTTGGAGGGGCAGGTGTTCAATATACTTTTTCTTGTATTGTTATAAGGTAGTTCAGCTGAGAGTGTGTCGGAAGACTTTATAGCTACTTTGGCTTTCCTTAACAGTGATCTACCATATATTTTCTACTTTGCTTACTACACTGATGAGTTTTTATCTTTTTGGTTATATTTCATCATTACTTTTTATGACTGCTTTATTTGTTATAAAATCTATTTGAATGCTATTTTTTTACTTTTTAAGAACATCTATGACTTGCTGCCATTGGGTCTGTTGAGTCAATAAATCTTATACTGTGGTAATTAGGGGTGCTGCATATTTTAATACAGTATTGACTCTCCATATGCTCAAAGGATCAAAATATTGAGTAAAAGAACCCATTTTCCAGGACTTTTCCCTTACTCTTTTTGTTAAATGGTTTTTTCTGGCTTACAGAGCTGCAGGTCCTGAGTTATGATGGCACCAGACAGAGCAAAAGAATAAATGAAAATTACCACAAACATTATTAACACAGACATCATCATGGTGTCAATGGTCAGAAAGGCACAGGACAGATTGCAGGAAGGATATTTGTAGCAGGTACAAGGACAAACCTGTTCTTTGAGATTCATGATTATTTCTCTGGCCATATCTAACCTTTAGTTGTCGAGTACCCCAGCTGAGATGAGCCTAGTAGCTCAGCTCTGAGAATTATTAGTATTATTAATAGATGCTCTTGAACTGCTAACCTGCATTTCTTTCATATGCAGTCTAATTAAAGGAACAATGTCAGTGGACTTTCCAAGACCATAAACAAACAAAGTGTTATACTGCCCCCATAGTGCTTAAAGCACTCTCTGGGCAGTTTACAATTTAGTTATACAGGCTACACATCCCCCCTCCCCTGTGAGCTGTGTACACATTTTACCGACCTCAGAAGGATAGAAGACTGAGTCATCCATGAACCAGCTCTACCTGGGATTGAGCCCCAGGTCGTGAGCACAGTTATAGCTGCAGTACAACTGTTTAACCCCTGCAGCAGATATGTTTCTGAGACAAAGGCTGATAGTTGGTCTGCTGCAAGAACAGCTGGGTTTGCTCCTCTGGCTGGTGAACAGACAACTGGAGGTGCATTTTGTTTCGTTTCTTTAGTCATTTTGTTTTGTTTCTTAATTTTGTTACTAATAAATTTTAAGTAGTTTCAGAACAAAATGAAATTCGGAACTCTATAAATAATGGGGAGCTTCCTTGGACTCTTCTCTGGAAGCACCCCAAATTTGGAGCAGTTTGGGGTTCAGGGGACCAAATTATTAAGCTCCAAAGGGGTCCCCCAGGTAATTTTAAAAGTTGTTTTTAAAGAGAGGTTTCAGTTGGGTGGTAAGGGAAAAGGCCGTATCAGGTTGATGATTTAAAGAAGTGAAGTGAATGGGTAGCTTGGGTTGGGTTTAAGCTACCCATTCACTTCACTTCTTTGGACCATCCACCTGATATGGTTTTGATTTATGGCATGACTTCAGCTTCAATGGTGATCAATTATTTTCTGAACACTTGTGCCAATGCTGCCTGGCTGTCGTCCTGGGTTTTAGCACCCTCACAGAGGCTGTGTACATACTAGGTGTATCTCCCAGCTGACTGGACATTTGCAGCCTGAAACCAGGACAGCAGGCTAGGAGGTCTGTGAACCACTGGGCTGAAAGGTCTAATAGGAACAATAGTTTGAGATTATTGCATGCTTCTTTGTTTACAGTAAAGTTTATAGCAGAGGGTCGGTGAGGATGCACAGCCGGAATTTGTTGGGTTTGCAACTACTACCGCCCTTAGTCACCAGATTCAACGGTGACGGAAACGTGGAAGACCTAGATCAAAAAGAACTAGAAGATGACACATGCTCAGTTCCTGGTCCATAGCTTATTTAGCAGCAACATGTCACTGAATCTCCCAAAGTGGCTAATCAGCAGTTCCTGTATTCAAGCAAAGAGGATGTGCTGGATATAGTGATAGTGCAGGATTTCCGCAGCAGCAGCTGCTGCCGTTTTTTCATGCATCAAATCAGAGGTTCCATTCTGTGGTGCTAAAGGATACAAGAGCACATGTTTGAGGGTGATATGTAGAGATATCATAATACAACATTGTGCTGATAGCCATGGCATGCTGACATGAGGCACTGATTTTTTTTTTAAAAAGGAAACAGAATAAGCAAAAAGAGTGTGTTGACTACAAGTCTGTTAAGATCTATCTGAAAAAGAAATGGCTTCTGTGGAGTTCAGTACACTGCTAATGGTAGATAAGGCTGCTGATCCTCTTCCTGAGTCACTTAAATTAAGAGAGAGTTGACCCCAGTGAGAAGGTGCGGACTGGTGATGGGCAAAGTCATCCGTTCCGCTTTCTTTCATATCAGTTATTTTATCTTCTCAAAGAAATAAAAAATATTAATTTTGGTCATCTCCAATAGACATATTTCTTTTCTGGTGTCTCTCTCTCTGTGTGTGTGTCCCAGTTCTAGAATGCTGCGTTCTTGGAGCTCCACCTGCCAGACCTGTACTGAAAATGTGCTCACCTGGAGAAAGGCTGGGCTGGGAGACTTCATGGCCTAGGTCAGGCTGACCTCCAGCTTAGAGACGGGTGTGGCCCTGATGCTTGCCGGGCCTAATGTGACTGTGTTTTCAGTTAAGCTAGTCAAATCGCTTTAATTGATCATGAGCTTCCTATGTGGAGAAAGTGCAGACTAGACTAGACTAGACTAGACTAGATCCCAGTTCACTTCCTATGCATCCTAGAGGTCACAAGCCATGCTTCCAAAAGAAAGTTAAAGGCTGCCCTTTACTTGCACACTGGGTGGGGTGCAACTACAAGGAGGAAAGTTCCCTCATTTCTGTTGCCTTTGGTTTCATTTACCTTTAGAGATGGTCCATGTCAAATGGCCATGGCCCATTCTACAAGGTTCCTCCACTGGGGAATTTGCTGCTTGTGCCACACGTGGCAATCAGCTCTAAGCATGACAGCAGACCCTCTGACCATTGGGCCTGCAGTCTAAAGGAGAGTTTCTTTTGAGTACAAGATTCCCCCAGTCTGACGTTGTATTTGAGCGAATGAATTATTTCAGACCCTTCCGGAATGCTTAACTGCTCCTAAAGACAATACACCCAATCCCACTCCCCACCTGGCATTCTGCTTCTGTCAAAGAGAAAGACAGAACGGGTGAGAGAAGAAAAATGTCTTGCCTCATGCTGACTTACCACTCCTGGGGCTTCTCGGTGTTGAAAATTTTGGCATAAACTCCAATCATTTAACACCTATGTGATGACTTGGGGCCACCCCACAAGGCTCCCCCACTCCCAGGGGTGGAAATAATTTCAGATTCCCAGTGCTAGAATGCCTCTGTTTTATGCTAATCAGCTGAGTAGCAAACAAACAAGCCCAAGAAATTCAACCCAAATCTATCTTGAAGCCATGAAATGCCCAGTGGCGAGCTCTGTTCCAGACTAGGAGAGATAAATAATAATAAAAAAGCACACTTGTGCAGATCACTTAGTCTAATTTATTCACCCTCATTGCAATCTCACCACCGTGTGTTTGATTTTCTTATAAACTAGTAATTTCCTGGATGAACTTAATACTGCTACAGTCACTAGTAGCTCAGCCTTATATGGAAGGGATTTTTTTATTGTAGTGCGTGCAACTAAATTGAAATATCTTTCACTTGAAATATTGACTTTAATATCTCATTTGAAAAATTCATGAAGCCTTTGATGTTAAATCCATACTCAATTTAGCCAAATGCCATTAGAATATGCAATATGCCTGAATACAGAAAGCATTATTGTCTGTGTTTCTGTAGAAGAATTACATTTTATGACGATAGAGCATCGGGATCTTTTTTTGGACTTGGGCACAAGAGGAAACGAAAGGGAAAGGCAGCACATTAGAAGGAAAATGAAAAGTGATATTGATTAGAGCTCCCACTTACACTCTCTTTGCTTCAGTTCCTAAATGCATGGAAATCAAGGTTGGGCCACTGTGAGTAACAATGCTCCATAATGAATGGAGCAATCGTTGGGAAATTAGTGTAAGCTAGGATGATGGCTCACAGATGTTGCTCCTAGTAACTGTCATACATTTTCTTTTACAACTCCATTTACATAAGTCTCTTTATTTCCTAATAGTATCATAATAGAAACATGACAATAGTTAATGATTTCATAAACATATAATGTAAAGCGGTAGAACATTAATTGAAACGATAATCAGTGTATTTTAGAATTGGATTCCCTGCGTGAATCACAACAGAGCATCCCTTTTTTGTTGAAAAAGGGGCTGGAGTAAAAGCAGTGCCTTTTTTTGGCTTTAAAATGCTTTTAAAAATAATAATAACGTAAGCTTTCAGGAAATCAGTCTCTCTCTCTCTCTCTCTCTCTTTTTGTTAAAGTAAAATCTAATACTGGCAAATGTTGCAAAATCTCCTGAGTGGTAATACAATGTATTTGCCGTCAGTAATTTATGGGCACTTCCCTCTGCAACTATTGATCACATTAAAAAGAAGACGTAAACTGCATTACCCTTTTGGTTAGTAATGGGTGAGGAAGGGAGAAGTTTCATTGTTATCACTCTTCCAGCTGATGTCATTATCCGCATTGTAGTATCTGATGCAGGGATAGAGGAGGAGGAGACATGTTAGGTTGCCCTCTGTGGATAATGTGTTCACTTGAGGAACCTGGGACTCCTCTGTTGTCTTCGAGCTTGCTCTGTTTACCTCAGAAAGAGAAGCAAAAATATGTTGTCAGCAGCAGACAGGCGACCCTTATCCGATAACGCAATTGGGTGCCCACAGGGCTTTGTGGGTCTTTTGCGAACAAGATGATCAGTAAACAAAAATGCAGCCCAAAAGACAAGTATTTCCTTGCTGCTCAGCAGCACCATCTTCTGTCCGGCCTACAGGAAACAAACATGAGCTGTGACCTCAGTTCCAAGAAAGGAGAAATGCCTGTTATCTTTATGAGGAAGAAGATATGGAAGAGATAGGTAGACTAGTCTTCTGATCACACTTAACAGGAAGGAAGTGGAGCTTAATCTCAGGCAAACAACATTTTGTCTCCAGCTTTTGATTCAACATCAGAGAAGCGGAAACAAATGCCACACGGAGCCGTCTGGAATTCTCAAAATTCTTAGATCCCACCATACTGTCTATCTATCAGCAGCACCATCATCATTCTCATCTATTTTTAGGGCACATATATGAATGCACTCTATAACTGTCAGTACAGAGGGAGCTGATGTGTAAGAAAATCTTGGCCTTAGATAAGATAAGATAAATAGCAAATATTAGCATACATTGTCTTTGAACTCAGGGTGGGGGAGGGAGAACGTTATCTTCACACTGCCCCTTCATTTGTTGCTTCTCACTACTCTGGAAATATGATAATTGGGCACCATCTGTTCCCTCTGGATGTGTTGGTGAAAAGGAGAGAACACCTATTGTTAAAGTGGTCTTTTCACTGAAGGCCTATAGTGGGGTCCTATAATGAGACTTGAGATACAGATTTGGGGCTTTCAACTGTCGCCTTGGTTCCTTTAACATTTGAATAATAACCTTTGAACTGCAGAGCTGGCAAGGACCCTATGGACCATTCAGTCCATCCCCTCTCAAGAAGGCATGGTGGGGAAATTGAAGTTCCAGCATCTGGCTCCACAGCCAGAGACCGAAGCCACTGTCCCCTCATCTATGACCATCAAATTTCTCACTAGCACAGTAGTTGACTGAAACCTCCTCCTTTGGCTTCAGTGTTCTTTTCTTTTTCCATCCTACTCTGACAGCAACTTGTGGGCTTTAAGTCCCCGACCTTGAGTAAGCCTAGTCCTATCAATGCCCAGATATTCATTGATGAACAATTTTGAATGGCATCTGATTTTGGAATGTGAACGTCATAATATTTTCTCCCATTCTTGTTTCACATTGGCTTTAATCCAATAGTAGGTTGCAGCTTAGACCTGTTGAAGAATGAGGTTTGGTGAGTCTACTTCTCTGTAAGTTCCATTGGTCCCAAAGGCAACTGAAATCTGGATTTCAGCCATTAAGTTGTGAGATTCTTCCCTCTTTCATTATTCTGAGATATAAAGTCATGTGTAGACTTCTATTCACTTTTCCTAACCTTTAAACCCCCTTTGAATGAATGTCCCATCATCATTCATTAAAGATTCTTTGGCCCCGGTCCTATTGCTTATCTATACAGGTCTAATTCAATGCCATAAATCACAATAGCAAATTGACACAAGTTAAGGAGTTACCACTTGTGTTGCTCATCAGGTGATGTCACATACCTGGCAGGAACACAACTCCATGGGTAATGACAACTAACTGCTGTGATTTACACCACTGTATGTAAACCAACATATATAAGCAACAAATATATGGCCTTTATGTATTTTCTTTTTCTGAAAATAAGCATTTTGAATCCTGTGCATTTAAGGCCTGAAATACAAAAAAGAGGAAGGATGAATCTAACATTTGCAGTACTTTCTTTATAATGAGAAACAGAAATATATGCATGCACATTCCTGATTAGTCTTACAGACCATAAGTTTGATGAATTCATTTTAGAAATCATTTAACAAGGATTTCTTTTCAGCTGTGAGAAGAGATAATTTTCTGAATGTGTCTGTGATAATTTCCTGAAGTACAGTTTCCAGAATCTTGAATCCTGCATAGCTGTTGGTCATGTGGGTGAAGGAATTCTGAGTGTGTAGTCCAAACAAAGTAAGTTCCTGCATCTGTATCCTTTCCATACCAAATGTGAATGATGGCTGATTTAAATCCGATGGCTGTTTGTTTATTTACAGTTATTAACCAAATACAAAAATTGTAATACAATAAAAATATAACAATATAAAATAATATGATAAAACAGTATAAAATAATATGATAAAACAGTATAAAAATATTACTGGCTGTTTAAAGTGAAAGCTTCTAAAAACTACAGTTTATTTAGATACTGAAAGTGCTTTGGCTGGCACTAAATAATGTTTCACTTTTGTAAACTAGGAATCGTAGTTCTCTGTGTTACAAATACATTTTTTTAAAAAGAAATGTCCTCAAAATACCTACTGAATGCAGATTTAAGTTTACCTTTTAAAAGTTACTTTTTTTAAAAAAAACCTCTGGTTTCCCCTCATTTAGAAAAATACATGATGCTAAACAGCCCTAGATTTAAAATAGAGCAGTGTTTGCCAACCTGGAGGTTGGGTCACAACGTGTTTTCTTCTTAAAGAGGTGTTGGGGGTCTTCTTATAGGTGCTATGGCTCTTGTGAAAGAATGCCTTTACTTTTCAGAATCAGATGTTAAATTTAGTGTGTAATTTAGGAGAAACAGGCACTCTGGGGAGAAAGAAGCCTCTACCTTTAAGAAGGGATGATTTTACCTAATTAAAAATGCCTTTTATACAAATGTGGTGGTGTGATGGTGCGTTATTGAGCTACTCTAAAAGTTGGTCCTCACTTGAAAAAGGTATCACTGAAATAGGGCATAAAAATTAAAAAGAATGGTTGACCCCCATCCTCTTTCTTTACTTGGAAAAACAATCTAGGCTGTACAGGCTGAAATATGGTTCCTGAAAAGAGGCATTTTAAATGGGAGAAGTAGTTATTTCCTGTCACACTGAGCATGTGTGGAACAGGTTTCCCAGCAAAAACTTTGCAAACTAGGTACATTGTTGCAGTTGCAAAGGAGGAAGATATTTGGATAGCTTAGGGCAATTAAAGGTCATGGAAATAAAAGACAAGTTTTCTTTGAAGACAAAACAAAACAAAATAAACTTGCTTTAAAAAAAGGAAGGGAATGACATTTCTCCCAGAATGAGGGCTAGAGATGGGCATGATCAGGAAAAATGACGTTTCGAGTTGTCGTTTGTCGGGACGGGTCCGTTTCGGCTCGTTTCCGTTTGTCGAGGAAATTTTCAAAAACTTTGTCGTTTCCGTTTGTCGTTTGTGTTGGGGTTGGGGTTGGGGTTGGGGTAAGTGGGCTCTGGGAGGCACCTCTCTGGGTGCCTCTCTGACGTCTGACCCACAAAGAAGGGAAGCAAGGGAAGCGTTTCGCGGAGCCGCCGTGTACCATACATTACATTATGTTAGGGTGGGGTGGCCGAGGCACCTCTCTGGGTGCCTCTGACTCAGTAAGAAGGGAAGCATACTAGCGTACTGCCGTACAGGTTAGGGAATGGGATAGGGGATAGTGGGCTCTGCGAGGCACCTCTCTGGGGGCCTCACTTTGACTCACTAAGAAGGGGAGCATACTAGCATACTGACATACAGGTTAGGGAATGGGTTAGGGGTAGGGGATAGTGGGCTGTGGGAGGCACCTCTCTGGGTGCCTGGGACCCACTAAGAAGGAAAGTGTACTTGCGTACGGATCTGGGTTAGGGTTGGGGTTAGGGTAAGGGCTAGGCTTAGGGTTACGGTTAAGGTTACGGTGGGTTAGTGGGCTGCACCTCTGGGTGCCTCTGACTCACTAAGAAGGACAGCGTACTGGCGTATGGGTTAGGGTTGGGTTAGGGTTAGGTTTAGGGTTAGGGTTTGTGGGCTTTTAATGCTCTCTCTGGCACACCCAGAAGTCTCAGTCAAAACCTGGCCATGCGATTGGTGGAATGCGTCCAAAAATTTGCATGGCCCCATCCCATGGCCAGCCCATCATTGCGCATGCGCAGGTGTAAAAAAATAAAAATAAAAATAAAAATAAAATAAAATAAAATCAATGGAGACGTTTTATTGCAAGAAAAACCCACTGCTGCTACTATAAAAATTCCGGCAGTCAAAATACCTAATTTTCGCATGTTTCTGTGGTGCTTTGGTGGGTTTTTGGACCACGATTTAAAAATAAATATTGCGGTCGCCATTTTGGATCCCCCCCACCGCATGGCAAATGGAGATGACGAGGATGCCCCCCCAGCCTGGTACCAGCAGCCCAGGACAGGAGAGGGGGGGAGGCCGGGGACCCCCCCCCCCCAGAAACCACCCCTCTCTGGGAGGTGCCCTCACTGAGGCAGGCATATTTTTGCCTGCTTTTATGGCCGGGAATCGGGGTTTTTTATTTTTAAAACTTTTTTTCTGTGCTGCTTGCTGGCATCGCGCGATCGCCGCGATGCCATGAATGACAATGACAAATCAGACCTAATTTATCTTTATCGGGTGGGGTTCGAGCTGGAGCGGAGTAATTGTCGTAACCGTTCCTCGTTAGGTAACGGAAATGACAAACGGAAACGGAAACAAGGATTTCGCCGAGTCATGCCTCCAGGGAATGAACATACAGCTTTCTAACACATTTTCAACCTATTTCTGCATTATAAAAGCACAAAGCAATTGTGTTTGTCCCAGTCAGGAGTGCTGTCAGTAAATATTATTCCAGGATTTCTGAGACCAGGCTCCGGACACAAGTTTTCAAAGGGGAAATCAGCTCCACATCTGGGACAAACAAAACTTTTGAACCTGTCAATTAGAACTCAGTTTTTAACTCTTTCCTGTTCAGACAGGGAATCATACTTACAAAGGGATTCTGCATCTGTTTGTACAGTAAAAATATTTCAAAAATATACTAAAAGAGATAGAGAACAAATATTTCATTTGAACTTTGAGCTTTGGTGCCTATATCTTGTCATAGTTTCAACCATTTCACCCATCTTGTCATTTTTATAGTATACATTTTTCTACTAATTAAGAAAAGCTACAACAGAAACTGTAATAGTGCCATCAAATCACTTCTGATGTGTCATCATTATAGTCTCCAAAATGTTACATCATTAACAGCTCTGCTCAGATCTTGCAAACCATCAACATGCTGTTAAGTTGTTCTCTCTTCTTTCACCACCACCCTGCAACATTGTCATTTCCAGTAAGTTCTGATTAGGTCTTGCAAACAAACAGCTATGACTTCCTTTATTGAGACAATCTGTCTCATGCTATGTCTTCCCCTCTTCCTATTTCTCGCTTTCCCCAAGCAATCTCACTTTTTCTTGTCAGTTTTTTTTTATTCTCATTATATGTGCAGGGTACGATAGCCTCTGTTTGCTCATTTCTGATTTAGATTCAGGCTTAACTTGGCTGAGCAGACACTTATCTGCCTTTCTGGTAGTCTTCAATATCTGTAAGCTGAATTGATATAGGAATATATTTTGCATTTTGTCTGGTCAGTGACCGAAATAAAGATTCAGTAGTCAGTAGATATCTGTAAGGCTTTTCTCCAATACTACATTTCTGGTTAGTTGATTCCCCCTTTTAAGATGCCTTTTCATATGCATTGTTTCTTAGCTTTAAATACTGTATCAAATTTTGTTAACAACTGTTGTGTACTCATTGTCTTCAATTACATATATTGTCCTTCAGTGTTGTAAGCCGTCTTGTATCTTTTCCAAGAAGAAAAATGGTTTTTTTAAAACTTTAATTAATTAATTAATTAATTAATTAATTAACTATGGAACAGTGGATGTTGGCCACTGAGTTGTACATTCCTTCAGATTGTTTTGGATTGTTAGGAATTTTGAAAATTTGAAATTGTTTTGAATTTTTCTATTCCAGAATTGGGTATTGTTTTAATTGGGTATTACTGTCTCACGCTGACAACCCTGTCTTACATCATAGTATCTGGTCTTTTGCAGGGCAGAGTCCTCTTCTGAACCAGCATATGCGACACAGGATGGGGCAGTTTCTATGACTCCAAATGTTTGAATGATTGCAGTGCACAGGTAATTAGTAGCAGCAGTATGCAAATTGCTGCCACAACTCTGAAGACAGTTTTCAAGTTTGACATCGGGGCGGTGGTGGAAATGAAGCAAACCAATGCACATGTTCTATATATAGTTGCTATGTGCTGCTGAATCTGATGAATGACAACTTATTAGAGAAATACATTTTGCAATGCTTGGAGACTGCTTGGAAGTGCTTTGCATATCTTGTTATTCTACTGTGAATCTGAGTTGAAAACCTCGAGAATATGCTAGATAATGAACGACTACAGAAAAGAATGCAACACTTGCAGAAAAGAAGAAGGAATCCAGTAACATACACGAAGAACAGGAAAGCATCTGAATACAGGCTGTAACCATGTATGGCCATAGAAAATGCCTCTGTGCACTATTCCCATTGGAAATTAATTATAAGAACATAAGATCATAAGAAGAGCCATGCTGGATCAGGCCAAAGGCCCATCTACTCCAGCTTCCTGTATCTCACAGTGGCCCCACCAAATGTGTCCAGGAGTGCACAAGACTAGATATCTATCTCTTTATACCACTCCCCTGCATCTGGCCCTTGAAGTACCCCGGTTTTAAGCCTGGAGATTACACATCATCATGGTTTGTAACCTGTGATGGACTTTCCTCCAGGAATCTGTCCAATCCCCTTTTGAAGGCATCCAGGCTAGATGCCATCACCACATCGTGTTGCAGGGAGTTCCACAGACTAACAACCACATTGGGTAAAAAATATTTTCTTTTGTCTGTTCTCACTCACCCAGCCCTCAATTTGAGTCTATGTCCCCTAGTTCTGGTATTTTGTGAGAGGGAGAAGAGCATCCCTCTATCCACTTTACTCATGCCCTGAATTATTTTGTATGTCTTTTTGAGATGCGGTGACCAGAATTGTACACAATACTCCAGGTGTGGCCTTACTATCATTTTCTACAATGACATTAAAATGTTGGCTGTTTTATTTTCAATCCCCTTTTTTGATAATCCCTAGCATGGAATTGGCCTTCTTCACCGCTGCCACACATTGGGTAGACACCTTCATTGAGCTGTCCACCAGCACACCAAGATCTCTTTCTTGATCCATCATGGATAGCTCAGAGCCCATGAGGTGATAGATAAAGCTTAGATTTTTTTCCCCCAATATGCATTACTTTACATTTTCCTATATTGAAACACATTTGCCATTTGGCAGTCCACTGAGTGCAAAAAAGGGGTGTGTACCTTGTATAAAGGAATTAATTTATTCCAACTGAAATTTTTTTAAACAAATTTTCCTTTGTACAAATTTCCCTTGGGAATGCATTGAAAATGGATTAATCTCTAATGTGACCATTTTTCTGTTGCACGGGTTTGCCCCATAGGCAATTCTGTTAAGCCATTTCCCCCTATTTCCAGAAAGTTTTTCCTTTAAGCAGATTTTCTTTTAAACAAACTGCTTGTCATACAAGGTTCCTGTGTGTGTGTGTGTGTGTGTGTGTGTGTGTGTGTGTGTGTGTGTGTGTGTGTCTGTGTCTGTGTCTGTGTCTGTGTCTGTGTCTGTGTCTGTGTGTGTCTCTCTGTGTGTCTGTGTGTCTGTGTGCACACTCCGAAGAGGATTGTCGCTGCATGTTGGTCATTGCAAGACAACCTGGGAAAATGAGATGGTGTGTCCAAACCTGCATTATGAAAGAAATTGGTTTTTCTTCCTTGATTTCATGTCATTGCAGTTCAGCCATTCATTTGTCCAATAAACAGTTCAGTTTGGTATGTTCTGGGAAATAATGAATATTGATCAACCAATCGATTACTTATTAAGAAACAGACTAGGGGAAATTGTTTATCCAATCAATTTTAATTTTTGATTTGTTATTTATATTTTCCAATTTAATCCACCCCTCCCTCAGGCTCCACAGCCGCAAAGCAAAGCAGGGTCGAGTGCTCAGAGAGAAGGGTGGAGGGTAGGAAAAAGTGAGATTGTCTGTATCTTCAGGAAAAAAAGCACCAAAGCCAATATCCTCATTACAGATCACGCTGGGTGCCTGCAATACGGCCACATTAAGAAAAATTGTGACTGCAGAACGTGGGCACACTGCCTCATGCACCTGTGGCTGTTGGACTGAAATGTTAACTTATTAATGGGATTTCTTAGGCGGTGTGATTACTGTTTCTTATATCACTCAGCCCTGACACTTAAACTACAGCCAAATGTCAGAGATACAAGCTCATCCATCAACTGTGTGTCACGCTTGTAACCTCGGCGTGTTCAGGATGCAGCTGGAGCAGAGATGGAGAGGTGGAGGGAAGCTGTGGCGGCGGGGGGGGGGGGACGACCGTTCTCTCAAGCAGGCAGATCGGAGTTCTAAAGGGACAGGCCAGTGATGAACTAGCCCACAGCTGGGACGGGGGTGGTGGTACTCCTCAAACACAAGGGTGCCCCTGCAAGGAGGTGCTGCCAATAAGAAAGAGATTTGGATGGAAGTTTTCCCAAATCACTGGTGAAGGAGGAAGGTGGGTGGATGGGAAGGCTTAGGCTCCAACATTAGTTTCTTTTCAGAGAGGCCTGCAAGTCTCACCATGTAGCAAGCCGTGTGCTCCTGGTGCACATTCAGCCAGACCTTTACTGTAAGAAACTTTGATTACTTACTCAAGCGAACAAAAATATGCATGCATGAAGGACTTTCTTTTTAAAGATTTCTTATACTGAACAGTTGCACTGTTAAAATGAAAGACATGGAGTGTTTAATCTGCTGCTTGTACTAATCCCAAGCATTTCTGAGAAGGAAATTTGATCCAGGAGGAGGGATATTGCATTTCTTAAGGGGAAATGTGCCTATTAACATCCCAGCTGATTTCAACCTGAGACATTGAGCATGCGTGTTCTGTATGGGAATATGCAAAGTTTGCTGAACCAGGTGAACATCCATTCAACTGCACATAACCCACATATCAAGTGACTCCAATACGCCTTAATATGCACCTGTAGTGATATTGTTTCAGTAGCCTCTTTATCACTGCTGCAGCCTTTTCCCATCAAGGGACAGGTCACCTGCTGGTTAAATCAGAGCTAGAATAATGCTGGCTGGGGCAGCTTCTGGTATCCATAGTCCAAGACATTTCCCAACCTCTGATTTAAATAACAAGCAACAACCCAGGACACTTCTATTTCTTAGTGTCTTACGAAAGATCCCCAACTCTACACATGCCCGCAGCCCATCCCGGCATCCTTTTACTCAAGAGTAAGCCCAGGCCAAGGGGGGTGGGGTGGGGAAGAAGGTCTTCAGCATGTTCACCCCCACCCCCGCCAGCCAGCCTCTGATGGGGAAAGGGAGGCCGTTCCCAGGTAGGTGTGGGTGCATCTTTAGTGTCTGTCCCACTTGGTGGTGGGATCCATTATTATGGTTTTTGTCTTCCACTTTGCATGGTCAGAGGCTAGATCCAGGTGAACCTGCGACCACTTCATGTCATTATCAAGGGTGTCCATCCAGCATTGTTTTGGTCATCCCCTCGGTCAGGATCCGTTGACCTCCAGGGTGAGATCCTTTTTGGCCAGAGTTTCCTCATCAACATGCAATATGTGTCTGTACCATTGCAGTTGGGTTTCACACATCTTTTTGGCAATTGGTGCAATGGCATATTTAGATCGGATGTCATCATTGTGGACATGATCGTTTCTCACAAGGCCAGAGGTCCATTGCAGCATCTTTATCTCCATGACACCAAGGTGGTATGAGGAAGCCACCAGGGCTGTTGACCAGATCGCCCCCAAGCGTCTTCTTTGCTATGCAGCTTGCTCTTCACCGTGGTTTACGGCTGAGTTGAGAGCGATGAAGCAAGAACGAAGAGGGCTTGAGAGCAGATGGAGAAAGGATCGGTCGGCAGTAAACCAGGCTGCTGTTCGTGTGCTGACTAGGCACTATGTTTGTGCTGTCAGGGAGGCTAAACGATCTTATGCCTCCCTGAGAATTGGTGTGGCAATTCTCAAACTGCCAGGTGGAGTTGTTCCGGGTGGTTCGAGACCTCACCAATCCTGGTCAGCCTAGGCCTCCTCCTAGTGATTTCACTAGTGAGTCATTTGCAGCCTTCTTTAGAAGTAATGTTGAGGCCACCGAACTGATCTGGACTTCAGGTGTCCTAACCCCTCCTCTAGTATACCGAGTGCAGCACCCCCTCAGTCTCCTCATCTGGTTGATTTTGAGCCTGCTTCCCCAGCTGAGGCCTCCAGGGCACTGGCTTATTGTTGGCCAGTGGCCTCTCTTTTCAACCCTTGCCCGTCTTGGCTTATTAATCTGCCGGAGGGAGCATGCCAGAGTGGGGTTCAGTTATTTCCACTGCATCCTTCAGGGAAGAGATTTTTCACTCTTGCCTGAATGAGACGGTGGTGAAGCCCACTCTAAAGAAAACTGGCCTGGCATCAGATGATTTGGCCAACTACCATTCAATTGCCATTGTTCCTTTCCTGGGCAAGGTGATTGAAAGGGTGGCCACTGTCCAGCTCCAGTCATTCCTGGAGGAAGGTCATGTCCTTGATCCATTCCAGTCTGGATTCAGGCTGTTTCAAGGGATCGAGACCGTCCTGGTCACACTGCAAGATGACCTCCTCAGGGAGGCTGATGGGTTGCTCTACCCTGTTGGTCCTCCTGGATTTGTCAGCGGCCTTTGATACTGTTGACCACAGTATCCTGCTGGATCGGCTTTCCAAGTAGGGGATAGGAGGCACAGCGTTCAGCTGGCGTCGATCGTTCCTTGTGGCTGACTCCAGCATGTGCAGCTGAGGGTTGAGTTGTCAGCTCCCTTGTGGGGTGCTCCAGGAATTGGCAATCTCTCCCATGCTGTTCAACATCTATACGAGACTGCTGGCTGAGGTCATTAGGAGATTTAGAGTCTGCTGCCATCAATACGCTGATAAAACACAGCTCTTTCTCTCCTTTTCCTTCTCTGCAGTGGAGGCAGTGCGGTCCCTTGATCTGTGCCTGGAGGCGGTCATGGAATGGACCAGGGCTAACAAGCTTAAACTCAACCCGGAGAAGACCGAAGTTCTGTTCTTTGGGGCACCTTCTTCTGGGCATGGTGGCCCTCTCCCCAGCGTGGGGGGGTATTACCCTCCAGCTGGTGGATAGGACCAGGAATCTGGGAGTAGTATTGGATCTGGATTTATCCCTAGAAGCCCAGGTCGTGGCCATTTCCAAGAACGCCTTTCTTCCATCTCCGACAGACTGCCCAGATTTGTCCATACTTGGACTAGGCCTCAGTGAGAACAGTTGTGCAGGTGCTAGTGATCTCGAGGATAGATTACTGCAACGCTCTCTATGTGGGGTTGCCCTTGAACCTTGTCCAAAGACTTCAACAGATCCAGAATGCAGCAGACAGACTGCTGGTGGGAGTTGACACATATGACTGCATCACCCCAGTTCTGGCCTGCTTGCACTGGTTGCCCGTTGTGTCCCAAATAAGGTTCAAGATATTGTTTTTGGTTTTGATTTACAAAACCCTCCACAACTTGGGGCCAGAATACCTGGCAGAGCATATCTTCCAGAGATCAACTAAGGCCCGGCCCACCATCATGTCGCGGGTGCTCTCACTTTGGGTGGCCACGCCCAGGGAGGCTCGGAAATTGGTGACCCGAAATTGTGCCATCTCTGTGGCTGGCCCCTCGCTTTGGAACCAACTCCCAAGCGACTTGTGCCTGGCACAGTCCCTGCCTGCCTTCAAAAAAGCCCTTAAGACTCTGCTTTTCTGAGAAGCTTTTGGTGACCTTTAGCTTTTTTATCCCCCCCCCATAACTCTGTGTTGCCATCTTGCTGATTATCTTGCTGATTATCCTGTCAATTATTATATTTTTTATCTTATTCCCCCCCCCCTTTGTTGTCTGTTGTAATGCATGTTTGATATTTGTTTTGCTTATTGCCATTGTTAACCGCCCGGAGTTCCTCTGGGAAGACGGGTGATATAAAAATATATAAATAAAATAAATAAAATATAAATAAGGCTGAAGCAACAACCCAGGACACATTAAATGAGGATCGTTCATGCATTTATTTAATGGGTTATCTTGTTTAGCTCTGAAGTTTGAAAACAAAATACATCGATGGAGTAACATGGAACAAAGTATAAAAGGGACAGAATCAGCATCGTTCCCTGTTGATGCAAAGAGAATCTAAGAAGGCAGCAGTACCGGTAACGGGAAGGAACAAGATTCCAGGCAGGATTGTAACTGCTTTTCACAAATATGGGCAGCATGATTAAATTGCTTTCTGTCCACCACTGAACAACTGCCAAAAATAATCATTTGCAAAGGAACACTGTTATTTTGGTCTGATGATGCCATTCATTTATGTCAACATTTCAGTGGTACTTTTCAAGGCTAACTCTCTCAAGGTGTCTGGTATCACACTCCCCCACCCCAAATAAATAATCTGTTAAGTGCATTGTAATTACACAACTGTCAAAGCACAAAAGAACATGGACGTCATGCAACTTTTGCGATGTGAATTCACCAGAGTCATTCAGGGAATGAGAACACCTAATTACTAGACTATCTATCTATCTATCTATCTATCTATCTATCTATCTATCTATCTATCTATCTATCTATCTATCTATCTATCTATCTATCTATCATCTATCTATCTACAGTGGTACCATGTATAAAGGAATTAATTTGTTCCAAATAAAATTATGTTAAGCAAATTTTCCTTTATACAAATTTCCCATAGGAAGGCATTGAAAACAGAGTAATCCCTAATTGCGACCATTTTTATGTTGTACGGATTCACTCCATAGACAATTCTGTTAAGCAAATTTCCCCTATCTCTGGAATTTTTTATGTTCTACAGATTTTATGTTATACAAACCATTTGTTATACAAGGGTCCACTGTATCTATCTGTCTGTCAGTCTGTCTGTCTGCCTGCCTCTCTCTCTCTCTCTCTCTCTCTGTCTCTCTGTCTAATTTTAAACCACACATTTGCATCTAATTAGATCATCATTGTAAAGAGTGAAAAAAGTACAGAGAATACTACACAAATGGATCCTGTTCCTGATAGAAAGGCATTTTTGTGTTGCCATTTGGCCTCATATAAGCAAAAGATAAAATGCAACAGCCTCCCCAGTGATTAATTACACTTTATTCAACTTCAGTGCTGAAGGTTTTTCCTTCTGTCTTATGGCAGCACTCCCCCCCCCCCCCGCCCAGTTTCTTCTTTATACTAAGCAAAGACTGAATTACTTCTGCTTGACTGTGTTTCACCTTTTATATGGTTACGAACATCCTGTTATGTTTTATCAAAGTGGATCTTACCCTTCGGTTTTTTGAGGCCCCATGCCACCACAGTACGCTTGGGATTTTAGTTCATTGTAATTTACAGGGTTTTGTTCTGTACATTGCACATGCAATGTTTTATTCCTGATCACGCATTCTGTACGGTCCTGATGATAGCCTTCTTGAACTAGGGTGCTCAGAACTGGACTCTGCACTTCATGTGAGCTTTGACTTAGAGTCAGAGGAGAGTCATGGCATCTTTCAATTGCATTAGTGCAGTGGTTCTCAACCTTCCTAATGCCACGACCCTTTAATACAGTTCCTCATATTGTGGTGACCTCTTGCCCTGCTTGGAAGAAGCCACAAGCCTCCTTTGGCAGGCCAGTGCCGCAGGTCCCATAGAGAACTTCCCTCTACAGGCACCCTCAGCCAATCACAGCCATTGACTGACATTCCCTCCAACCTATCAAGCTGTAACTCACTCTTCCCCCCCTTCCTCCCCCCCTTCTCCAGACCCAAACCGTTTGTGCCTTTTTCTCCACTGGCTCATGGCGACCCCTGTGAAATGGTCATTCGACCTCCAAAGGGGTCCTGACCCCCAGGTTGAGAACCAGACTTCAGAGAGAGGAGTAGCATAGCCTTATCCCTAGATTGAGCACTCATGTAATCGGAGGAATAAGTGAAGAAGGAGGTGAAGTGGATTAATCCACATATAATGTGAACAAGAGCAGAGAATTCTAAAAATCCCACCAAACTGCAAATCCATTGACTCGGCAGCATATATGTTCTTGTTAGGTACATTCAAAGTGCTTCCAAACTATGATAACCCTCTGAATTAATAATCTCTAAATAGTATTTCGATTAACTGAACTGCACAGGTCTTGCTTCATTCTAGTGTCTTGTTAGGTCTAACTCTTGTTAGGTCTCTGTCTTTTCCTATTGCCTCCCAGTAACCTAACATTTCCCAGCTGGTTGGTCTTGTTATGATATAATTAAAAAATGTTGTTGTTATGTGCCATCAAGTCGCTTATGGTGACTCTACAAATCAGCGCTCTCCAAAGTATGCTGTTCTCCACTGCCTTCTCAGTTCTTGTAAACTGAAGCCTGTGGGTTCCTTTAGGGAGTCAGCTCATCTTGTATTTGGGCTTCCTCTTTTCTTGCTGCCTTCTATATTTCCCAACATGATTGCCTTTTCCAGAGCATCCTACCTTCAGATAAGGTGTCCCAAGTAGGAGAGTCTCCGTTTCAACATTTTCTCCTCCAGAGATAGTTCTGGCTTGATTTAATTTAAGACCCACTGGTTCATCTTCCTGGCAGTCTGGTATCTGCAAGGCTTTCTTCCAGCACCAGATTTCAAGCAAATCAGCTTTTTTTCTTTTTTTGCCTTTTGTCAGCCTTCTTTACCCTCCGGTCTTTCATACCAATATATGGTGTTTGGAGATACAAGAGTGTGGGTGATGTTGGTCTTGGTTTCAAATCATGTATCATTGTGTTTGGTGGTCTTTTTTAATCCCTTCATTGCTGACCTTCCTAGTCTTCTGATTGCTTGGCTACTGTCTCCATTTGGATTGATGACTGAACCAAAGGGGGAGGTTCGACTGGGAGTGGGAGGTGTGGATTTATTTTAAAAATATATTATATACTAACATTTATTTTCTCTTTTCCCAACTTCAATTTGCTTGCACACACACACATTTGGGGTGCAAGCCAAGAACAGAACCTCTATCCTAAGTGATATCCTAACTGCCCACTCACCCGTCCGCCTGTGCCGCCACCTGCCTGCGGCCCGCGCCGCCGCCCGCCCATGGCCCCCCGCCACCACCGCCCGCCCGCACCTTCCCCCGCCACTCGTCCCCCGCCCCGCCCGCCGCCTAGGGCGGAAAAACACCTAGTGCTGGCCCTGATTGCGGGACACCCCATGCTCTGGGAAGTCAAATCGCGCTAAATCACGGTGGAAATGACAAATGACAAACAGAAACGACAAAATTTTGAAAAATTTCACGACAAACGGAAACAAACTGAAACGGACCCGTTCCGACAAGCGAAAACTCGAAACATCATTTTTTCTGGCCGTGCCCATGTCTAATCTGGATCATTGTTTTACTTGCATGGAAATTTAATGTGTTGTTTTCACTGTTACTGCTGGCTTTAGCATCTGCTAAATGTGCATGAAACATTTCTAACCTGTGGACCATAGCTTTGTTTTCTATATTTGTTGTAACATTCTTGTAGGATTTTGGTAGGTTCACTTTCTCTACCATGAAACAAATCTATGGGTATCTTATATATTCTTGGTGATCTATTTCCTCCATGTGTTTTAAGAATAGCCTGCATTTCATTTTTTAAAATTAAATTTATTTTTAAAATTACAAAACAAATACTGACAAAAATAAAGCATACAATAAACATTAAACCATAGAAGAAATATACAGTGCTCCCCCCACCCACTAGGACAATTTGGAAATGACTTCTTATATTATTTACACTTTTGGAACCCTCTTTCCCTTCCAAAATTATATTGCCTCTTGTGTTAAGTTCTGTCCCTTCCCTTTCATTAATACAAAGTTGATAAATACCTTGCATATGTCTACAAACACTCCTCTGTCAGTGAAGTTTCTCTTAACTTTTATGTTACATGTAAGTTTATCATTAATTGCTATATCCCAGGCTTCCCTATCCCAATCATTTAATGAAATCTTATAAACTATTTTCCAGTTCCAAGCAATAATCAGTCTAGCCACTGTCAACAAATTGGAAATTAATTCTCTAATTGCCCAATTATCTATCTCCTTTTCAAATATGCACAAAAGTGCTATTTTAGGACATGCAGCTATATTTAAGTTGGTTATTTCATTTATAGCTTTAAAAAAAATTGCCAAAATTTGTATCTACACATTCCCACCAGATATAGAAATAAGTGCCTATTTTCTGGCACCTTTTCCATCCTATCTTAAAATAAATATCATATTCTATTTGATTAAGTTTCAATGGAATTGTACCAGCCTCATAGTAATTTAATTTTAAAAAATCTTTTTTATCCTTCTTGACATAGATCTAAATATTTTGATGGTCAATATATCTTTCCAAACATTATAATTTATTTCTTCTTACAGGTCAAATTTCCCATATTATTTTAAATAAGTCCTCCATTTCTTCTGCTTCCAGTAAAATGAACATAAATTTTACTTAAGGTCCCATTTCTTCCTTTCATATCTCCTTTGCTGTCCTTCCCTAATATAATTCCTTCATATTTTGTAGGTTCCTTACATTTAACATTTCTTGTTATCCAATTCTTTGTCCACTGATCTAATTTGGTAACATTACACCAAAATATTTCAAACGTACCTAGTAGTTCTTTTATTTATTATTTATCCTCCACTTTTTCTTTTAACCAGTCCTTTATTGTAAACACTTGAGTAGTAATTAATTACTTCTCAATAAATATTTTAAAATTTTCTGGGAAGTTTTCTAGCTGTGTCACCAGCTGTAATGAAGAAACTGGCAGAATGAATAGTTTGCTATGTCTATTGCAAAGTTTTCACATATTTTAAGGAAGAGATTTTTTGGTTTTTTAAACTAGGTTTTATTGTTTTCTAAGAAGAGGATATTTACCAATTTCATATGTAATTCTTGCATTTTAATGTTTAAACAAATCAATTTGTTATATGTATTTCTTAATTGGATATAAAATATAACCTTAAATTAGGAAGTCCTAAAGTTTCACTTTTATTGAGATTGATACAAACTCCTCATATTTTGATACAAACTCCTCATATTAATCCCTGATTTCTTATCTCCATTACAAAATTATTATTCATATTTTTCCAATCCTTTAAGTTTTGTTCACTATTGATAGATCATAAATTTAAAATAAATCTTAGATAGTATGTTGTTCATTGACATTCTGCAGTTCTAACAAACCATGACAACCCAATTTTCCTTAAATCATCCAGCATATTAATAACTACCTTCTTTCAATATTTTAAAATCCTCCTTTTTTCAATCTTATCCATTGGCTTGGAATATTTATACCTAAATATTTGATAGTGCTGGATTTCAGCAGAGGGAAATGTAGGGTGCTACATCTAGGTAAAAAGAATGAATTGCACAGATATATGATGGGAGATACCTGGCTGGAAAATAGTATCTGTGAAAGGGATCTGGGAGTCTTGGTGGACCACAAATTGAATATGAGTCAGCAGTGTGATGTGGCATCCAAGAAAGCCAATGTGATTCTTAGTTGCATCAACAGAACCATAGTGTCTAGATCAACCATAGTGTCTAGATCAATAGTACCACTCTATTCTGCTCTGGTCAGACCCCAACTGGAGTACTGTGTCCATTTCTGTGAGCCTCAATTTAAAAAGGATGTTGACAACCTTGAGCAGGTACAGAGGAGGGAGACCAGGATGGTTGAAGGTCTGGAAGAAATGTCATATGAGGAACGGCTTAGGGAACTGGGAATGTTGAGCCTTTCAAAAAGAAGGCTGAGGCGGGGATATGATAGCTATGTTTAAATATTTGAAAGGATGTCATATTGAAGAGGGAACAGGTTTGTTTTACATGGCTTCAAAGACTAGGATTCGGGTAAATGGTTTCAAACTACAGGAAAAGAGATTCCATTTGAACATTAGGAAAAACTTCATGACAATTTAGAGCTGTTCAGCAGTGGAGTATGCTGCCACAAAGGGTGGTGGAGTCTCCTTCTTTGGAGTTTTTTAAGCAGAGGCTGGATGGCCACCTGTCAGAAATACTGTGATGGGGATTCCTGCATGGCAGGGGGTTGGACTGGATGGCCCTTGAGGTTTCTTCCAACTCTATGATTCTATGATTATGAACATTCATTTCTTTTCAATTCATTTCTTTTTTCTCTTTATTAAGAGATGTAAATTTATCTGGAACCCAGTTATCTCTACAAATTCTTTTAAATGTAGAGTAGCCCTCTTCATAGTTTCCAATGGATTTTCTATTGTTAGTAAGGTGTCATTAGCAAATAAACTAAACTTAATTCTATCCTTATTACTGATGGCTAAAATCTTATTATCTTCTCTTTAACATTTGCTAATAATTCTATAACTAAATTAAACTGTACATCGGAAAGGTGACATCATCCCTGTCTAGTTCCCCACCCTAGAGACCTATCTTCTGCTATCCCATTATTTACTAACACAGTTTCAGTATTTTTGAGTTAGTTGTTCTATTATTATTTTAAAGCATTTACCACAACCTAATACTTCAATTATCATTTAATGGTGGCCATTCCACTGAATCAAATGCTTTAAAACAGCTAATGAAATTATACCTGCCTTGAACTTTGGTTTGATATTACATTGACTACATTTACAGGTTGTTTACTTACCTTCCTGTCATAAAGCCAGTTTGAACTTCATTAATATATTTAGTAATAAGATTTCTCATTCTCTTTTGCTAATATTGCCGTGAATATCTTAGCATCCTGATTTATTAAAGAGATAGACTCTCATGATTGGTGGCATCTTTATACTTTTTTCAAAATTATTATAGTTATTGTTTCCATGACAATAGCATTTTTCTGTCTTAAATATTTTATATAAAAGGCCCTTTAATTTTAGTACCAATATTTTTTATAAAAGTTTTCTCCAGTTCTATTCCCTTGATATCTTCTCTATTTTTAATCTGTAGGTCATTTCCTCAAGGTTGTTGTTGTTGTTCAGTCGTTCAGTCGTGTCCGACTCTTCGTGACCCCATGGACCAGAGTTCGCCAGGCCTTCCTATCTTCCACTGCCTCCCGGAGTTTTGTCAAATTCATTTTGGTTGCATCGATGACACCGTCCAACCATCTCATTCTCTGTCATCCTCTTTTCCTTTTGCCTTCGATCTTTCCCAGCATCAGGGACTTTTCCAAGGAGTCCTCTCTTCTCATGAGGTGGCCAAAGTATTGGAGCCTCAGCTTCAAAATCT
Source organism: Phrynocephalus guinanensis (assembly GCA_037367245.1). NCBI lineage: Eukaryota > Metazoa > Chordata > Lepidosauria > Squamata > Agamidae > Phrynocephalus > Phrynocephalus guinanensis. The sequence continues at coordinate 35,051,317 of CM074737.1, forward strand.
GTCCTTCCAGTGAACATTCGGGGTTGATTTCTTTCAGAATGGATAGGTTTGATCTCCTTGCAGTCCAGGGGACTCTCAAGACTCTCCTCCAGCACCACAGCTCAAAAGCATCAATTCTGCGATGATCAGCCTTCTTTATAGTCCAGCTCTCACTTCCATACATCACTACTGGAAAAACCATAGCTTTGACTATCCTGACCTTAGTTGGCAAAGTGATGTCTCTGCTCTTTAGGATGCTATCTAGGTTTGCCATTGCTTTCCTCCCAAGAAGCAGGCATCTTTTTATTTCATTGCTGCAGTCACCATCTGTAGTGATCAAGGAGCCCAGGAAAATAAACTCTGTCATTGCCTCCATTTCTTCCCCTTCTATTTGCCAGGAGGTGATGGGACCGGTGGCCATGATCTTAGTTTTTTTTATGTTGAGCTTCAGCCCATTTTTTCACTCTCCTCTTTCACCCTCAGTAAGAGGTTCTTTAATTCCTCCTCACTCAAGGTCTTCTTCCCTAATTGGTTTCTCCATTATCTTTCTATTCATTTCTTGAAGTTTACTCCCCACATTCTTTTCTACATATTCCTTAATTCTTTTTGAGAATTCTCTCAGAAGTATACAATTTATTCAGTAAACCTTGGAAGACTTGTAATATATACTTTATCAAATTGCATATTGTATCTCTCATTTTAATTCACTCCAATATGATTTTTTTAGATTAACTGGAACATTTATAGTCTGTGGGTCATTGTTTCGTTCTCCATATTTGTTGTCATATTCTTGTAGGATTTTGATAGCTTCACTCTCTCTATCTTGAAAGAGCTCTATTGGAATCCCATTTATTTTTGGTGATTTATTTCTTCCAAGTGTTTTGAGCACAGTCTGTATTTCCCTTTCTGAAACTTCAGTGCCTTTTTAAAGGGATCCTTTTTCGAAGGATCACATTTGCCTTTCTTCTCTCTAGATCTACAGTACATTGTTTCTATCTTCCCCTTAATTTATCCTGATAATGACAAAATTAATTTAAATTATATGCATTATGCATTATTCCTTTTGCTCCAGGATCCATTAACAGTTAGATGTCCTAAAGTTTTATGCAAGTTGCTTCATTAGCAGCAGTGCTACTTGTTGTTTGCTTTTTTCCAAGAGCTTATTGAGTACCTTCAAACCTGGGAGTCTTGTCTGTTATTACTATATCTTCTTTTGCTGTTGATTATCTTATAGTATATTTGAGGCACCAGTATTTAAAGCTGCTCTTTTATTTTCTCTGCCCCCATCACCATTGGACCTATTAATCCTTCTTTGCTGATGCATCCATTATTTCTTGGTGAGAATGGGTTCCTCTTGATTTATTATATCAGCATTAGCCATTCTGCATTGGTTGAGCATCCTTATAGTTTACACTCATAACATAGTTCAACCTACTGAAAATATTGCTTTCAGCGTTCCAGACGTAATCAAACCTCCTTACCATGTACAGATGTGCATCCAAGGAGGGGGGGGAGGAGTAGGATTAAGCCATGGCAATTAAAATGCTAGCAAACTGCTGTAAGTGATCTGAATAAATGCACACAAAGTAATAAAGCCCATTGAGCATAAATGGCTAGGTGTTATTTCTCCCCTGTTAATGTTTTCAATGCAGTTCATTCTGTCTTTCTCCAAATACGTTTTTATATTCTATGCGTTTTCCTGTGATAAGCATTTTGCAAATAATTTTATTTAATAAAGTGCATTTCCTGCATTGTTTTCATTATGTTGCATATCTTTGTGCAAGTTTTCCCTAAACAAATACAGTTTCTCACCCTCCCATGATGCCTAGATGCCCTAAGAACATCTGATCTCACATGATTTCAGAAGCTAAGCAGGGTCGGGCCTGGTTAGTACTTGGATGGGTGACCACCAGGGAATACCAGGTGCTGTAGTTGCCTGGATTAGGAACTGGCAAACCACTCTAGTATTCCTGCCAATAAAACTCCATAGACATGGAGTCATGAAGAGTCGGTCATGACTAGAGATGGGCACGACTTGAAAAAAAAAATTTCGAGTTGTGTTAGTTGGGCCAGTCCCATTTCGGGTCGTTTCTGGTTTTCGCGAAAATTCGCAAAAATTAGTCGGTTCATTTTTTCGTTTTTTCGTTGTCGTTAGTACTGGTTTTTTGGGGGGGGGAGCGGGCTCCTGGAGGCACCTCTGTGGGGTGGGTGCCTCCTCTGGCCCACTATAAAGGGAAAGTGGGCTCCTGGAGGCACCCGTGGGTGCCTCCTGCCACTAGGAAGGGGAAGCAGGCTCCAAGAGACCCCTCTACATGGGGGTCTCCCTTCCTCACCTGCTGCTGCTGCAAAATGCTATGCAATAGCCATATGGATATTGCATAACATAATGTGCAGACGTGAGACCAGTGTGAGAGTGATAGGGTCATACCCGCCCTGCACAAGGCTCTGGCACCACCATGTCTCACACAGAAGGGAATTGTACTTGCTGCGTGTAGTGCAATGCAAGCAAGTAGATCTGGCTTTAAGGTGGCTTAGTGCAAGAGCTAGGGTTAGGCTAGGCTAGTGACGGGTAAGGTTACGGTGGGCTAGTGGGTTGCACCTCTGGGTGCCTCTCTGACCCACTAAGAAGACAGTCTGTGACGTATGGGTACGGAGTCAAGGGTTAGGGTTAGGGCTAGGGCAGGTTTTAGGGGGCTTTTTGGCACATCCCAGAAGTCTCCATGGCCAAGTGGCCATGCGACTGGTGGGATGGCTCCAAAAATTTGCATGGTTGTCCACTCCCACATGGCTGGCCACTTGGCCAGCCCATCATTGCGCAGGTGTAAATAAAATAAAATAAAATAAAATCAATGGAGGACAGAGGAGGAGAGGAGAGACATTTTGTTGCAAGAAAAAACCCACTGCTACTGTGAAAAATCTGGCAGTTTATAAATTTTCGCGTGTTTCTGTTGTGCTTGTGTGTTTTTGGACCACGATTTCAAAAACAATATTGCGTTTGCCGCCCCATTTTGGATCCCCCGCCCGCACCGCATGGCATGGCGATGGCGACTCGCGAGTCCGGCTGCCCAGGACGGGGGGGAGGCGGGACCCCCCCTCCAGAAACCACCCCTCCGGTAGGTGCCCTGTGCCCTTAGTCAAGCAGGCATTTTTCCGCCTGCTTTTTTGGCCCGGGAAATGGTGGGGGGAGAGTTTAAAAGTTTTTTCCTGTGCCGTCCGTGCCGCTTGCTTGCGCTTTAATTGCGGCGGCCGGCGGCGAGACTGGGCTTTTTGCTGGCTGCGAGCCTGCGGCGAGTCCCACCAGAGCAGCCCAGGACGGGGGATGAGGGGGGAGGCCGGGGACCTCCAGAAGAAAACCCCTCTGGTAGGTGCCCTGAGGCACGGCAGGCATTTTCCCGCCTGCTTTTTTGGCCGGGAACCGGGTTTTTTTAACTTTTAAAAACTTTTTTTCTGTGCCGCGTGTGGCATCGCGCGATCTCGCGATGCAAGGAACGAGCACGACAAATCAGACCAAAATTGTTCGTTCGTTGGTTCGAGCTCGAAGTCTGGGGGAGTAATTCCCGTTACCGTTTCCGTAGAGTAACGGAACCGAGTAACGGAAACGGAAACGGGAATACCGCTAAATCGTGCCCATCTCTAGTCATGACTGTAACGACACAACACACACACACCCTAAACATGCAGACCGCAAAGCATAACTGCACTTTGATTTTGTGATCTGGTAGATTGCCATTATATTAGCCCAGATCGTTTCTTCCTTTTAGTGAATGCACAGTAAAAGTGCACTAGGTTTTGAATGATCTGAACACAGCCACTATTTCTTGAACTACCACACCTCATAATCGTGTTGCGTGGATACAATAGGATGGTTCATGTTTGCATTGGCCTGAGCTCCGTGGAAGAAAGGAGAGATATACGGGTGTGATGAAAAACAATGCAGAAGAAAGCTAGTGCCTGCATCTACTTTGCAAAGCGTATAGCTGGAACATCAGTAAAAATATTCCATCATTCACAAATTAGGAAGTACAAATGGTCCGAGAAATATTAACAAATTCAGACTGGAAAAAAATGTGGAATGACTGCTCAGGAGGACAATTCTAGCTCTAAGCTTTATTTAAGTATACAGTGATGATTGCATAAACTTGGGTTATAGACAAACTGTCCAATTTGTTATGCCTGTTTTATGTCTGTTTATCTACAGTGGAATTATGCTGTCTTAGAACATGGCTGAGGCAGAAAAATGAGGCCTAGAGGATTTGCTCTGCTTGAATCTGATGAGAATCAACCTTATTTTAGAACATGGACCTCTTTTAGAAAATTGACTGCACTCTCTTGTAACTCTCGAGGCCATTAGGATTAGGATTGAGGCCAAAAGTTTAGAAGGCCCTGTGGCCATTCCAAGTATATAGGAACATGCATAGTTTTTGGTCTGGAAGGTCTGGGAACCAGGGACTGTGACGAATTGTGGGGAAAGCAGAGTTTATTTGGCCGGGGGAAGAAAAGATTCAGAAGCAATGTTTTAGCCATCTTCAAATATCTGAAGGGCTGTCATGTAGATGATCAAGCAAGGTTGTTTTTCTGAAGCTCCTGAGGGTAGGACTCCGGAAGTAATGGATTTGAATGAGAAGGAAGACTATTTTGCTTAAATGTTAGGAGGAACTTCACAAGAAGAGCTATGTGCCAGTGGAACAAACTAGCTTGGAGGGTGGTGGGCTCTTCATTGAGTTTCAGGCAGAAGTCACCTGAGGCCACCTCTCGGGGGTGTTTTATCTTCTGCTTTGACAGGGGCTCTTGCATTTTCTTTGCAGCTCCAGTGCCTATCCTCCCTTCAAACTAACTAACTAACTATGGAAATTTCACCACAGCAGGTATTCTGAATTTAACTGCACACAAAATTCGCTTCACACAAAATTCAGGGACGTTGTGCAGATATTTGCAACTGCCCATTAATTCAATGCGAACCATTTCAGGATCGGGATCCTTCAGATTCTTCCTCTGAGTACAAATATTTATTTATTTATTTATTTAATACCTCAAATCCCACTATGGGCAAAATTAAGTGGCAGTTCTCTTCACCAAAGGGGTTATCATGAGTCCTTAGTCAATTTTGGGCAGCTGTGGCAACTGCTTTTAAGCTTGTTGCACTAATAATTTTAATTACTTGAACAGGCTTCAAAGCACTTTTCCAGAGTTTTTAATTTTAATGCTTCCTTAGATTTTCTTTTCTTTTCTTTTAAAGTGTATTTATATAAGGTACTCTCTTCTTGATGAGTGTACTCCCATAAAGCTAATGGGGGCTCAATCTCCTGGGCCCTGTGGGAGAGCTACATTCCCCCAAATGGGAGATATCTCTTAGCTGTTATTGAGTTGCTCTGCTTTCTATAGTTTCATATTTCCCATAGCATTCTAATCTTCTCCAGATGAGTGGAATTGCATCCCTTTTTGCTTGACAGCCAAAGACAAACACCAAGCTGTCCAGAAGATAGAGTGCCATTTTATTCCTTTGTCAAAATTCCTGATGAGATGGGCAAAACATCAGGAAACACTCAAGAATAGATTTCCAAAACCTTCCAATTTTTCTTGTTAGCTTCTAAAATAGATATGGTCATTTAAATAATCTTTTCTCTTCTTTTCAAAATATTTTTTAATTTTTTTAAAAAAGAAATTATTCCACACATTCCAATCACCTGTTATCTTCTAATTCTTGTATTGCTGGTCTGCTGGACAATTCAATAATCCTGTCCTATATACATATCTGTTCCCGGCAACTTTAGTTCTTCTTTTATTTCTAGTGGTAATCCAAGTGGCTCACACATTGCAGCAAACAATCCAAAATAATATCTGCACAATTAAACAGCCATTGTTGACAAACAACCCCTTGTAGATCAAGGGGTGCCGTTGTTTTGGATTTCAGTTTCTAGAAGACCTAATCAGTGCAGCCGATGATCAAGTTTTATCGGAGTAACTGTTGGCAATGCAAAGGATTATGGGAAACAGACATAGGTAGACACAGGCCGGTGGTAAACCTAGCAAAAGGGCACAAAACTGCAGGACTGTGGAAACATATACATTTTGATAACCCCACACCACCCTCCTGCCAAACTACTGTGTCTAGAGAATGCCTGCTTCCCACCTCACCTTCGCCATCAACCTCCTACAGTGTTTTCTGTATATGCCGGTGGTGCCGTTTTCTTTGTAAAAAGAAACAAAACAGAATTGCATTTCTCCTCCCCCATTGCTCTGTCTGAATGCCACACACTTTAGTCCAGACCAATCTGCTTCAGATATGGAATGCAGAGGATCTGGCCCAATTCAGACCAAATTCAAAACTCTCCCGATCCGTTTAACTCACATTGCAAGATGGGATTTGTGTGAAGCCAGGGCAACCCCTTACTTTTCAGTACCCTCATCCAGCAATAGGGACTCAATTTGTGGGACTCGCTGTCAAGTCAGATGTTAAGCTGTCAAGTCAGATGTTAAGCTTAGATTTGACTCATGACTCTCTTGAGTGACGGGGGGAAAGGCTTATTTCTAACAGGGACTTGGACTTGAGACTTGGGATGTGCTCAGACTCAGGCCCAAAGATTTGCCAATGTCCCTTCTCTCATCCAAAAGGAGCACAGGGTTGTTTTGTCTGTGGCTCCTCTGTTAAATTCGTCCTGCAGAATATGTTATGATATCACTGCAGTTGGCTGTTGTACAAGTGTGCGGTTACTATAAAACAAGGTTTTATTTCCCTAGACATCACTTTTACCCATCTGTCTGGGCTTCTTTTACTGGCATTCTCTTCCACCCATTCTTCTTCAGGTCAGTCTTCCTCTACTACCTCTTTCCTCTTCCTTCTAATTCCTCTTCCAAACGCGTCTTTTGTTCTCTTATCTATGAGTTCAGACCTCCTGTTGTCTATTACTCAATCTTTCCTATGGATTCCAATTCCCAATATCTGTCTTCAAATTTCACAGACAATGCATTATTTTGGCCATTGGCTGGGAAGAATTCACAGACAAATGAGTACATATTGTTTGTAGTGTCTTCCTTTTCACCACCCATGTGGGGCTCCTGTGGCTTTTAGCAACCTGGCAATGTACTATAGTATTTTCTTGTGGATCTATCTATTCTGTATGCTTATTTCACCGTATTCATATTTTCAGCATGATGATGTGAACACCTTAAAATGGTTTCCTCGCAGGTACTATTTGGCCTTATAAAACAGACTTCAAGCTGTTGCCACAAACTTGAGGAAATATATTTAGAAGGACTCCTTCTACATACTACAGAGGAGAGCAACCTATGTCTATGGCAGACATTATTTAATGTGGAAAAGAAAAGCTGTCTAATCAAAACTGTATGTCCAAACACAAAAAACTGAGAAATCTGATAGAGACTATGGACATTTTTATTTTTAAAATCTAAAATGTTTGACTAGGTAGATTTTTACATACCTATAGTTTTGTTATATATGTCCCTGATTTCTACAGCAGTTACTTTCAGAAAAAAAAATAAACACCAAGGAACAATGTTAAAAGCCACATTTTCTTGAGGAACAAGATCCCAACACACACACACACACACACACACACACACACACACACACACACACACACACACACACACACACACACACACACACACACACACACACACACACCACCACCACCACCACCACCACCACCAACAACAACAACAACAACAACAACAACAGCAGCAACAACAGTTATATCAATTCTGCTGTTACTTAATTTGTATTATAAATGTCAGGTTTCCCCACCTCACAGGCATGGTCTTTTTAAAGTGATCCAATTCCTGTATTGCTTCAATATTTATCATTTCAGTGTGTGTGAATTTTGCTGTTGATTTCTTTTCTTTGATTTATTTTCTGTGGTGCCACAGATAACATAGCATTGTCCTGGTGATTTTGACTGCAACAGCAGAAGTTTAAGGAGACATAGAACTAATTATGGCATGCTTGTTCCGTACATATTACTCATTCTGGATTAGCTGGGCATCTTCTGTTACATGAGTTTGATGATCAAGTACATAGGATACACCCCCAACTTGTTTCTTCCTGTTACACAGGATTGCAACGAGGCCCAAACATCAGTTGCATGTTCAGACGTAAAGACTAAGGAGTGGGGTGCAGATAGTTGGCTTCATTTCCCATCTTGCAGTCTGAAATTCTCAAGTTGTCTTGTAGATCCTGTATAGTTCAGAGCCTGGAAATTTTATTTATTTATTTATTTTTATTTATTTATTTATTTATTTATTTATTTATTTATTTATTTATTTATTTTTTGTTTGTTTGTTTGTTTGTTTGTTTGTTTGTTTGCATTGTAACTCCCAGGATCCACCAGGAAAATATACCTGTGCTGGCGAAGGGATTCTCAGAGTTGTCGGAAAGGGGGAGTAAGATTGTCACACTTAGGTACAACTGCTTTGCCAGTTCCACCCAATCTTATAGGCAGCATGCAGGTTAGTTTCACAAGATCTACATCTGATCTTACAAAAGGAAGCACACTCTATGATTTCAGAAGTTTGGAAAGATGGTGACTTTACTGACTCACTCCCCTTGGCATTGCTGTAGTAGCAAGTGTAGGAAACCAGGAGTAGAACAGTGCTCGGCTCAAGACATGATGCAGAAAACACTATGAAGCATCCCAATTCTAGATCTTGACACTCAGGATTTCTGAATCTGCAGTCTTGCACTTAAAAAGGGGATGGTAGTAGGAGTGTGACAAATACTTCTTAAGATTCTTCTACAAATTAACACAGCTTTGGTGAAGAATCGCAGCAAGGAGTTCTCCAACCTTGCAAGACCTAAGCACGAGGGAGACAAGAAGCACTATTTTTAGTAGCAGAATTTGTGCAAACTGATTCTGTACAAAATCGGTATCCTTTCCCTTTGAGAAGGGAAGGACACTCATGCCTTCAAAATCCATGCCATAATAATTTTGTTCAGGTTGTGTTTTGGAGGCCAAATTCATTGTCTGTGGGATTTTGCTCATCTTCTCTTCTCTTGATGAGAACTCTCCTCAACCTCCATTGGGATGAGGAAAATAATTTTGCAGCTCCCTATCTTCACCTGCAAAGATGAGACAAGCAGGGATTTATATCCCAAGACGGAAGCTCTCGAGGCAAACTCTACACACTGCTGCCGCACTGCTGTTGATAGCTCATTCTCAAGCCCGGTGGAATCCTCATTCTTGTACTGTCGCTCTCCTCTCTGATGGAGTGATAAATCCCTCTCTCTCTCTCTCTCTCTCTCTCTCTCTCTCTCTCTCTCTCTCTCTCTCTCTCTCTCTCTCTCTCTCTCTCTCTCTCTCTCTCTCTATTTATGGAGCCCTGTTTAGAGCTGTGCAAATTACCCAGCGAACCGTCCACTAATAGAGTATAGTACTGAAGCATACTTCTCAGGATGCAGGGCGTCTGCATCTGTTGAGGGTGGGTTAGCAAGCTAATTAGGTAGAAATATTCCCTAGTGTAACAATCCGAGAGCAATTTAAAGTTTAGGGAGAATGGTGTGTGCCTATTCACATGCACGGTGACAAAAATAAAATGAATATGTGCAGTACACAGTTTGGAGCCTAATAAGTCCGACTCCCAATGAATTGGTTTTTGACAGTTATGAATGGTGGCCCAGCTGCATTAAAGCAACGAGGAAACTAACAGCAGGCCTGAAACTGAGTTTGAATAAATCAGCAACCAAACACATAACCGCATTGTAACCGTCGGCTTGGACCTATTGAATCACAGCCATGTGATCTCTGACAGCCTAGAGGCGCTGGATCTTGGGTGTTTTAGAAACACTAGGGGGAAAAACAGCCTATGTATAGGCCTTTATATATACATATGAAGAAAGAGTGAGAGAGAAAGACACAGCCCTGCTGTCGACAGCTGTCATGAATACCAGGGTTTCTTCCTTGCTGTTTCCTTCTTTCCTTCTTGATTGTACCCCAAGAATACAGTGTGTGTGTCTCGTACAATGCGGCCCGCACCAATGCTTCAGTGATCAGAAAAGAGGTTAGCGCGCAGGCTGAGTGATTGGACCAATCTGTTTAAAATACACAGCGGTGCCCCGACTTAAGAGCAGCTCGACTTAAGAGCAATTCGACTTAAGAGCAGAAAGCTGTTGGCATTTTAACTGCCACCTTACAAATTTTAGATATGGTCTGCTTGACTTACATTTTTTTTTTATTTTTTCATTTTTTAACTTATTTTTTCAATTTTTTACATAGGTACCCTGACTTAAGAGTAGTTCGACTTAAGAGCATGCCTTCAGAATGGATTAAATTTGTAAGTCAAGGTACCACTGTATGTACAAATGTATTACCGTTGCAGAATGGGAGTTAGTGTGGTATTGAAAGCAAAGGGAACATTAGAATAATTGCCAGCCAAGCTAAAAAAAAATGGGTTACCTGCTCATTGCAGTATCTGTGTGGGACTCATTCAGCCCTCAACCAAGAGCACTGGAACACAGCAAGAACTTCTGGTGGCTTGGGCCTTAACCTAAAAAAAGTTCTCTTATAGGTGTACAGTTCTAGCAGTGAATAGTGCTATAGCTAAAGTGGAAACTACCTAGAACAACCATCTTGCTAAAGTTTAGACCAGTGGTTCCCTACCTTAGCTCTCCAGATGTTCCTGGACTAAAACTCCCAGAATCCTTCACCACTAGCTGTGCTGGCCAGGAGGAAGATGCAGTCCAAGAACATCTGGGGACTCAAGTTTGGGAACTGCTAGTGTAGATAGTCCCCTCTCACTCAGTATTGGTGACACTCATTTCAACCAAATCTCTAACATCCTTGATAGCAACTGATTATGTCCAATGTGGGGCAACTTGTCTCCAAAATGGTAAAGGAGGGGGAAGTGACTCAGATTTGCTCTGGGAGCCATAAATCATCACAGGACTTCTGGGCTTGGAAATTACAGCATCTGTATTTGGAAAAGATTGCGTGTTCTAGGAGATGCCCACCATATTTTGCTACTTACCTATGACTTAACAAGAATCATTGTGCAAAGAGAGTCCCATGGGCATTTCTGTCCAACACACATTGATGCTTAGTCTCAAAAAAGTTTTTAAATATATATTTCTGTCCCAAGTCTCATGGGTGAGTATGGCTCAGTGTGAACATCCATTCAACAAAACATTTTAGGTCTGACTCATTTTGATATGAACCAAGCTTCCAGGTGAATTGGTTGATGGGAAATGTCTTAAATGTCTGAAAGAAGGGAAATAACACAAGGTTTTTGCAACAGTTTAGAAGGAAAGAGCCTGAAACTCTTTAAAAATTGCAAGCAGTATATCAATAATATTGAATGGCATATTTCCTGGCACAACAGCAGATCATAAGAATCGTCAACTGTAATAATAGGCACATATACAAATCAGCCACTTGCATTCTGCATTCTGGAATAAATAATTGTATTAACTTATTGCCAAAAATACATTAATCTGAGGACCAGGCAGGCCTTGCTGGAAATAGCTTCTTAGAGGTAGGTCACAAGAAAAATGACCCTGTTTTTTCTACCCTCTGGGAAATTGTTCTTCAGAGGAAGACCTTAAATTTTGACCCTGGAGTATGACAGACTTCCAGGCCAGTGTTTCATTATGTTTTGGGGTTCCAGGTCTTGTAAAACATCAGGCCAGCTGACATTTTGGTTGCATGCAACATTCACCTGCTGGTGATGCAAATGCTATGACTAGAAATGGGCATGAAATGAAATTTTAGTTCATTTCATTATTTTTTATTCATTTCATTAGGTAACGAAATGAATAACGAACCCCAGAGTGATTTTAGAATGAACTGAACCGAACCAAAAAAAATGGTTCGGTTAGGTTCGTTTCGTTCTTCCCCGCTGGCAATGACAGCTCAGCTGTCATCGCCCGTGGGGTAGGACTGTCTAGAGAGAGCCCCGTTCTCACCTCTGCATGTGGAGGCGGGACCGGGCTCTCTCTCAAGGGATCTTCGCCACGGCTGGATGACAGCCGGGCCAGTTGTCATCTGCCTGCCGCGGAGGGTGGTTGAGAGAGGGCCCAGGTCTCACCTCCGCAAGTGGAGCTGAGGGCACGGCTCTCTTTCAAGAGTGGTCCAGAGAGGGCCACGGTCTCGACTCCACAAGTGCAGGTGGGAACAGGGGTCTCTTTAAAGGGGTCTTCCCAGCGGCAATGAGAGCGCCCAGCCACCGCCTCCGGTAAGAACCTGAACCGGTTCAATTCGGTTCGGGTTCGTACATTTTTTAAAAATTCGTACGAACCCAAACCAAACTGAACCAAGGGTTGGCCCAAAACAGACGAACCCGAACCATGAGTTTTCTGGTTCATGCCCATCTCTAGTTATCACAGAGCTCAGAAAGCAGACAAAACAAGGAAGAGCCCAGTTCTCTTCATCACTTGAATGGACTCTATGCTTATCTGGTGCTCCTAAGTGACTGTGTGTACATGATTATGACAAGGTGTATCTCTTGTTCTGTGACTATTTGAGTCTGCATTCGTCTTGGAATTCACATTATATTATCACCCTCTTTGGAATCATTTTTTACAGAAATCTGTCTTAGGCTGCAGTTCTACTTACCAACACATGTCTAGTTGGGACTTGGACAATTTGGGTTCAGTGGGGGTTACTTCTTAGTAGAATGACATTGAATGCCATGGTTACTTCCCAATGCTCCCCAATTCTATAAATTAAATTAAGTTGAATGTAAGCAGGTAAGAGACCAGAGCAATTCACAAAAGGGTTCTCAACATGTTCTGCTCTTTTTAGAGGAGTAGGTAGGTACAGTAGTTGAGGGGAAAGATAATTTCACTCATTTTCCCCCAAGGGAATAAGAAATGCTTCAGGAATATCCTGAGGGAAGATTCATTACCACTACAGTCTCTCACCTCCCCCCCAAAGTGTTTTCCCATATTCTGCTACAGCTACAACTGTGTTAGTACAGTGGCCTCCATTTTGCATCCTACACAGTGTTCTGAAATAAGGAACAATCTGTGCACAGATTTGCGTTTGAGAAAAAAGCAGCTCTGGGTGAAATTTGTGTAGTTTGCGTGTGTAGAGGAGAGAATTAGCTCATCCACAATTAGTTCATCCACAAGGCGTTCTGCTCTCTCTCTCTCTCTCTCTCTCTCTCTCTCTCTCTCTCTCTCTCTCTCTCTCTCTCTCTCTCTCTCTCTCTCTCTCTCTGTGTGTGTGTGTGTAGGCACAGTGTCTCTTGCAGGAATGAATGGAATGCGCCAGAAATACAGTATATGGTGAAGAATATTCCATGGAAATTCTGAAGAGTCATGACTCATCATCATCTCTTTTGAGGTGTATGAGTTTACTTGGGATGTATGTGTCTTAGAATGTTGTCTCAGGTCTACACAAAACCCTGTAATCATTTCCCCAACACACACACACACGGTGAAGATGCCTTGTTCCTCACATGTAACAGTGCTTTAAATAAATGTGGGAGCATTCTTTGTCTTGGGCAAATAATGGCAATTTCTATTCCTGAGAAGAAAGAGTGAGGAGATTGTGTTAAGGAACAAATTACAGTACTATAATATTATGATGATAGCAATTGTACAGATGGGTAGGTAAGCAGCTATGTTAGGGAATGTTAAGAGAACCTTTAACAACCCAAGTATTCGATTAAGTTTAAACCCACAGCACACTTGAATTGATGTCTTAAGTAGATCTTGTGAATGCAGCAATTATGCTCTTTTCTTAAACTATGTAAATTAATACAGATTTAAGCCTGCTTTTTATATATAGGACTTTTAATAAAGGAAATCCAGTCATCCGAGACGTTTCTTTCAAAGAATATTTTGCTTTTTATATGAACTAGTTACATCATTAAATAATAATAATCAGAAAAACAGCAGCCTAAGATTGTGGGAGGGAGGGTGGAGAGAGAGAGAGAGAGAGAGAGAGAGAGAGAGAGAGAGAGAATGAGAGTGAAGCTAAGGGCATGTGAAGAACAGTGAATATCCCGCAACAGCAGCAAAACAGTTTCAATTTTCTGGATTATTAATTCAAATTCACATGCACATGCCAGTTAAAATTAAAGGCCTTTTTTTACGGCTCTAGTTTAAATTAAAGATTATATTCTGCTCCACAAGTCTGAATTAAATAGCTTATTTTGCACACCAAGCTCTCATTTTAAAGCTAATAAAGAAAAAACATAGCATGTACGTGCAAGGGCGAGACAGGAAGGCTCTAAATTACTACACCTGTTTCACTTGGGAGCTACTTTATTAGTGTTACAAAACTTGGCTTTCGGTTTGGCATTCTGCAATGCATTTAGAACAAGCCTTTCTTTGTTTTGACAGAATGACTGCGGTAAATGAATGACGTTTTAAGCTAGGTGTGAAATGTGAAGGTACAAAATTAACTGGTAAGATAATTACTGTTCTAATTCTGCATAAACAAGCATTTTGAAAATCATTAATAGTTCAGGGAAATAATGTTAGTGATTAAATAAGGCGGTTTGCATCGCTGAGCACAACTAAGCTCCTTTAATTACATTTGAAAGCAAGGGAAAGCAGCTAATTAAAATTAGTACAGGGTTCCTGACTGACCAGCACTGTATTGTTGCCCTAACCTGTTTAATTGTGTTTATTAATATGTCTTCATTTTCTCCTTTCCTATGCACTTTTTTTTAAAAACAAGAAGAAATGTAAACTTCTATGAAACCACGTGAGTTGTGCATTATTATTAAAATGGGGCATTGCTACTGTAACTGAGGAATTACTTGTGCAGCAAGTTATTCTTACTTTGCAGAGAGGGAGTGGATCTGTTCAAACTGTTTTCTGGCAATGGCACTGAAATAGATTGGTGGTTCCCAACCATGGGTTCCCAGGTGTTCTTGGATTGCAACTCCCAGAAATTCTCAGAAGCACAGCTAGTGATGAAGCCTTCTGGGAATTTTAGTCCAAGAATACCTGGGGGTACAAAGTTGGAAGATATTGCTATAGACCAGAGTGGGGAAGCTTCAACCCTCCAGATCTTTTGGACTGCAGCTCTCAGAATTCCGTGCCTATGACCACTACTGCACTTTAGATTTGAAACGCCTTTTCCTTAAAGACAAATTGCCTTAAAAATCACTGTCCGCTTTTCAAATAGCTGTTTCTGAACACCTTGGCCACGCTCATTTTTGGCTGCTGTCGGTTTTTCTTGAGACGACCACTGGGGGTGGTGTTTTTTTTCAATCAATTCCTGCACCCCCTTTTAAAGTGATTTGGTTGAATTTGCGGACATACTACACCACTTTTTTTTTTGGTCCCCCCCCCCCCCGTTTCTGCCGTTTCCCTGTCGTAGAACATGCCCCCCAAAAGCCTGCTGCAATGTAAACAAGTTTGCCGACTTTGCCGATGCTGCACTTTCACATTGTGGTCACTGAAAATTGAAGTATAAAGTGGTTCAGCAAAGTGCAGACGGGGATTGCTAAGCAACCGCTGAAGTGCGGACTGCCAAACCGCTGTAGCAACCACGTGACCGTGAGAGGAGATAAGGCGATGCAAAACAAAAAGCAGCTGCTCAAGGAAGTACGGTAGTGTCCTATATTGCCATTGATAAAGGGCTATGGGAGCTGCAGTCCAAAACATTTGGAGGGCCGAAGGTCCCCGCCCCCTGCTATAAATGAGAGAAAAAGGCAGTTGTTGGAATACAAAGAACTGCTGTGAGTGCACCCAAGACCTTGGCTGGACATAATGCTGATCCAGACCTTGGGTAAAACTGTAGCATTGCTCTCTGAGGGTGCACCACAATGACCCCACAGGCTCCCCCTACTCCTCTTGTCCAGCAGTAAGAAAGATATCAGAAGCTTTTGCTTCTACTTCATATTAACTGCAGTTCATCAAGGCATCAGTATCAAATAAATTGTTGGTGATTGGTTCCATAGTTAGTGCAACCTGCCAGCTTTTACAGCATGGCTTCTTTCCATTTGCCATAGTTCAGATTGACTATGGGTTAGGATTTAATGTGACACACTAAGCCAACTGTCCAGAAATGTGTGTCTTCCAGATAGGTGAAGTCAAGGGCCTGTCTGGTCACAACCTGGGAAATTAAATGTGTCATCCTAGGACAGTGGTGGCAAACCTTCGGCACTCCAGATGTTTCGGACCACAACTCCCAAAATTCTAAGCCCACATTGCCAGTGACAAAGCACTGTGGGAGTTGCAGTCCAAAACATCTGGAGTGCTGAAGGTTCTCCACCACTGTCCTAGGGCATGAGGGATATAACAGACTGCCTGAAATGAATGGAACGTAAAGTAGTCATGACTTAATAGGTCTCCTCCAAGCCTCATTGTGCCTACTTGTAAATTGGTGATATTAGCCTAATTCCATCTTGGAGATGGTGTAAGGATCAAATATAGATAAAATGCTCATAATAAAGCAGGGAAAATGTCAATTGTGTACATGAAAAAACATTTATTTACAAGCAAAGTGAATTGTTTTGTTTAAATAACATAAATCAGAATGCTTTCTGCAAAATAAAAATGAGAATCAAAGTAACTACGATATAATTTTTACTATCTTTTTAATTTCCATTTCTACCATTCAGTTTCCTTGCAGTTCTAATCCTAGGGATGGATCACATAAGATAAGTAAAGGAAAATAATTTAAAATAATATACAAGGTACAACACAATGAAGAGGACAAAAATAGATTAAATGCTAATTTTTATTTTATATTTAGGTATAATCAACTCAAGTTAAAGCAGAGGCAACAATTTATACAGTACTTATACTGTGTCTCTGATGTGAAACTTGGTCGAATAATAATTTACATACATATACATGTTAAGCAGTAAAAACTGGTGAAAACCCACAAAGTTCTGTATGGAAAGGGAGCGGGTTCTAGGAAAGCTAGTTAAATCATGGAAATTATGCTTATGAAACTGATAAGCAATTACTGTAAGAAGTTAATTTTAACTTCATGAATAGTACAGAATATTTAACAGACATTACATACATTAATTTATAGTTGCACACTTTTATCAACATACAGAAGCAAATTCTCTTCACACTAGACTAGACCATCTCCATCAATTACTCTAAAATGCCGTTTTTCAAATTAATGCCAATATTTCCCTTTAGCAACAAATACTTGTAAATAGAGATGGGCACGACTCAAAAATGGTGTTTCGTTTGTCGTTTGTCGTTTAGGGGGTCCGTTTCAGTTCGTTTTCGTTTTTTGTGAATTTTTTGCAAAAAATTTCATTTTTGTTTCATTATGTAATGAAACAAAAAACGAAAATGAAAATGAAAAATTGCTGTTTCGTTAGCATTCATTACAGTTCAATGTATTTGCCGCAATGAAAACGAAACGCACGACAAAATTTCTGTTGTTTTGTTTCGTTTCGTTTCATTTTGGAGACAAAATTCGTTTTTTGTTTCATTACATAATGAAACAAAAAAACAAAAACAAAAACAAAAATTGCTCGTTTCGTGCCCATCTCTACTTGTAAAAATACATTTGATTTTGAAAAATGATAAACTCAAATAATGTAGAATTTATACAAGCAAATTATCATCCCACAAAGTCATCATCCACATAAACTTCACATTTTGAAAATTACTAGAAGTACCCTTAGACCCTCTCTGCTAGTGCTCCATCTTTCCCCCTTTTTTTCTTTCCCCCTTCCCCTTTTCTTTCACACTGGTCTTCCCTTCCTCCATCCGTCAGACTTTCCCGTTGCTCAATGTTATCTTCTTACCAGAAGTAGTCTCTGGGTGGTTCACAGTTTAATTGCAGTAAGCAGGCTACACATTGCCCCAACTCAGCAAGCTGGGTACTCATTTTACTGACCTTGGAAGGATGCAAGGCTACCTGGGACTGAACCCCCGGTCGTGAGCACAGTTTTACTTGCACTACTGGCATTTAACCACTGCACCACAGGGCGCCACTGTAGAGCCCTATAATATGGTAAGGGTAAACTAAAGATTAATAGATTTTACACCATGTGCATTAAATAGCAAACAATGTTCCCTCTAAGCTGCACAGCCCTGCATTGTTGCCATGCACCCGCAGCCAGCTTTGCCACCCGATTGGTTCCAGTTGCAGTCCAGCGCTGGCAGAAAATGAGAGGGAATGTTGACCCTGCAAGGTATATTAGGCTGAGAGAGAATGATAGGTTTGCAACATTCCCTCTCATTCTCTGCCAGTTCTGGGTGAGAGGTTTGCCCTGAGCATGTGGAGTTCTGGCTGTGACTGGAACCAAATGGGTGGCAACAGGGACTGAAGGTGCACAGCACCAATGCAGCACTGCATGGCTACACAGCCACACAGCTGGTGGCAACATTAACTTGTACATTGTTAGCATTTAGCCATTATGCAGCTTTATAGAAATCATGATAATTAACAGATATTTTTTTTCCTTCTTCTACCTCCCTGCCTTAAAAAAAGGGAGAGTGATATGCTCCAGTGACTTAAGAATGGTGGCCATGGGTTAAGGTGACAGTACAATCTTGGGAGATTGGGAAAATAGATAAGCTCCAAGTATGATCTGGTTTAGGATGAAAATGTTTGTGACAAAAATTTGGCTCTGTATAGGAGACATATGAGCACACTCAAATGTATTTTTACATTCTGGGAAATATAAATAGCCCTGTCAGGGGTGTCCGAAAACTTCATGACCTCCATGTCAACAACGGGCCTGGCCCAAATGGTATCTACTGCAATGCATCCGGCAGGCCACACTTTAGACCTGGTCTTCTGCCCTGATACGGACAGTGGGGACATTGAGATAAAGGAACTTTCTGTAGTCCTATTGTCCTGGACAGACCACTATATGGTGTGCCTTAGGCTTGCTGTAACTCAGATCCTGGCCGGGTGATGGGAGGGGGGGAGTCAGACAAAAGCAATACGTCCCAGAAGATAATGAATCCAGATGATTTTCTAAATGCCCTTGGGGAGTTTCCAACCTCTCTGATGGGTGATTATATTGAATCCTTGGTTGAACTCTGGAACGGGGAAATGGGCAAAGCCATTGACAGGATAGCTCCTAAATGTCTCCTTCCTCAAACAGACCTGCTTGGTTTACTGGGAAGCTGGCAACATTGAAATGGGTGGCCTGTAGAGTTGAAAGGTTTTGGCAGAAAACCCAGACTGAAACAGACAAAGAAACAGTGAAAGGCCTTTGGAAGGCTTACTCCAAGGAAGTGGAGGCAGCAAAGAAATCATTTTTCTCTACCACCATTGATTTGGCACAAAATTGCCCAGGGCAGCTTTTCAGAATAGTCAAAAGTCTGCTACATGCTGACCCATGGGCAAATAACACAGACCACTCTGTATCTTGTTGCAAAGAATTTGCAGATCCAGGCTACCTTGGATGATGCTATTGATCCAGAGCCTGTGAATAAAACGCCCTGCCCTGCTTGTCCTATAGTAATGGATGACTTTCAACTCCTACAGCCAGATGATGTTGTCAGGACCCTTGGAGAGGTGAGGGCCATCATATGTGTGTTGGATCCTTGCCCCTCAATGATCATAAAAGCTGCCAGAGAAGGTATGGCAGACCAGTTGGGAAGAGTAGTGAATTCCTCCTTACACCACTGCAGGTTTCCGGCATGCTTAAAGGAGGGAAGAGTAAAACCACTGTTAGAAAAGCCCTAGAGCAGGTTTTGGCTTTGCAGGTCCAGAGGTTTCTGGATGAGATTCACTACCTGGATCCATTTCAGTCTGGCTTCAGGCCTGGCTATAGGACTGAGACAGCACTGGTTGCATTGGTAGATGACTTACGCAGGGAAATGGATAGGGGATTTGTATCTCTTTTGATTTTACTAGACCTCTCATCTGCTTTTGACACTATAGACCATGGCATCCTCCTGACTCATCTCTCTGAAATGGGAATCGGGGCTACTGCATAAAAGTGGCTCAGGTCCTTCCTGCAGGAAAGAACACAGAACGTGGTATTAGGTGATTCATGTTCAGCACCATAGCAGCTGATCTGTGGAGTTCTCCAGGGTTCTGTCTCCTATGTCATTTAACATTTATATGAAACCACTGGGGGAGATTATCAGGTCATTTGGGGTTAAGTGCCACCAGTATGCTGATGATACCCAGCTCTACCTCTCGTCACCTCCGGATGCTAAGGGAGCTACTATCTCAACTTTACAAGAGGGTTTAGCTGCAGTAATGAACTGCATGAGGATGAACAAAATGAAACTAAGCCTAGAAAAGACAGAGGTACTCCTGGTCAGTCTAAAGGGAGAACAAGGGATAGGGATGCAACCTGTACTGGATGGGGTCACCCTCACATTGAAAAAAACAGGTACACAGCTTGGGGGTGCTCTTGCTTGGACTCATCCTTGAGCTTGGATACCCAGGTCATGGCTATGGCCAGGCCTGCATTTGCACAACTAAGGCTAGTATGCAAGTTACGGACATTTCTTGAGAAACCGGCTTTGGCCACGGTGACATATGCCCTAGTGACGTCCTGGCTAGACTACTGTAATGTGCTCTATGTGGTGCTACCGATGAAAAGTCTCAGGAAACTTCAATGTGTCCAAAATGCAGCAGCCAGACTGCTGACTGGGGCGGGGTACAGAGATCACATTACACACCTACTAAAGCAGCTCCACTGGCTACCAATCTCGGTTGCTGCACCCAGTCTCTGGAACTCCCTCTCACTAGAGGCCAGGACTGCCTCATCTCTGTTGTCTTTATGGAAACAGGCAAAGACCTGTCTTTTCCCATGGATGCCTGTCTGGATTTTGAGACTCTTGAGGAAAGGCTCCCCCCCCCTTAGACTTGAGGTATTGAACTGAGATAAGGATTTTTGTGACCTGCTCACAGGCTAAGGAACGTCCAAAGAGAGGCTAGACAGTCTGCATCCTTGTTGTCTTCTTTATCTCTGGAAAGACCTTTTTGTTTACACAGTTTTATAGTGACTGACTGGCTACTGAAAAAGGGTGTGTGCTGCACTTTTTAATATGTCCGTGCTTTTAATTGTGTTTAAACCAAATGTGTTTTAATGTGCTGAATGATTTGATTCAACGGTGCTTTAATATTATGGCATATGCATATGTGTACTTTTTCAATTAATTTTACTGTGCACTGTCTTGGTCTCCATCTTGGAAGAAAAGCAGGATACCAATCAATCGATCAATCAATCAATGAAGGAATTAATCAAATAAATAAAGTATGATGATTGATTTTTCCTTCTTGCCCTGAATCTCCTGCTAAGCTTTCCTAAATTTGCAGTCCTCCAAGTTCTGCAACCAAAGCCTAAGAAACTGTAGTTTCCACTGTTTCCTGTACCCAGGAAGAGGAAATGGTCTCAGTAAAGCAGTATATTGTACACATCAATTTAATCCAGTCTGTAAGCACCCAAATGAGGAAGGAAACGAATGGCCAGAACGGAATAAAATCATGCTCTGAAGTGTTCATTTTAGAAGGGCAACTCTGTGTCCAAAATACCACATTTTCTTTTTTAAAAAGCTAGCCTAACTTTGAAGAAAAGAACTCATATATTAAACAAATGACCTAATTAAGTCTTACAGAGAATTTTAGTAGCACTTCATTGCCATAACTACCAACTTACATCATCAAAGAGATACATGACAAGTTCTTAGTAATCAGAGAGATAATTAATGGTGGCATTTCTTTGTTTCTAAGCAATAGGAATAAATAAAAGTTTGATTTTTTAAATTGCCTTTGGCCCTTTGTTAGGTCATGGTCTTAGAAAGTGTGACTGAAGCCTTTAATTAACCTTTCTCTAATTCAGTGTTTCAAATTTAGCATCATTAAAAGTATAAGAGCTGGCAAAACAGATTATATATTGAATTGGAAAAGTACTCTGGTTACTTAGGGATTAATGTTTGAGTAAATGACACCATTACCACATTATATTAGAGCCTGTCTTGCTTGATTATATACACCTCTGTGCTTTGTGTAAAGAAATTTTAAAAGGTATGTTTCCCACAGCATTTGCTAAACAAGGATAAATTGTGACCCCGGAGAGCTTAGGCCTTCACCCTTACATTTAAATCCCACATCCGCATTGGTTTGGTTGCATGAGCCATCCCTCTTTAGTGCTATGCAGAAAGTAGAGAATACAACAGATATTCCTCAGGTCCAACAGATCCATTGCATTGTTGCTCTGTGCTAGGGGTAAACAGCCATTCCTTCCTCTATCTCATAGTGGTTCTAGAATCACACAAATACCCTGATTTGGTTTGGTTTTGCAGATTTCGCCAAAGTCAGTGCACATACTTACCTGTTATAAACCCACATGTTCTCATACCACAATGTAGAACGTCAACACACACAAAAACTTGTCAGACTCCCACCCTGCTCTTGAATCCCATTGATCCAGACAATATAGTGGTACCATGCATAAAGGAATTAATTCATTCCAAATGAAATTCTGTTAAGCAAATTTTCCTTTATACAAATTTACCATAGGAATACATTGAAAATGGAGTAATCCGTAATCGCGACCATTTTTATGTTGTACGGATTCGCCCCATAGGCGATTCTGTTAAGCAAATTTCCCCTATCTCTGGAATTTTTTATGTTCTACAGATTTTATGTTATACAAACTGTTTGTTATACGAGGGTCCACTGTTTGTATAGCAGTATCTTCAGACAATGTTAATTGACATAAACTAAATTGCCAGTCTGGTAAGGAGAAGTTGACCAGTGCTTGATTAGCAATCCAATAAAATGAAAAAAGTAATAGAACCAAAAGCTCTACTACAATTGGGGGAAGATGCTACAGCCAGACAGGTCAAAATGGGATTGAGTTGCTACCACACAACTAACCACTTGGCCAAGGGTCCATCAATACTACAGAGCCGTATAGAAACCAACACCTGTTCCTTATGGAGGCACAAAAACATGATGTATTCAAAGGTCACATGGGATATATTCTTGTCATGCAGTGTGGTAAAATTGAGGTACCTTGGACATAGCCCATAATTGCCATCATGTCACATTTTCTTCATGTCATTTGTCACATTGTGACAGTAAAAGAGAAACTGGTGGGGAAAGAGTTATTTTTAATGCATGTCTCATTACCAAGTTTAGAAAAGCTTCCTTGAGATTCTGAAAAAGGATGAAAATATTTCTAAATGAAAAGAACCAAAATAGAAATTTATTTAATTTCCTCCTCCTCCCACTTCCCGAGATACTGTGCTTTCTGATCACCCTCTTCATCTTCATCCTTTTTAAAAAAAAAAGGATTTCCCCCCCCCCCCGAAATGCATCCCAAGAGAGAAATGTGAGAAGTTGTGAGTGATATGATTAACTGTGGCACTTCACTGCATTATGGCACTAGGAAGGAACAGGAAGGTGTCGTGGAGTTTAATTGTTAAAGCTGCCATCTCTCTTGCCCCTTTGCTCCACCATGGCTCTTGTAATCATGCCGGAAAACTTCCATTAACCTCCCTCTGTTTGAGTCAGTCTTTTTGAGTTAATACCGTCAAAACAAAATCCGTTGGCTGCTCGAAGTAATGCCGCATCTAATTTTTTGTGCAAGGGGGGGGGTTCAGTTTCAGCGGAAAAAGTATCACTTAAAAAGGAGCAACGCTCCTGCCAAAAGTCATTCCATCTCTTGTATAAATCAGATGATTTTGTGGCCATCAATTCATAAGCTGAGTCTCTCTCTCTCCCCCCCCCCCCCCCCCCCCCGATTTACAGTGCAACAAGCTGGGTTGCTCTTCCTCTTTTAAGATGGAAATTACATATCTTGGGATGTTTTGATGCACTTCTCTACAAATGACTGCTTAAGGGAAGAAATACATTAATAACTGCGTATGTTCAGTAAAAACATAAGAATGGTACACTTTTTAACATTTGTTAATAAGTGACAAATTGCTGTGTCAACTAGCGTAGACTCGAAATAACAGAGCTTGGAGTTTCCCATTCATATCTTACACATGAATTAAAAAGGAGGCAGCACAAGATCAGAGCTTGTAAAAGTATTGTTTCGAGATGACAGCCACCAGCATCGCCAGAAAGACTGAGAAAAACACATTTGGAATTCTGCGAGCTGAGTATGAGATAAGGCAGCCTTAATCCAAATTGTTGATGGAAGTGTCATGCAGAAAGACTGATTTGTGCATCTCATGGAAGAAGACTTCCAGAAGCTTTCTCCACCATCCTCCCTTGGCCAGGATTTCTGCAAGCTGTAGTCCAATCTGGGCTATAAGGAACACCTGAAAGAGAAATCACTTGGCTTTCTAGCGATGGTCAAATTTCTATGTTTCCCAGCCAGAAAGATTGCATCCTGTCTTGTGGCTGTTGTACAATTGCTCATTGAACCAGACATTGTACAGTGTGTACTAGATCGTGGACACAGGTTAGGTCATGGGCATTCTCTTTTTTAAATGGCGGCCATCCCTATTTGCATGTGTTTTGAAATGTTGAAGGGTTGGGGGGGTTGTCATTTCATAGAGGGTGATTTTTTTGAAACAAAATGGAGCTCAGCTTTAGAAGTCAGCAAATGGATTCCCTCTCGGCCCTCATTTCCTTTTCTAAAAGGCCAATGATTGTGACCAATGTACAATCCTTTACTATATCTCAGCTGTGTAGATTATGACTTCTACTCATATGCCTTCTTCTCCATCTTTAATTTTCATTTAACAGGACTTTCCTCAGGATATTTCCTCATAAAGAGGAATATTGCAGTAACACAAGCAATTAACACCTCTCATTCTGCTATACATGCAAAGCATCATTGTAACCTAAAGAAAACTTCTTTTTTATTTTCTCTCTTGCCATTTCACCTTAAATCTAATTTTAATGGAAGATGCTGCCTTACAACTGTGCTTCTCCCTCCCTTCCCCAGCTACAGTGACAGTCCATGGAAAAGAGAACATGTGATGTTCACTTGGAACGGGACATTTAAGACTCAAGTATTCCAAAATCTCTAGATCACCTCAAGATGTAACATGCAACCCTGACAGCTGTTAGCTGGACAGCGAAAATGGATCCACAATGGCAATTTAGTTATGGAAACAGAAGAACTGTGCTAGAGGTAAGGAATATGGAATGAATCAGGAATGTGGAACCAATTAGTATTTATCTGAATGAACTGCAAGTTGAAGTACCGGCTTGAGCCATTCCTATTGAGCAGAATTCTCTGCGTCTCAGGAAGTAGCGGGGGTGGTGGGACCAGGAGCATGCTGCACACATAAATTAATGCTTTGTGATCAGGCAAATGTTCATCCAGCCCACTTCTGGTTTTCAGAAGAAAGGAGCAAGAGACGTGAACCCAAAGGATTTTCATTATACAGTGGTACCTTGTATAACATAGGGTTTGTATAACGTAAAATCCGCACAACATAAAAAATCTGGAGATAGGGAATCCTTCCATAACAATAAGAGACGATCATCTGCTCCAACTGCCATGTCCCTGGCAGGCACTTCACCTTTTCTTCCTCAATCTTAACCAGCCCTTCAGGCAAAAACTGCCACAGAGCCACCTCCACCTCCACTTCCGCCTCCTCTCTCTCATCTCTCTCCTTCCCTCCCTCCCTTCCCCTCCCCCCCACACATATAGCGGCTTTCCTTTTGCTTCCTGCTTTAACCGCCCAGCCCTAGCCCAATAGCGCAAGCGAACGAGAAGCAACGAGAAGCGGCAAATGAAAGAGAGAAGGGCGAAAGAGGAAGAAGGGGAGGGAAGTGCATGATGCCTGGTAGGCACCGTGCATGCACAGGCACGGAAAAAGGAGGACGGGCAGCAGTAGTGGTCTGGGGGCTGCTGGGGGCCATCCAGGGTGAACGTCACTG
This sequence comes from Phrynocephalus guinanensis, assembly GCA_037367245.1. Classification (NCBI taxonomy): domain Eukaryota; kingdom Metazoa; phylum Chordata; class Lepidosauria; order Squamata; family Agamidae; genus Phrynocephalus; species Phrynocephalus guinanensis. The sequence continues at coordinate 35,077,005 of CM074737.1, forward strand.
GAAGCCAGAGGCATCTTTCTCAGCAGGAGCAGTGGCGGCAGTGGCAGTGGAGAGAAGGGAGCCTTGGCGCACCAGGTTATAAAAGCCCTCGTGCTACCGTGCTCTCCCTTCAGACCCTGCCCATGATGCCTGCCTCTTCCCTTCTTGGAAGAGATAAATGGGGAGCCTGGCTGACTTGGCACGGCACACCTTGCTTTGCCTCACCTGCCCACTTGCCTCCTAACCTTGCAGCAGCAGCAGTGGTGGCCAAGCTCCGACTCCTTTCCTCCTCCCCTCTCCCAAGCATCACAGCCAGGGCAACCTCATTAGCCTTGGCTATGCATTGGAACAGATTAAATCTGTTTTCAATGCATTCCTATGGGAAATTGCAATTTGTACAACGGAAAATTTGTATAAATTAATTTCATTTGGAACGAATTAATTACGTTATACAAGGTACCACTGTATCTTATAACTATTATGTAATATTATATGTTGGTGAAGCAAATGTTCTTTTCTGTTGATGAAGAATATGGACCCGACTTACCGGGTCCAGGGTTGTGGTCCGCGCCCAGCCGGACCGGAGGCTGCCCATGATGGCGCCGGCCAGCGCGCCCTCGTGGGGCATGGCGGCGCCACGTGGGGCAGCCGGGCCAATCCGGACTGCCCGGCGTGCTCCGCGGCCGCGGGCATCCGGGGACTGGCCGGCCTCACGCAGGCGCAGACCCGGGTCCAGCGCCGGCCCCGCGCGCCCAAAAGGTCCGGAGGGAAGCATTGCGTCCCGGCGGACCTTTAGCACGGGCCAGCTGGCGCGACTCCAGGAGGACCCCTTCAGACCGCGGCGCTCCCGCTGGCTTCGGGCCAGCCCCAGCCAGCCGAGAAGCGGCGGTCCCAGCAGCCTCCGCCTGCTAGGGGAGGCCGACAAGCAGCTGGTGGGGCGATCTCCGGCGGAGCGCTTCCGTACGCGGGCCCCGGCTCGCTGGCTCTGCACCAGCTCGTCTCGCCACCTCAGCGGAGGAGCGGCGGTCCGGGGAGGGCAATCACTCCTGCCTCCCCTGCCTTCATACGGACGTTGGGGGCCAGCGGTCAGGGAGCTGACGAGGGGGCGGCGCTGGCTAGCGGAGGAGTGGCTGGCGATTGGCAGGACCAGCCAGGCCAACCGAGTGGCGGCGGCAGCAGCAGCCGGACGGCAAAGAATAGCGGAGTGCACCAGCGCTCCGCCAGGTTTGGTGGCGGAAACAGGGCGGGAGTCGCGGGGGCTCGGCAACAGCGGGGCCGCCCTACAATTATAACAACCCGGTCGGGCTAGCACCCCCCTCATTGGGGGGGGCAAGGGGTGCGCGGGGGCCAACCTCCCTCAAGAGAACCCTAGCACCGGGCAACTTGGCCCCCAGCGCGGGCACCAAGGCCCACCCCCTATAACAGCGGGCTCTAGTCAGCGGGCATCCAGGGCCACGCGCACAGGCGAGGGGAAGTTAAACTTTAATCAACAGTTAACTGATAAATAAAGATAAGAGGATGCCACCCAGACGTAACGGCAGGGCGCGCACAAAGAAGGCTTGCACAGGGTGCACGGACCACCAGGGTGACCAGGGGCCCCCGTCGACTAATAGTAACAACAGCGAGAGCCAGGATCCACCGCCCGTAGCCCAAATCGACCCGCCAATGGCGGGCAACCAAGCAGCAGCCCCGCCACCTTTAACCCAGCAGTCAGAAGGGAGCGGTCAACCAGCAATCCCACCAATTCTCCAGCAGAACAGCCTGCTGAATATGGGCCAGGTCCTAGCCCTACTTACCAGCCACCTGGTGAACATGGCGCAGGTCCCAGGGCCCAGCAGCGCGGTACCCACCCCAGTTCCCACACTGCAGGCTAACGTGGTAACCCCAGTCACAGGAACCAACCCGGCTCCCACACCACAGGTCATCCCGGTACCCTCAACAACTGTATCTGCTTCAGTACCTATATCCCAGGTCGCCCCTGTACCCTCAACGACTGCTATCACCACGGCACCTACACTCCAAATGAATGCACCACCCTTGGCAGCGGTAACCACACCGGCTCCTACATCCCAGGCTGATTCGGCACACTCAGCCTCCGACGATACCAGCAATGCCAACCGGTCGGCCTCGGAGAGGGCACACAGATCACGCCGCAAGAGGAAAAGGCAGCCTTCCAGCCGGTCCAGGTCCCATAGGAGCTACAGAGGGGATTCGTCTTCCGAGTCGTCTACCAGTGAGTCGTCCTCCGATGAGGAGGAAAGGGTCCGGGACTACTGGGGGGTGGCCGCCGATACACCGAGCTTGCCAAAGTGGGCCACACGGGCAAGAGCCCGGTTCCTTAAGTCAAAAGAGAGGGAGGGGGGAGCGCCCCTTGACCAAGGGGACCAAAAACGTTCATCCTTTCAGGATGACGAAGACCCTCCCGGGCTACACGTAAGCAGAAGGGTAAGGAAGGCTATACTCCAGGGTTTTTACGTGGACGTCTTCACACTAGTTAAACCTGAGGACGAGGAGGGTAAACTCAAAGTGAGGGATAGCCGGAGGAAAAAACCCAGACACCAAACAGTGGAGAGAACCTTCGAGAACTGGCTCGAGGGTTTTGCTGAATTTGCGAGCATCGTCCAGGCCGCCCACACCGGAGAGGGCATGGCACCTAAACAACCACTTTAAAAATGTTTTATGTGCAAGGAGGCAGGCCGGGGACGCAGCGGCCATAGCGTATGACGAGGGTTTTAGAAAGAGAGCTTCCCAGAGCGCGACAACTAGATGGGACCTAGTGCACAGCAAACTCTGGTTATGGGAAGTGGGCCCCCACCTCAAAGGCAGGCAAGGGGGGAGTAGGTCAGCACGGGGGTACAGGAGGGAAACCTCAAAAAGGTTATGCTGGGAATTCCAGGTGGGCAAGTGTAACAGGGGCAAATGTAAATTTGAGCATGAGTGTGATGTATGTTATGGCACACATCCTAGGATCTCCTGTCACAAGCAAAAAACTACGAATCAGCCCTTTCGGGGAACCAGGCCTCCATCCAAACCTAATATTGCGGGAGACTCCACAACAGCAACCCCAGTACAAAGCCAAGCCCCCATCTCCGCCCGAAAATAAGGAGGCACCACCAGGCAGCCTCAGGGACTTAGCCTACACCCCCGTGAGAGCATCAGCCCTCGCTCCATTCCTATTAATATACCCCAAGAGAGAAGAGGCTCTTTACCTATGGGAAGGGTTCACTAGAGGGTTCAGAATCCCATTCGAAGGCCAGCGCACAGCCCTTGACGCACCCAACCTGAAGTCAGCAAAGGAACAACCCCTCATAGTTAAACAGAAAATTCAAAAAGAAATAGCAGCAGGTAGGATGGCAGGACCCTTCAACACGCCCCCCTTGCCTAACTTCAGGGTATCTCCTTTAGGCCTGGTCCCCAAAAAGACCCCTGGGGAATACCGTTTAATACAGCATTTATCCTACCCAAAAGGGGCGTCAGTAAATGACGCAATTCCTCCGGAACTAGCCTCAGTAAAATATACTAGTTTCGATCAGGCCCTTAACCTGGTCAGGGCCCACGGAAAGGGTGCGTGGCTCGCTAAATGTGATATACAATCCGCCTTCCGCTTACTGCCAGTCCACCCAGAGGACTTTGCCTTGCTGGGCAGCAAGTTCGAAGGTAAATGGTATGTGGATAAAGCCATGCCATTTGGCTGCTCCATCGCGTGTGCAGCATTCGAAACATTCAGCACCTTCATAGAATGGGCCGTCCGTCAAAGGTCCCAGGGTGGAGCCATTACACACTACGTAGACGATTACCTACTGATCGGGAGGAGGGGCTCCCAGGAGTGCACGGCCCTCCTGCAGACATTCCAACAACTAGCAGCAGAACTAGGGGTGCCCCTCGCTAACGAGAAAACGGAGGGTCCGGCAACCTTAATGACTTATCTGGGTATTGAGATCGATACAGTGGCGGGAGAGTCCCGTCTTCCCCAAGACAAGCTAGAAGCATTAAAGGAGCATATCAGCATTATATTAAAAAAACCCAAGGCCACCCTGAGGGAGGTCCAGTCACTGCTAGGCCACCTAAATTTCACATGTCGGGTCGTAGCCCCGGGGAGGGCATTCTGTGCCAGGCTGGCCAGGTCCACGGCAGGGTTCACTGCCCCCCATCACCACTTGAGGATATCAAAAGGGATGAAGCAGGACCTCAGGGTTTGGCAGATCTTCCTAGAAAAGTTCAACGGCACGGTGATATGGCGCCAACCCTGCTACCCCGGGGAACTGCTGCAGGTGCACTCCGATGCAGCGGGGGCCACCGGCTTCGGGGTTTACTTCAGAGGCCGATGGTGCGCCTCCAAGTGGCCCGCGGCCTGGCAGGGGAATGACATACTCCGGGACATGACGTTTTTAGAACTATTCCCCATAGTGGTAGCTATCACCATATGGCATAGGCCGTTACAAAATAAAAGGGTCAGGTTTTGGTGCGATAACCAAGCGGTGGTCGCAGTCATTAATCGCCAATATTCCAGATCAGAACGAGTTATGCGCCTCGTGCGCAGAATGGTGCTCCTATGCCTGAAGTTCAACATTTATTTCACCGCTAAGTTTGTACCAGGACTGGATAACGGGATCGCGGATGCGTTATCTCGCCTCCACTTCGACAGGTTTTGGCAGCTGGCACCGCAGGCAAGCCCCGAGCCGGACCCATTCCCCGAAGAGCTCTGGAGCCTTGGGAACTCGATGTAATCCAGGGAGCCCTCAACTCCATCGCACCAACCACACAAAAGGCATACACTAGAGCATGGGAGTCATTTCAGGGCTTCACGTCCCAGCAGGGCATCCCCGCCGGCACCCCACCAGACGAGCCAACAATCCTCAAGTACCTACACGTGCTGCGGGGGGAGGGAAAGTCCGTCAGGGCCCTAAGAGTACACTTGGCGGCCCTATCCTTCTTTAATGAGTTTAGCAGCAGCTGGGACCCCGCCAAGAGCCCACTTGTGAGGAGAGTCCTCAAGGGCTGGGGGAGGCAAACACCCAGAGTCCCCTGACAAACGGAAACCCTTGACCCTCGATATCCTGAAAGCCATAATTGGCCAACTGAAGACCATATGCTGGTCAGGCTATGAAGCCAAGTTATTCCAAGCTGCCTTCACCCTGGCATTCTACGGGGCATTCAGGGTGGGCGAACTGGTGGCCAACTCACGACGTGACACAAAGGGCAGGGCTATTCGCTTCTCCGACGTCACAGTGGAGGCGGCACAGGCCCACGTACTATTGAGGTCATCTAAAACAGATCAGGTAGGCGCAGGCGCAACTGTCAGGCTGTGCGCCCAACCTAGCCAGCTCCCATGCCCCGTACGGGCCCTGACGGTTTACCTGAAAGTAAGGCCTACCAAAAAAGGCCCACTACTGATACACAGAGATGGCCACCCGCTGACAAGGTACCAATTCGCGGGGGTACTTAAGAAAGCATTGGGCGGGGCGGGTTTCCAACCCTCAGACTTTGGCACGCACTCATTCCGCATTGGAGTGGCATCTCAGGCCACTGCCCTTGGGACCTCCCCACACAACATACAACAAATTGGCAGGTGGAAATCAAACGCCTACCGGGGGTACATTCGCGATGTCGGGAAGTCCGCATTGACATCATTTCTGTTTTAGTTCCCACCGCAGGTACACAGAGGCGTGTTTGGATCGTGGGGCATAGCATAGTGTACTGGGCGGCTGAATGGGCAGCAAGATCCTCAAGCGGCGAACACCTGGGCCTTGCACCCGCCATGAGGATCGAATGGTTAGGGATAAGGGGGATGCGATGGGACCGCCTACTGCCAACCCTGTGGAAGCAGGCCAGGGAACATGCCCCACCCGACGCGCTGATAATACAACTGGGTGAAAATGACCTCACAGAACGGAAAGGAATCGACCTCATCCTTGGGATGAAGGCCACCCTCGAGTTCCTGCGCGACTCCTTCCCGGACATGACAATCATATGGTCTGAGTTGTTACAAAGGAGGGTTTGGAGGGGTGCCACATCCCCAAGAGGGGTGGAGAGGGCCCGCAGGAAAATTAACAGAGCCATAAGGCACCAGGTGTTACAGTGGGGCGGGGAAATAATCTCTCATTACGATATCTCCTTCAGGAAAAGCGACCTTTTTCGGCAGGACGGCGTGCACCTATCTAACACGGGCACGGAGCAGTGGCTGGAGAGCATCAGGACAGCATTGGTTAGGTGGCTTGAACTGCAGTATTCTGGCGGGAGGCAAGCTTAACTCGCCTCTGGTGGCGGTTTGGCGGCATTGGGACCGGATCCAGGCCGGGGTGGCTGCAAGACGGTGTCGGCCTGGCATGAAACAACAGGTGGCAATGGCGGATCCAGGAGGGAGCCGCGAGTGTGCCGGCTCGGGAGGGACAACAGATGGCCTCTCCGCTCAGCTAAGCGAAGGAAATCTCGAAGGAGCCTGCGCCCACGGGGATTTCCAGAGGCTGAGAACCAAGGGTGCTGCCACCTGGGGGCGCCACCGGGAGTATCGGGGGACATGCGGGTTCCCCGATAACGTCGGATCCGACCCAATGTCTGGCCAGAGTACTGCAGATTGTCACCATACCAATAAAGCTGTGGCCTCCACATTTTGTCCAAAAACATAAGTGTTTCAGTGTATTCAGTTGGGGGGATACAACGCCGAGGCTAGGCGCTGGACCACAAAATATGGACCCGACTTACCGGGTCCAGGGTTGTGGTCCGCGCCCAGCCGGACCGGAGGCTGCCCATGATGGCGCCGGCCAGCGCGCCCTCGTGGGGCATGGCGGCGCCACGTGGGGCAGCCGGGCCAATCCGGACTGCCCGGCGTGCTCCGCGGCCGCGGGCATCCGGGGACTGGCCGGCCTCGCGCAGGAGCAGACCCGGGTCCAGCGCCGGCCCCTTAAAAGGGGCCGGCGGCTCCGAAGCGTGCCATACTGCCCACGCGCCCAAAAGGTCCCCACCCACCCACCCCTAGACATTAAGCATTCGGTTTGTGGTGTTTTTGTTAACTTTAATTGTTTTGCTATGTCTTGTCACAGCTATGGCGGTTTGGCGGCATTGGGACCGGATCCAGGCCGGGGTGGCTGCAAGATGGTGTCGGCCTGGCATGAAACAACAGGTGGCAATGGCGGATCCAGGAGGGAGCCGCGAGTGTGCCGGCTCGGGAGGGACAACAGATGGCCTCTCCGCTCAGCTAAGCGAAGGAAATCTCGAAGGAGCCTGCGCCCACGGGGATTTCCAGAGGCTGAGAACCAAGGGTGCTGCCACCTGGGGGCGCCACCGGGAGTATCGGGGGACATGCGGGTTCCCCGATAACGTCGGATCCGACCCAATGTCTGGCCAGAGTACTGCAGATTGTCACCATACCAATAAAGCTGTGGCCTCCACATTTTGTCCAAAAACATAAGTGTTTCAGTGTATTCAGTTGGGGGGATACAACGCCGAGGCTAGGCGCTGGACCACAACAAACTTTCCAGGTTAGGCAGTACTTTATTGGGTCAGTAGAAAGTTGCAAATAAGGCAAACTTTTAAAGGCCTGGCAACTCCCACAGTCCTTTGCCATTGGAAATACAGGTTTGGAATTCTGGGAGTTGTGTTCCAAAACATCAGGAGGGCTGAAGCTTGGACATGCCTGTCCTAGGACATTCCCCCAGAGACCTCTGGATTGCAGCCAATATTAAAAAATATAACTCCAGAAAGAGGTATACTCATACATTCCAGGTAAATCCAACTTATTGAATTGAGTTAACAACCTTCCTTCTTATGTGTCCAATGTTACTTCTGTTGTCACATAGATGTCCTCACCTTATGGCAAAGATGCATGTGATCAAGCGAGTTGCCGTAATGTTTACAAATACCTGGCATGACTTTATGTTCCCCTTCCTTAAATAAATGTTGCAGAGTTTATGTGTGTGTTCTTAAGTCTAGACGAAGTTGCATCATAGAGAGCCTTCTCTTTGAAGTTTCTGGCTCCGGGCAATTAAAAAGAAACCTCAACATTCTGTTTGCATTTTCATATGGTGTCACAGTGACCTTACCATCAGCTATACATTTTGTTTCTTGGAAATTAGATTGAAAGACGAAGAAATGTTGCTGTGCCAGAAGCAGATTCTCAAAAGAGAGCCTTCGGGGTGGGGGTGGATGGAGTCAAGGGAAGTTTGTGGAAAACAAAGCAAGAAGAGCATAACTGGAAAATAAAATAAAATAATGGGTTAAGAACTGGTTGCTCACCTAAAATTATTTTTTTTGGTTTGGTCATCTGCATATTCACACATAGGGATTCTGCACAGTTCACAACATTTTATAGCTGGTTGAGTGTTAGTATATTCACAAGTACTGTACATACTCCCTCCCTCCATGTTAGTTGTATACTTTTTTGATTCTGCATATTTTTTCCTTCCCTTGTTACAAATATATTTCATTTTCCTTCCAGGGAGCCTAAGGTAGCAGAAGAGACATCTTCCCAATTCAGTATCTCCTTATACAACAACCTTATGAGGCCACTGATGCTGAGGAAAATGTATCTGGATTAGAGATGGGCATGAAACGAGCGATTTTTCATTTTTGTTTTTTCGTTTCGTTATGCAACGAAAACGAAATGAATTTAAAAAAAACGAAAATGAAAACGAAACAACCAAATTTGCTGTGTTTTTCGTTTTTGTTGCAGCAGATGCATTGAACAAAAAAGAATGCTAACTAAACAGCAATTTTTCGTTTTTGTTTTCATTTTTTCATTTCATTACCTAACGAAACAAAAATGAATTTTTTTTGCGAAAAACATCACGAAAACGAAAACGAACCGAAACGGACCCCTAAACGACCAAATGACAAACGAAACACCATTTTTTTGAGTCGTGCCCATCTCTAATCTGGGTAGCAAATATTACAGCTAGGTGTATTTATTTCTAGATCTAGAATAGAATAGAATAGAATAGAATAGAATAGAATAGAGTTATAGAGTTATAGAGTTATAGAGTTGGAAGAGACCTCAAGGGCCATCTAGTCCATTCCCCTGCCATGCAGGAACCCCCATCACAGTGCTCCTGACATATGACCATCCAGCCTCTGCTTAAAAGCCTCCAGAGAAGGAGACTCCACCACCCTCCCTGGCAGCCTATTCCACTGCCGAACAGCTCTAACTGTCACGAAGTTCTTCCTCGTGTTTAAATTGAATCTCTTTCCCTGTAGTTTGAGACCATTGCCAGCGTCCTAGTCTCTGAAGCCATGGAAAACAAGTCTCTTCTTCAATGCAACATCCTTTCCAATATTTAAACATAGCTATCCTATCCTATGTTTAAATCTCTGGAGTTATAGCATAACAATCGCATTATGCTACCTCACTTGCTCTGTGCCACTACCGTGGCAAACGTGGAACTAGATGGGCCAGTGGAAGGTGTTTACTTTGGTCACAACAGTGTTTCCCAACCTGGGAGTTGTGACACCCAAGAGGAATCACAAAGGTGTTTTTTTGGGGGGGGGCTCATTGGTCACTTTATATGTGTTGTAGCCCTTGTAAAATAATGTCCTTTTTGACCTTTTGGAGCAGAGTATTCAAAGTATAATATATCTTTAAGTATTATAAACAGTCCCTTTGGGGGAGAAAGAAGCCTCTCTTTTCTGAGAAGGGTCAACTTTACCTCATTAAAAATGCCTTTTTATACAAATGTAGTGGGTGGGATGTCACAGAATACTTGGCTGTTATAAAAGAGGGTCTTGGCTCAAACCACTGGTTTACAGTTAGTGGCTGGGATAGAAGGGTGTCTGCCCAAATTCTACCCGGTGCTGAAATGTTCCAAATTAGGCCCTTCAACGGCACCAAGCTCTTATGGGCCAGGACCCACATGCCTATTCAAAGCAACAGGTAAGCAATGTCTCTTTTTTGATTTTCATTATTTTCTCTCTGTTATAGTCTTGATAGTCTTTTTTTTTACACCCTCTAGATTCCTGAAAGCCTTATGCTGAAAATCTCCTTCAAGTGCAACAAGATTTCTTCATCTCTGAGGTCATGTTTCTGGCTTTTGTGATGGTCGGATTTCTCTTCTGTGTGTCTGCTTGAATATTCAGAAAGTCATCAGCGAGACAGATACGTTTCTCCCCCCCCCCCCAAGTCATGCAAAAGACTGATTTGCTTTGACAGGTGGATCAGGAACAGAATTGGAGCTATTTTATCTGGACCTAATTAAACAACTGTCATTACTGGCAGCCAGGTATGTGTTTGTGATGACTTCAAATTATCTTGATTGGAAGGGAAATGCAGACTATAAGCCACAGAAACAGTTCGTTTTAGAATTTGGTCTTTAAAATGCATGTTGCATGGTATATACAATGCCCCCAACAATATAGGATAAATACAGGGCTCCAGCTGCAAACAGCAATTATAATAATTTTTTCTCATCATGAAGAATTTCATTTTGTTTTCTTTTTAGAACAATTTATATTTGCTTCCCATCTTATTTCATTCTGTGGTCCAAACAGCTCCAGAGACAAACTCATAATGTGCCTCATATTACACTACTTTGTGTGTCCTGGTTTTAATGTTGAAATGCCACCCTAAGTATAGTGACTGCAACTGAAATGTAGGATAAAACTTTTCCCATCTTGGCTCCTTGAACACCCCCATCTTGTTTTAGAAGCTAAGATATATTTGGCCCTGGATGTCTTTCTGATATTCTTGCTTGTACAGGGGAGTTGGCTGTTCTTGGGTCCAGAATAATTAACAAACTTCTTAATGATAAGCATTTATACTGTCTCTTCTCAACTATCTGTAGGTTGCCATTGTCCATGAGCTCATTCAGGAGTGACTTGCTAGTAGTTACAAAGAATTCCACAAGAATTAATTTAAATGGGGTTATGGGGAAGAGATGTGAAGCATGCCAAGACAGAGTATGTAAGTCCATATATAATTAGCTTCATCCCTCATATAATTCTTTTTTCTTCCTCACATGCGTTTAGCAAACTGGTACCAGGCAATGATCAATGGACGAGCCACAAAAGCAGACAAAACCAGCTGAAAAAGCAATCTCGGGCCACTTTGCGGAAGAAGAAAAACTTTTTTCCCATTGATGTAGTGCTCCATAAATTAGCCTAGGGACACCACATAGATTGCACTCTTGTCATGCGTGTAGAATTCTATTCAATTAATAATTTTGCTTTTCAGTAAAAAAATGTGACTGAGTACCTAGCAAGCAAGCACCAGTTCCTTCCTGTGTAGGTAGTATAAATGTAAATGAAGGGTAAAGAATGAAATGACTTACCACTGGTTTCCTTCCTCTCACACAGATCCTAAACCAGGGATGAGAAAAATCCTTCAGTCTGAAGTGCATCGGTCCAAAGTCTACCTTCATATTCTCCCTGCCATTGTTTCATCCCAGGTAGCAAATCTTCATTCTCCTCCATATTTCAATGTGCCCACATTTTTCAGCATGTCCCCCCTCAAGATGTATATTCTATATAAGTGATTAGACAAAGTGAGCCTATGTTCCCAGTCCTCACTGATCCCAATGCAAATAAACTCAAAGCTTGCTACCACATTGATGACCAGAAGTGGGAAGAAAGCTCTTTAAAGGAAATATTTTTAAAGGTAATATTTTTAAAGAAAATATTGTTGTCATGTGGTGTCTAAGTCAGAACGGTCTTATACCGGCGACCTAGTAGGGTTTTTAAGCTGGGTAAATTGTTTATGGAGTGGCTTTGCTCAGGCCATCCCCAGTGAGTTTCCCATGGCAGAATTGGAGAATCTAATTTTTGTATATATATACACACACACACACACACACACACACACACACACACACACACACACACACACACACACACACACACACACACACACACACTTGGTTCCCCACCTGGAGACCTGGGAAAGCAGAGCAGTCACCTGAGAGTTGAGAGCAACACCCAGCGTACAGCCTCTCCAGGAACCTGAGGAACAGGAGATTGATGGGAGAAAGAACAGGAGATATTCCAAGCAAGGAAGGAACACAGATTGCCCCATGATCATCACTATAAACAAAGAAAAACCCACTGTCCCCAGCCAGTCAACACTCTGCACCAATGGATTGTGCTTCAACGAGGAATAACTGTTTGTCAGTGTGTCGCCTGGAGGTATATGTCACTATTTAAATGTAGGGTAGCATTTAAAAAGGACTTGAATAGTAGAAAAGCTGGGGGAGGGATTAAATACAAGCCACACAAAAGTGGGGATGATGGGTACAACAGGGAAGACATCAGTTGAATGATACATTGGTAAGATATAAAAGAAAAAGTAAACACCTTATCACCAAACATTTTTTTAAAATTTCAAAAAAAGAGAGAGGGTACAACCTCGATGACTATGCAGTGGTTATGACACCCGAAAACCCAACCTGTTTGCAAAGAAAATAAATCAACAGTAAAATTCACACACACTGAGATGATAAATATTAAAGCAATACAGGAATTGGATCACTTTAAAAAGACCAGGCCTGTGAGGTGGGAAAAACCTGATTGGCTGGCCAAATGAATCGATGTAACCTGTGCTTTGTGTGAATGGACATTTATAATACAAATTAAGTAACAGCAGAATTGATATAACTTGTTGTTGTTGTTGTTGGTGGTGGTGGTGGTGGTGGTGTGGGTGTGGGTGGGTATGCGCGCACATGTGTGTGTGATTTATATATAAATTGGAATGTGTGACTGCAACCCTGAGTTTTGATCATAATGGAAGACTGAATCTGACCCAGAGAGGCATATGCAGGCATCATGACCAAACCACACATCTGCCCTTCCTTGGACATCCAACAGCAAATGCCTCCCCCAGTAGTTGTTCTCCTGGAAGAAACATATACTTTTTGTTAACCCAACCATTCAGGCCTTTCTAAAGTTATATGTTAGGATGGCAGCTGCCAGAACCCACCAGCTACAATGGCCAGTGGAGGATTATGGGCACTGTAATCTGACCACATCACTTTTTGAAGTCCTGTGTGCAGGGGCTTCAGGTGCCACACTGGCAAGTACAAAAACACAATATACTGTATCCAGAAACTAGAGAGAAGCCTGATCTGATGAGCAATAAGGTCACATATAATGAAAGTATGACTAGTTTCTGTCTGATATTTAGACTGGAATGGATCACCATGTGCTAGCTCAATTACTTTATTTAGAATCATAGCAATCGATTTGATTTTAAAGGTGGTGGGGGAATAGCTATATTTAGTAATCCCTCAAAGATAACCATAACGACTCTGAACATCCATCAACATTGCTCTTTCTGCATAATAGGCCAGTTCCTCCATTTGCATGAACCTTTAGCATGGAGTTTGTGGAATATATTGAAAGTTCCCAAACAAAATCTCAGTGACATTCTGGTGTTCAAAAGGCCTTCTGTCCCCCCCCCCCCTTTTGCACCATATGTGCTCTGTGGCTGAGGAAAGAATGGTAGCTCTTGACTGTATATTTGTATGTAAGGGCTAAATGAATTTTTCAGTAATTAATTTGGTTCCCAAACACCTGGCTTCCAATTTTCTATGTAATTGGCACTTGGGTAGTCTGCTTACCTATTGGAAATTTCTCAGGATAAGCAAGTATTTCAATTCTGGTGTGTTTCTACTTAATAATCAATAGTCCTGTTGTTTAATGAAGAAATAGCCTTCCATCATGGCCTTTGTGCATTGCTAAAATGACATTGATCCTTATCATTATCATATGTCCTTGCTGTAAGGACATGAATACAAGCTACACAGTCAAGGAGCTGCTTAGGGTTTGTGCAGGTGGTTCCGTCAAGTGTATTTCATGAGGAAAACCCCATGGAGGCAATTAAAAAGAAAATAAATGTTTAAAGCACCAAGTTACCTATTGTTAAGCTGAGTCAACCCTCTCAGACAACAGATGTTGAGGGGCAGCAGGGCGGTCACCTAGACATTCCTCCTTAGACCCCTGGCCATGTTGTCTTCTTTGGGTACAGAACTAGGTACGCCACACAACCTGTCCTGCACCCTCTAAATTGGTCTGCTGCCTTCAAGGGTGATGAGGAACAGTACTCTTTTCCCCTGCTAAAGTAAGAGTTAATTTTCAGTCCAGTTCCCACTTCTTCTCTGCTGCCTTCTCCTACTGGCAAATTGCTCTCCTGGTCACCAGGGCTGTCACCAGGATGGAGCAACTTATCATAAGATTTGCCCCAGGGCACTAAAATTTGGAAGGCACCAACAAATAAAGGGCAATGCTTCCTTCCTGGCCACATTCATTTGTCACCACCTCCCTTTTTTAAAGCATCACATTGCTCCTTCTTAGGGAAGGACACCACATTCCTCTTTGCCATTTTCATATGAGATCCCGGACCCATGTCCCAGGCAGGGCTGTATTAGCAATAGCCCGTGGCTGGTCCCCTAGGCTTCCAGGTATTTGGGGGCCTCCTATAGCACTTGAATCTTTCACTCCACTACAGCTGACAGCCTGAGTCTGGTCAATTGATGCTTCTGCCTTATGAATAATATGGCTCAGGCCCCACGGCAGAGCAAGTGGGAGATGGTGCGACCCATCCCAGGTACCAAAATGGATCTGTCCAGCTGATATTAATTTTAAGAGTTTAAGAGATATTAAGAGTTCTTTTTCTCCCAACAACATACTTAAATCTCCAAAAGGAAAGCCCCATTATGTCTCTTTCCAGACTGCCTTCTCATTGATATTATATTGGTATAATGTAACCTGATTCCTCTCCAACTACAGCAGGAATAGATGACTTGTGATTTAATGGGTAAAGAAGATCCCAAAGCTTCCACTGAAAGTTTACTTGAGGCATGCCACAGTTTAATAAGACACATCTAACATACAATGCCGTCTGCATTTTGTTTACAATATGGAAGATCATTATATCCGGGGTGGTGGGGGGGGAGGGGCTCCTTGTAGCACTGTGGCTCCTGGCGTCCTCAGCCCTTCTCCAGTTAGAAGGGCTTCTTCATTTCAATTTGAGATTGGACTTGCGCATGCTGCAGGCTCCAAGTCCATGCCACAATCCATTTTGAAAGGATTGTATGGTATGCCTGTTGTATGGTATACCTGTTTGAGCTAGCCATTGAAACTCAAGTTAAGGCAGGAAGGGGACCAAAAACATAAACGAATCTGATTTGTAAAAGTGTTTTGTTGTAGGAAATGCCTTTGTTGCTTCTCTGGAGCCATGCATATGGGTTGGGTTGTTATTATATTTTTTAAAAAATTGCTACCACACAATATTATATGCATTTGCTAAGGAATAAATCTCACTTCTTGCCCTGGGATTGTTATGAGGTTAAGTGTGTATAAAGTTGCCATCTCTTTGTACAGAGGGAGATGCTGAGATGGAATTGCCCCAAAGGCTGAAGAGAATAAAGAAGATTCTTGGGTGGATGAAAGCGCTTCTGAACTTGACAAAGGTATTCAAAGAAGATGTAGAAGTCAGGCATTTAAAAGAAAATAGTATTGATGGGCACGAAACGAACAATTTTTTGTTTCCATTTTCATTTTTTTTCATTTTGTTATGCAACGAAATGACAAACAAATTTTATCTCTAAAATGAAACGAAACGAACAGAAACACCAGAAATTTTGTCATCCGTTTTGTTTTCGTTACGGCAATACATTGAACTGCTTTAAATGCTAAAAAAAATTCACAAAAATTGAAATAAATGGTAACGAAATGTTAACAAACGAATGAACACAAAAACGATTTTTTTGCAAAAATTCATGAAAAATGGAAATGAACCAAAACGGACCCCCTAAACGACAAACAACAAACGAAACACCATTTTTTTTATTCGTGCCCATCTCTAGAAAATAGAGAGAAGTGCGTTATGCTGTTGGAGAAGGAGTATGGTAGAAAAGAAAGGCCTAGGCCACTGCTTATAAGATTCCCTTCATCATAATTGTTTATAGGCTGTAGAAAAGAAAGAGAATGACAGCTACATTTGTAGACATTTGGCACTTGCATGGCCTCGATCTGTAAACACATCTGTTCCAAGAAATGTTTGGAGGACAATGACTCTTGTCTTGGGGTGAGTGTGACACCCTGAAGTCATTCCAAGATATATAGGACTTGTCACTTTATGTTTCAATATCGCAAAGACAATAACTATGTGATTCACACACACACACACACACACACACACACACACACACACACACACACACACACACACACACACACACACACACACACACACTTTTGGCACTAAAAGGGTCTACACTCATGACTGATATTTAGAGGCCTTGTTTGAGAAAAAAAATCTTGGGACAAGAAAGGAGAGATCACCATTCTGTGGCAGCCTGGTTTCCAGAGGTAAACATTTTTACAAATACGTTATTGACCCTACAGAAAGCTTCCTCTGCCATTACCCCAACACACACACACGCACACGCACCTGAAAACAGAGATAAATGTGCTCAGTATGGAAGCACTATGACCACTACAGACCCAACTGTCAGTCCGACGGTACTTCCTGTCAGTCTGACTAAACTCTGTCATCCTTCAACCCAGTTTAAATTAACAGGTAATTTGTAAATGTCACTTCAGGTTAGGCCACTCATTTTGTTTCTACTCTACCAATGCAAAGTCGAGGACTAATTTTTCTTGTCTTCTTTTAATAGGATTTTCATTTATAAATAGAATTATGTTCTGAAAATAAATTACAGTAAGTGATGCACGGAACTGGAAGCAACAGCACTTTCATAGAATTTCAAGCACCTACATCAGAAGAGATTAATAAAAACACTTCAAAGGCTAAATTCTATTTAAGCAGAAGACAGCTTTTGGTTAATATTTAATCTGAGTAACGGCAATTTCAGTTGAAAATATAATTTTTTAATATCCAAATTAATTTGCAAAACAAAGCCATTAATTTAGCCTGAGAGCTTTCACAGTGCAAAAGTTTCAGCAATTTATTGGGGTGAAGTGATATGGGGTTAAAACGTAAAACTTTATACCCAAGGTCCTTATTTTTATAAACAACTTACTTTCATTCCAGTAGCCCCTTTGTGGTATTTGATCAGCGACACTGCTTCAGGTCTGTACTTTTATGTTCTGCATTTCTATATCATGTTAGACAAGAAAGAGGGCTTATTCCCTTTCTTTCCCTTTTTAGTGAAAGCCCCATCGTATGGGCATTGCTTTTTAAGATCTCCATTGATGAATGAGCAGAAGAGATGCACCGCCAATACATTTTCTGGGAAGATTTTTTTCTTTCGTTTAGGATCTATCGTAAGGCTGACTCCTGACCTTGCCGCCATCTATGACATTGAACATCATGGCTGCATTCTGACAGCCATCATGTTGATTATCTTTTAACTTTTCTCACTAATAAAGTTCATTTGTAGGGTAAAACTAGGAATATTCTATTCTCTCTGTCTCTCTCCCTCTCTCTTTATCGGAGAGGGAAAAGTAAACAGTTAGAAGGAACGTTTGGCGACGTTTCGACGAGGTCTCACTCGTCATCTTCAGGCTGGTGTTCTGGCTTCTTTCTTCTTGAAGCAAAGCGTGATCTCAGTTGAAGTCCTTCTATAAATACTGCTGGGGGTGTGTGGTTTGCTTGCTCTGTTGTTGATTGTAGGTTCGTTTGTTCTTTTGTGATCTGCTGTGTGGCTGAGGCGATCATTAAGGGCTTAACTGCTGGTGGGTTAGATGGCTGTTTAGAGACATCATGTGTGGGTGAGGTGCTGGATGTGTGTCTATTAGCCTTTTGTTTCTTAACGACCTTGGTGATGGGTGTTCTGGCAGCATCCTGGGCTTTGGTGGAGTGGGGTCCTGTGTCTTGTGAATTCATTTTGGTCTGGCTGCGTGTCTGTGGTCTCCCAATGTTTTTTTTGGCGTGTGTAAGTGTGCTCCATGTGGTGGCTGGAGTGGGGAGTAGCGGTAGATGGTGTAGTCGTGGTTTTGTTATTGGATGGTGGTTTCGTTTCATCTGTGGGAAGGGTCTGGGTTTGTGTTTGGTGTGGATGGAAGGTGGTGGTATCTTGTGTTCTTTTGGACCTGGTGTCAGTCTTTGTGACAGAGGCTCGTCTGTTGACCAGGGCTAGTTTCCAGATGTCAGGCAAGCGGGAGGTGTCATCACGTTTATTCATGTTGTTTGGGTGTTTCTCTATTTCAATGGCTTCCATGATTATTCGACTGTTGAAGTGTTCAGTTTTGGAGATGAGTTTGGTTCTTTTAAAATCAATTTCATGACCTGTTGTTTTTATGTGCTGGAAGAGAGAGGAAGATTTTTCTTCTTTTTTGACTGCGTTCTTGTGTTCTGCGATGCGTGCGCTTATTCTCCTGTTTGTCTGTCCGATGTATGTGGCTGGGCAGACTTTGCATGGTATTTCGTAGACTCCTTGGTTTTCTAGCTCAATCTTGTCTTTGGGGTTTCTTAAAATGTTGGCTATTTTTTGTTCGGTGCAAAAGGCTGTCTTGATATTGTGTTTGTGGAGAATTTTGCTTATTTTGTCTGTGGTGCCTTTGATGTAAGGGAGGAGGGCAGTGCCGTTGTTCTCTTCTGTTTCTTGGTTCTTGGGGGGTGTTTCTTTTTGGATTAGTTTGGTGATGGTGTTTTTTTGGAATCCGTTCGCAATTAAAGCATTCGAGAGAGTGTGTAATTCAGTTTTTAGGTGGTCTTTGTCAGCGAGGCGTTTGGTTCTGGAGATGAGGGTTTTTGCTACGGAGTTGATCTGTGCAGGGTGGTGGTGTGATTGTGCATTTAAGTAGCGGTTTGTATGTGTTTTTTTCCGGTAGATGGTATGTCCTAAGGAGCCGTCGGGTTTTTTGTAGATTAGGACGTCCAGGAAGGGAAGTTGGTTGTTGGCTTCTATTTCCATAGTGAATTGTATTTTGGGGTGTAGGCTGTTGAGATGTGTGAGGAAGTTGTTCAGTTTGTCTTTCCCGTGTGGCCAGATAACAAAGGTGTCGTCAACATATCTGAGCCAGAGTTTGGGTTTATGTTCGGACTTCTGTAACGCGTTGGTTTCAAAGTGTTCCATATATAGGTTTGCGATGACCGGTGAGAGGGGTGATCCCATGGGTGCTCCTTCTATCTGTTTGTATCTTTGTCCATTGTGGATGAAGTATGTGTTGGTTAGGCCGTGGTTGGTCAGATCTAGGATGTGCTTGGGGGGTTGTATTTGTTGTGGATAGCTGTCAAGGATTCTTGAATGGGCACTTGTGTGAAGAGCGAAACAACATCGAAGCTCACGAGTAGGTCATTGGGTTGTAGGTCTTGTTTCTTTATAATTTCTATGAAGTGGAACGAGTTTTGTACGTATGAAGAGATGGATTCTGCATAGGGCTGGAGTTGTTTGGCAAGAAATTTGGCGAGGTTTTGTAGGGGTGAGCCTATGGAGCTGACTATGGGTCTGAGAGGTGTTCCTTCTTTGTGAATCTTGGGGAGGCCGTAGAGCTTGGGGCATCTGGATGATTTTTTCTCTGGGGATGATGCTTGGCTTGATTTCTTCACTTAAGGGTGAGGCTTTTATTTTGGCTTTGGTGGTTTTTTCCAGGTAGGTGGTGGGGTCTGTGTTCAAAGGTATGTAAGCAGGGTCTTGTAGTAGGTTGGATAGTTTGGCTTGGTAGTCGGATGTGTTCATCACCACTGTGGCATTGCCTTTGTCTGCTGGGAGAATGATTATGTTGTTGTCTTTCCTCAGGTTGGTGAGGGCTTTTTTGTTCTTCTTTGTGTAAATTGCTTCTGGGTGGTTTGCTGGAGCAGAGGATATTGGTGACTTCGAGTCTGATTTTGTTGGCTTCATCTGGGTTGATTTTGGTTAGGCTGGCTTCCACTCCGCATATGATGTTTTCAGTGGGGATGTGTCTGGGGGCGACTGCAAAGTTGAATCCTTTGGACAGGACTTTGGTCTCTGCGATGGTGAGTGTCCTGTCTGATATGTTGTGAACTGTTTGTTTCATGGGCTGCTGTGGGGGGTTGGGCTTCTGGCGTTTTTCCAGTTTGTGGAGTTTGTTGGTGTGTGTGTCTGTCTTGTGGGAGGTCTCTGTTTCAGCTCTCCAGGCGGCGAGTTGCTTGGATTTGTTCCAGAGTGTTGGGTGGAATTTGTTGCTGAGTTTGAGGTGGAGAGTGAGTAGGTCTCTGTTGGTTTGATCTAGTAGGTATCTTTTCTTGTGTAGTTCGTTTCTGATTAGGGCTAGTTCTGTTCTTTTCAGGATCCTTTCGCTGGATGGGGTTTTTGAGTGGAATTTCAGTTGGAAGCTTGTGGGGATCACATTTTTATCTCGGCAGTTGCGTAGGAATGCAATGTCACATAAGATGGTGGCTCTTCGGACTTCTAGTTTCTCGTAGGTTCTGGTCAGCTGGAAGGTTTCCTCCCCGTAGAGGTCGGATATATTGTTTTCGTAGATTTTCACGGGTATAGGTATGCATGTTAGGGTG
The DNA here is from genome assembly GCA_037367245.1 of Phrynocephalus guinanensis. Classification (NCBI taxonomy): domain Eukaryota; kingdom Metazoa; phylum Chordata; class Lepidosauria; order Squamata; family Agamidae; genus Phrynocephalus; species Phrynocephalus guinanensis. Next base: position 35,097,343 of record CM074737.1, read on the forward strand.
GATTCGGGTTTCTTCCCGTGTAGAAATCTGGGTTGTTTTGGCGACGTTTCGACGAGGTCTCACTCGTCATCTTCAGGCTGGTGTTCTGGCTTCTTTCTTCTTGAAGCAAAGCGTGATCTCAGTTGAAGTCCTTCTATAAATACTGCTGGGGGGTGTGGTTTGCTTGCTCTGTTGTTGATTGTAGGTTCGTTTGTTCTTTTGTGATCTGCTGTGTGGCTGAGGCGATCGTTAAGGGCTTAACTGCTGGTGGGTTAGATGGCTGTTTAGAGACATCATGTGTGGGTGAGGTGCTGGATGTGTGTCTATTAGCCTTTTGTTTCTTAACGACCTTGGTGATGGGTGTTTTGGCAGCATCCTGGGCTTTGGTGGAGTGGGGTCCTGTGTCTTGTGAATTCATTTTGGTCTGGCTGCGTGTCTGTGGTCTCCCAATGTTTTTTTGGCGTGTGTAAGTGTGCTCCATGTGGTGGCTGGAGTGGGGAGTAGCGGTAGATGGTGTAGTCGTGGTTTTGTTATTGGATGGTGGTTTCGTTTCATCTGTGGGAAGGGTCTGGGTTTGTGTTTGGTGTGGATGGAAGGTGGTGGTATCTTGTGTTCTTTTGGACCTGGTGTCAGTCTTTGTGACAGAGGCTCGTCTGTTGACCAGGGCTAGTTTCCAGATGTCAGGCAAGCGGGAGGTGTCATCACGTTTATTCATGTTGTTTGGGTGTTTCTCTATTTCAATGGCTTCCATGATTATTCGACTGTTGAAGTGTTCAGTTTTGGAGATGAGTTTGGTTCTTTTAAAATCAATTTCATGACCTGTTGTTTTTATGTGCTGGAAGAGAGAGGAAGATTTTTCTTCTTTTTTGACTGCGTTCTTGTGTTCTGCGATGCGTGCGCTTATTCTCCTGTTTGTCTGTCCGATGTATGTGGCTGGGCAGACTTTGCATGGTATTTCGTAGACTCCTTGGTTTTCTAGCTCAATCTTGTCTTTGGGGTTTCTTAAAATGTTGGCTATTTTTTGTTCGGTGCAAAAGGCTGTCTTGATATTGTGTTTGTGGAGAATTTTGCTTATTTTGTCTGTGGTGCCTTTGATGTAAGGGAGGAGGGCAGTGCCGTTGTTCTCTTCTGTTTCTTGGTTCTTGGGGGGGTGTTTCTTTTTGGATTAGTTTGGTGATGGTGTTTTTTTGGAATCCGTTCGCAATTAAAGCATTCGAGAGAGTGTGTAATTCAGTTTTTAGGTGGTCTTTGTCAGCGAGGCGTTTGGTTCTGGAGATGAGGGTTTTTGCTACGGAGTTGATCTGTGCAGGGTGGTGGTGTGATTGTGCATTTAAGTAGCGGTTTGTATGTGTTTTTTTCCGGTAGATGGTATGTCCTAAGGAGCCGTCGGGTTTTTTGTAGATTAGGACGTCCAGGAAGGGAAGTTGGTTGTTGGCTTCTATTTCCATAGTGAATTGTATTTTGGGGTGTAGGCTGTTGAGATGTGTGAGGAAGTTGTTCAGTTTGTCTTTCCCGTGTGGCCAGATAACAAAGGTGTCGTCAACATATCTGAGCCAGAGTTTGGGTTTATGTTCGGACTTCTGTAACGCGTTGGTTTCAAAGTGTTCCATATATAGGTTTGCGATGACCGGTGAGAGGGGTGATCCCATGGGTGCTCCTTCTATCTGTTTGTATCTTTGTCCATTGTGGATGAAGTATGTGTTGGTTAGGCAGTGGTTGGTCAGATCTAGGATGTGCTTGGGGGGGTTGTATTTGTTGTGGATAGCTGTCAAGGCTTCTTGAATGGGCACTTGTGTGAAGAGCGAAACAACATCGAAGCTCACGAGTAGGTCATTGGGTTGTAGGTCTTGTTTCTTTATAATTTCTATGAAGTGGAACGAGTTTTGTACGTATGAAGAGATGGATTCTGCATAGGGCTGGAGTTGTTTGGCAAGAAATTTGGCGAGGTTTTGTAGGGGTGAGCCTATGGAGCTGACTATGGAGCTGACAAAAAGCCCTCACCAACCTGAGGAAAGACAACAACATAATCATTCTCCCAGCAGACAAAGGCAATGCCACAGTGGTGATGAACACATCCGACTACCAAGCCAAACTATCCAACCTACTACAAGACCCTGCTTACATACCTTTGAACACAGACCCCACCACCTACCTGGAAAAAACCACCAAAGCCAAAATAAAAGCCTCACCCTTAAGTGAAGAAATCAAGCCAAGCATCATCCCCAGAGAAAAATCATCCAGATGCCCCAAGCTCTACGGCCTCCCCAAGATTCACAAAGAAGGAACACCTCTCAGACCCATAGTCAGCTCCATAGGCTCACCCCTACAAAACCTCGCCAAATTTCTTGCCAAACAACTCCAGCCCTATGCAGAATCCATCTCTTCATACGTACAAAACTCGTTCCACTTCATAGAAATTATAAAGAAACAAGACCTACAACCCAATGACCTACTCGTGAGCTTCGATGTTGTTTCGCTCTTCACACAAGTGCCCATTCAAGAATCCTTGACAGCTATCCACAACAAATACAACCCCCCCAAGCACATCCTAGATCTGACCAACCACTGCCTAACCAACACATACTTCATCCACAATGGACAAAGATACAAACAGATAGAAGGAGCACCCATGGGATCACCCCTCTCACCGGTCATCGCAAACCTATATATGGAACACTTTGAAACCAACGCGTTACAGAAGTCCGAACATAAACCCAAACTCTGGCTCAGATATGTTGACGACACCTTTGTTATCTGGCCACACGGGAAAGACAAACTGAACAACTTCCTCACACATCTCAACAGCCTACACCCCAAAATACAATTCACTATGGAAATAGAAGCCAACAACCAACTTCCCTTCCTGGACGTCCTAATCTACAAAAAACCCGACGGCTCCTTAGGACATACCATCTACCGAAAAAAAACACATACAAACCGCTACTTAAATGCACAATCACACCACCACCCTGCACAGATCAACTCCGTAGCAAAAACCCTCATCTCCAGAACCAAACGCCTCGCTGACAAAGACCACCTAAAAACTGAATTACACACTCTCTCGAATGCTTTAATTGCGAACGGATTCCAAAAAAACACCATCACCAAACTAATCCAAAAAGAAACACCCCCCAAGAACCAAGAAACAGAAGAGAACAACGGCACTGCCCTCCTCCCTTACATCAAAGGCACCACAGACAAAATAAGCAAAATTCTCCACAAACACAATATCAAGACAGCCTTTTGCACCGAACAAAAAATAGCCAACATTTTAAGAAACCCCAAAGACAAGATTGAGCTAGAAAACCAAGGAGTCTACGAAATACCATGCAAAGTCTGCCCAGCCACATACATCGGACAGACAAACAGGAGAATAAGCGCACGCATCGCAGAACACAAGAACGCAGTCAAAAAAGAAGAAAAATCTTCCTCTCTCTTCCAGCACATAAAAACAACAGGTCATGAAATTGATTTTAAAAGAACCAAACTCATCTCCAAAACTGAACACTTCAACAGTCGAATAATCATGGAAGCCATTGAAATAGAGAAACACCCAAACAACATGAATAAACGTGATGACACCTCCCGCTTGCCTGACATCTGGAAACTAGCCCTGGTCAACAGACGAGCCTCTGTCACAAAGACTGACACCAGGTCCAAAAAGAACACAAGATACCACCACCTTCCATCCACACCAAACACAAACCCAGACCCTTCCCACAGATGAAACGAAACCACCATCCAATAACAAAACCACGACTACACCATCTACCGCTACTCCCCACTCCAGCCACCACATGGAGCACACTTACACACGCCAAAAAAACATTGGGAGACCACAGACACGCAGCCAGACCAAAATGAATTCACAAGACACAGGACCCCACTCCACCAAAGCCCAGGATGCTGCCAGAACACCCATCACCAAGGTCGTTAAGAAACAAAAGGCTAATAGACACACACCCAGCACCTCACCCACACATGATGTCTCTAAACAGCCATCTAACCCACCAGCAGTTAAGCCCTTAACGATCGCCTCAGCCACACAGCAGATCACAAAAGAACAAACGAACCTACAATCAACAACAGAGCAAGCAAACCACACACCCTCAGCAGTATTTATAGAAGGACTTCAACTGAGATCACGCTTTGCTTCAAGAAGAAAGAAGCCAGAACACCAGCCTGAAGATGACGAGTGAGACCTCGTCGAAACGTCGCCAAAACAACCAGATTTCTACACGGGAAGAAACCCGAATCCACCCTAACATGCATACCTATACCCGTGAAAATCTACGAAAACAAATATCCGACCTCTACGGGGAGGAAACCTTCCAGCTGACCAGAACCTACGAGAAACTAGAAGTCCGAAGAGCCACCATCTTATGTGACATTGCATTCCTACGCAACTGCCGAGATAAAAATGTGATCCCCACAAGCTTCCAACTGAAATTCCACTCAAAAACCCCATCCAGCGAAAGGATCCTGAAAAGAACAGAACTAGCCCTAATCAGAAACGAACTACACAAGAAAAGATACCTACTAGATCAAACCAACAGAGACCTACTCACTCTCCACCTCAAACTCAGCAACAAAATCCACCCAACACTCTGGAACAAATCCAAGCAACTCGCCGCCTGGAGAGCTGAAACAGAGACCTCCCACAAGACAGACACACACACCAACAAACTCCACAAACTGGAAAAACGCCAGAAGCCCAACCCCCCACAGCAGCCCATGAAACAAACAGTTCACAACATATCAGACAGGACACTCACCATCGCAGAGACCAAAGTCCTGTCCAAAGGATTCAACTTTGCAGTCGCCCCCAGACACATCCCCACTGAAAACATCATATGCGGAGTGGAAGCCAGCCTAACCAAAATCAACCCAGATGAAGCCAACAAAATCAGACTCGAAGTCACCAATATCCTCTGCTCCAGCAAACCACCCAGAAGCAATTTACACAAAGAAGAACAAAAAGCCCTCACCAACCTGAGGAAAGACAACAACATAATCATTCTCCCAGCAGACAAAGGCAATGCCACAGTGGTGATGAACACATCCGACTACCAAGCCAAACTATCCAACCTACTACAAGACCCTGCTTACATACCTTTGAACACAGACCCCACCACCTACCTGGAAAAAACCACCAAAGCCAAAATAAAAGCCTCACCCTTAAGTGAAGAAATCAAGCCAAGCATCATCCCCAGAGAAAAATCATCCAGATGCCCCAAGCTCTACGGCCTCCCCAAGATTCACAAAGAAGGAACACCTCTCAGACCCATAGTCAGCTCCATAGGCTCACCCCTACAAAACCTCGCCAAATTTCTTGCCAAACAACTCCAGCCCTATGCAGAATCCATCTCTTCATACGTACAAAACTCGTTCCACTTCATAGAAATTATAAAGAAACAAGACCTACAACCCAATGACCTACTCGTGAGCTTCGATGTTGTTTCACTCTTCACACAAGTGCCCATTCAAGAAGCCTTGACAGCTATCCACAACAAATACAACCCCCCCAAGCACATCCTAGATCTGACCAACCACTGCCTAACCAACACATACTTCATCCACAATGGACAAAGATACAAACAGATAGAAGGAGCACCCATGGGATCACCCCTCTCACCGGTCATCGCAAACCTATATATGGAACACTTTGAAACCAACGCGTTACAGAAGTCCGAACATAAACCCAAACTCTGGCTCAGATATGTTGACGACACCTTTGTTATCTGGCCACACGGGAAAGACAAACTGAACAACTTCCTCACACATCTCAACAGCCTACACCCCAAAATACAATTCACTATGGAAATAGAAGCCAACAACCAACTTCCCTTCCTGGACGTCCTAATCTACAAAAAACCCGACGGCTCCTTAGGACATACCATCTACCGGAAAAAAACACATACAAACCGCTACTTAAATGCACAATCACACCACCACCCTGCACAGATCAACTCCGTAGCAAAAACCCTCATCTCCAGAACCAAACGCCTCGCTGACAAAGACCACCTAAAAACTGAATTACACACTCTCTCGAATGCTTTAATTGCGAACGGATTCCAAAAAAACACCATCACCAAACTAATCCAAAAAGAAACACCCCCCAAGAACCAAGAAACAGAAGAGAACAACGGCACTGCCCTCCTCCCTTACATCAAAGGCACCACAGACAAAATAAGCAAAATTCTCCACAAACACAATATCAAGACAGCCTTTTGCACCGAACAAAAAATAGCCAACATTTTAAGAAACCCCAAAGACAAGATTGAGCTAGAAAACCAAGGAGTCTACGAAATACCATGCAAAGTCTGCCCAGCCACATACATCGGACAGACAAACAGGAGAATAAGCGCACGCATCGCAGAACACAAGAACGCAGTCAAAAAAGAAGAAAAATCTTCCTCTCTCTTCCAGCACATAAAAACAACAGGTCATGAAATTGATTTTAAAAGAACCAAACTCATCTCCAAAACTGAACACTTCAACAGTCGAATAATCATGGAAGCCATTGAAATAGAGAAACACCCAAACAACATGAATAAACGTGATGACACCTCCCGCTTGCCTGACATCTGGAAACTAGCCCTGGTCAACAGACGAGCCTCTGTCACAAAGACTGACACCAGGTCCAAAAGAACACAAGATACCACCACCTTCCATCCACACCAAACACAAACCCAGACCCTTCCCACAGATGAAACGAAACCACCATCCAATAACAAAACCACGACTACACCATCTACCGCTACTCCCCACTCCAGCCACCACATGGAGCACACTTACACACGCCAAAAAAACATTGGGAGACCACAGACACGCAGCCAGACCAAAATGAATTCACAAGACACAGGACCCCACTCCACCAAAGCCCAGGATGCTGCCAAAACACCCATCACCAAGGTCGTTAAGAAACAAAAGGCTAATAGACACACATCCAGCACCTCACCCACACATGATGTCTCTAAACAGCCATCTAACCCACCAGCAGTTAAGCCCTTAACGATCGCCTCAGCCACACAGCAGATCACAAAAGAACAAACGAACCTACAATCAACAACAGAGCAAGCAAACCACACCCCCCAGCAGTATTTATAGAAGGACTTCAACTGAGATCACGCTTTGCTTCAAGAAGAAAGAAGCCAGAACACCAGCCTGAAGATGACGAGTGAGACCTCGTCGAAACGTCGCCAAAACAACCAGATTTCTACACGGGAAGAAACCCGAATCCACCCTAACATGCATACCTATACCCGTGAAAATCTACGAAAACAAATATCCGACCTCTACGGGGAGGAAACCTTCCAGCTGACCAGAACCTACGAGAAACTAGAAGTCCGAAGAGCCACCATCTTATGTGACATTGCATTCCTACGCAACTGCCGAGATAAAAATGTGATCCCCACAAGCTTCCAACTGAAATTCCACTCAAAAACCCCATCCAGCGAAAGGATCCTGAAAAGAACAGAACTAGCCCTAATCAGAAACGAACTACACAAGAAAAGATACCTACTAGATCAAACCAACAGAGACCTACTCACTCTCCACCTCAAACTCAGCAACAAAATCCACCCAACACTCTGGAACAAATCCAAGCAACTCGCCGCCTGGAGAGCTGAAACAGAGACCTCCCACAAGACAGACACACACACCAACAAACTCCACAAACTGGAAAAACGCCAGAAGCCCAACCCCCCACAGCAGCCCATGAAACAAACAGTTCACAACATATCAGACAGGACACTCACCATCGCAGAGACCAAAGTCCTGTCCAAAGGATTCAACTTTGCAGTCGCCCCCAGACACATCCCCACTGAAAACATCATATGCGGAGTGGAAGCCAGCCTAACCAAAATCAACCCAGATGAAGCCAACAAAATCAGACTCGAAGTCACCAATATCCTCTGCTCCAGCAAACCACCCAGAAGCAATTTACACAAAGAAGAACAAAAAGCCCTCACCAACCTGAGGAAAGACAACAACATAATCATTCTCCCAGCAGACAAAGGCAATGCCACAGTGGTGATGAACACATCCGACTACCAAGCCAAACTATCCAACCTACTACAAGACCCTGCTTACATACCTTTGAACACAGACCCCACCACCTACCTGGAAAAAACCACCAAAGCCAAAATAAAAGCCTCACCCTTAAGTGAAGAAATCAAGCCAAGCATCATCCCCAGAGAAAAATCATCCAGATGCCCCAAGCTCTACGGCCTCCCCAAGATTCACAAAGAAGGAACACCTCTCAGACCCATAGTCAGCTCCATAGGCTCACCCCTACAAAACCTCGCCAAATTTCTTGCCAAACAACTCCAGCCCTATGCAGAATCCATCTCTTCATACGTACAAAACTCGTTCCACTTCATAGAAATTATAAAGAAACAAGACCTACAACCCAATGACCTACTCGTGAGCTTCGATGTTGTTTCGCTCTTCACACAAGTGCCCATTCAAGAAGCCTTGACAGCTATCCACAACAAATACAACCCCCCCAAGCACATCCTAGATCTGACCAACCACGGCCTAACCAACACATACTTCATCCACAATGGACAAAGATACAAACAGATAGAAGGAGCACCCATGGGATCACCCCTCTCACCGGTCATCGCAAACCTATATATGGAACACTTTGAAACCAACGTGTTACAGAAGTCCGAACATAAACCCAAACTCTGGCTCAGATATGTTGACGACACCTTTGTTATCTGGCCACACGGGAAAGACAAACTGAACAACTTCCTCACACATCTCAACAGCCTACACCCCAAAATACAATTCACTATGGAAATAGAAGCCAACAACCAACTTCCCTTCCTGGACGTCCTAATCTACAAAAAACCCGACGGCTCCTTAGGACATACCATCTACCGGAAAAAAACACATACAAACCGCTACTTAAATGCACAATCACACCACCACCCTGCACAGATCAACTCCGTAGCAAAAACCCTCATCTCCAGAACCAAACGCCTCGCTGACAAAGACCACCTAAAAACTGAATTACACACTCTCTCGAATGCTTTAATTGCGAACGGATTCCAAAAAAACACCATCACCAAACTAATCCAAAAAGAAACACCCCCCAAGAACCAAGAAACAGAAGAGAACAACGGCACTGCCCTCCTCCCTTACATCAAAGGCACCACAGACAAAATAAGCAAAATTCTCCACAAACACAATATCAAGACAGCCTTTTGCACCGAACAAAAAATAGCCAACATTTTAAGAAACCCCAAAGACAAGATTGAGCTAGAAAACCAAGGAGTCTACGAAATACCATGCAAAGTCTGCCCAGCCACATACATCGGACAGACAAACAGGAGAATAAGCGCACGCATCGCAGAACACAAGAACGCAGTCAAAAAAGAAGAAAAATCTTCCTCTCTCTTCCAGCACATAAAAACAACAGGTCATGAAATTGATTTTAAAAGAACCAAACTCATCTCCAAAACTGAACACTTCAACAGTCGAATAATCATGGAAGCCATTGAAATAGAGAAACACCCAAACAACATGAATAAACGTGATGACACCTCCCGCTTGCCTGACATCTGGAAACTAGCCCTGGTCAACAGACGAGCCTCTGTCACAAAGACTGACACCAGGTCCAAAAGAACACAAGATACCACCACCTTCCATCCACACCAAACACAAACCCAGACCCTTCCCACAGATGAAACGAAACCACCATCCAATAACAAAACCACGACTACACCATCTACCGCTACTCCCCACTCCAGCCACCACATGGAGCACACTTACACACGCCAAAAAAACATTGGGAGACCACAGACACGCAGCCAGACCAAAATGAATTCACAAGACACAGGACCCCACTCCACCAAAGCCCAGGATGCTGCCAGAACACCCATCACCAAGGTCGTTAAGAAACAAAAGGCTAATAGACACACATCCAGCACCTCACCCACACATGATGTCTCTAAACAGCCATCTAACCCACCAGCAGTTAAGCCCTTAACGATCGCCTCAGCCACACAGCAGATCACAAAAGAACAAACGAACCTACAATCAACAACAGAGCAAGCAAACCACACCCCCCAGCAGTATTTATAGAAGGACTTCAACTGAGATCACGCTTTGCTTCAAGAAGAAAGAAGCCAGAACACCAGCCTGAAGATGACGAGTGAGACCTCGTCGAAACGTCGCCAAAACAACCAGATTTCTACACGGGAAGAAACCCGAATCCACCCTAACATGCATATATATATATATATATATATATATATATATATATATATATATATATATATATATATATATATATATATATATATATATATTACAGTGCCGTGTACTGGAATTTGCTGTTTTCGATAGAGGCACCTATATATTGGTATGGTAAACATCTGGTTGAATGGGAGTATTCATCAGGAAAAAGCCATAAGAAAAGGGATAAAGCCAAACTGCCTTTAGAAAAAAAAATCATGGTTCTCCAGATTGAATTTAGTTTGTCCACCAGAATACATCCTTAGCGGAATATTTTCTTGCTGTCCATTCAGGAGTGGCAACTAGAGATGGGCATGAATCGAAAAAATGGCATTTTGTTAAGGAGGTCGGTTCATTTTGTTTCATTTTTCGCAAATTTTTGCGGAAAAAAATTGTTTCATTGTTTCATTAATTTGTTATTCATTTTACCCCTTTTCCCTCGGCATCCACTGCGTGGCCCCTGGGGCCTGGTCGGGGTTGGTTTCCCCCCTTTATTTTAGGGTGCCGAATTGACCAGGCCACCCTTGGGGCCCGGTCAGCACTCCTTTTTAAAAATTTTAAAATTTTTATTTTATTTTATTTTTTCACTTCTGGGTTTGCCCCGCACTACAGCTGCAGCGCGGGGTGTTTTTTCTTTTCTTTCAGTGGTGACCGCCCCTGGGGCCTGGTCAGCGCTGGTTTTTTAAATTTAATTTAATTTAATTTTTTATTTTAGGGTGCTGACCAGGCTACGCTTGGGGTCCAGTCAGCGCTGCCTTTCTTATTTATTTATTTCTATTTTTATTTTATCCCCCACCCCCACACTTCCGGGTCCAGGCCCCATGCTACAGCTGTAGCGCGGGGCTTTTTTCCCCTTTTCTTTCAGCACCAACCGCGTGGCCCTCTGGGGCCCGGTCGGCACTGATTTTTAAAACAATTATTATTTATTATTATTATTTCAGGGTGCCGACCAGGCCATCCTTGGGGCCTGGTCGGTGCTCCTTTTTATTATTTTTATTTTTATTTCTTTTCTTTTCTTTTCTTTTTATTTTTTTACTGCTGACCACATGGCTGCGCTACAGCTGTAGCACGGCTGTTGGCTTCCCCCCCCCCCGATCGCCATCCCAGAAGCCAGGAAGACCGGACCTCCGGACCAGCACCAGGTAGGAGACATCTCTGCCCCCCTCCATTAACGAAACAAACCTAACTGAACCATTTTTTCTCAGTTCAGTTCATTTCCTGTTAAATTTGCCCCTAGGGTCATTATTCATTTCGTTATGTAATGAAACGAATAATGAATAATGAAACAAAAAATTATTTCGTGCCCATCTCTAGTGGCAACTGTACCTTTAGACCCTTACTGGGATTGATGCCCCAAACAAGAAGGAGGGGGTGTTTTTTGAGTCACTGTCTCCACTTATTTAACATTTTAATACCTGCCTGCCTGCCTGCCTGCTTTCTTATTCCTGTTTGTAGCCCACTTCACAACTCTGATGCATGCTTTCCAGCATCATTTGTCCCAGTCCTGTCATGCAACAGACCTGCATTTGTGAATCTGATCACATTCACTTACAAATGTTCAACAGGCAGGGGTGTCAGACCCTTCCCCGTGCCTTTTCTAAACAAGAAATGTTAACTCAAGACTGACCATGCAAGTTCAGTGTCCCCAGCTTTACACCTAACGAGGAACTTGTTCATTGTCTTTGTTACATCTATTAAGCAAAGAGTGAAGTGGACAGATGAACAGTAGTTAGTAGATCAGGGCAGATGTTTTCCCCTCTCTCACTGCCACCTGGCAACCACATGGGGGGCAAAACATAGAATGCCTTCCCCAATTCCAACCTGGCCTGTTGCAGGTAGCACAAGAGGTTCACATTTATCATCACAACCACCATATATATGGGGAGGGGGGAGTCCAATTCATTCATGTCTTTATACTAGCTTTCAAGTAATACAACATTCCTGGGTAAATATTAAAAACTCATATCACAAAAGATATTTTAAATTCTGATTATCATGCCGGTGTTGAAATGGAAAACCTGAAAGAGAGAGCCTGAAATGGCTCCTGCCACAATATGTTGGGTTGTGGTTCTCTCAAAGTGGCTCACTCTACAAGACACACCTGACCATAAGATACACCTAGTTTTTAGAGGAGGAAAACAAGAAAAACGTTTAGCCTAAGGTTTCATGGCGAGGGAATCTTAGCTGCAAAAGGGGAGGGCAGAGGCTCCATGGAGGAGACCTCCTTGCAGACAGAGGTGATTGGGACTGGGGAATCCAGGCTGCAGAAGGGGAGGGTTGCAAGCGAGGTGATTGGGACTGGGGAATCCAAACTGCAAAAGGGGAGGCTTGCAAATAAGGTGATTGGAACAGTGGAATCCAAGCTGCAAAATGTGAGGCTTGGAAATGAGGTGATTGGGACTGTGGAATCCAAGTTGGAAAAAGGGGGGCTTGCAAACAAGGTGATTGGGACTGGGGAATCTAGGCTGTAAAAGGGGAGGCTTGCAAACAAGGTGATTGGGATTGTAGACTCGTGGCTGCAATAGGGGACAGGAGAGGGTCTGTGGAGGTAACTTCTCTTTAAATAGAAATATGTGATATATATGTAGCAGGGACTACTGTATTGACTAGAGATGGGCACGACTCAAAAATGGTGTTTCGTTTGTCGTTTGTCGTTTAGGGGGTCCGTTTCAGTTTGTTTTCGTTTTTCGTGAATTTTTTGCAAAAAATTTCATTTTCGTTTCATTATGTAATGAAACAAAAAAATGAAAATGAAAACAAAAAATTGCTGTTTCGTTAGCATTCATTACAGTTCAATGTATTTGCCGCAACGAAAACGAAACGCACGATAAAATTTCTGTTGTTTCAGTTCGTTTCGTTTCATTTTGGAGACAAAATTTGTTTTTCGTTTCATTATGTAATGAAATAAAAAAAGAAAACGAAAACGAAAAATTGCTCGTTTCGTGCCCATCTCTAGTATTGACTCTATAAGATGCAAAGACATTTCTCCTTACTTTGAGGGTGTGTGTGTCTTATAAAGTGAAAAATGCAGTAATTTTCATTAACTCAGAACACACCCTGGGCAGACACAATGCCATTCTTCTCCCTTTGCTTTAAGCCGACTTTAGCACTACAGTAGCTGGAAAATCAGTCCAATTTGCTGCCTAACTTGTCTCCTGATCTGCTCTGTTGTGCGGCATCGCCTTTTTTCACCCTAGACTTTACCAGTGAAATCTCGTGGCATGGTGCAGAAGAGGATTCATAAACGGCCTGCGAGGCAGGTCTTCAATTGTTGCTTTCTGCGACATGGCTATATTCTCTCCTTTAAGAAAACCTGGAGAAGTGCCCTTTCTGGGGCCTGGCTGACAAGAGTTTCTCAAAGGTTGAACTAATGCTCACTTTTAGTAAAAACTGGTGTGGAGGGGGGTGGGTGGAGAAAGGGAGAGCTAATAATTGGAACTGCTGACAAAAGGAATTCATGGTGAAATAAATGCCTGTCTGCCTGTCTAAGGCCATCAAAATTAAACCCAGGAAGTAGAAATTTATTACCACCTGTCCCGGAGACAAATATGTAAGATGAATGTGCACTGTACCATTCAGGATGACATCTGGGGGAGCTCTATCGTCTGTCATCAGAGTTATTGCAAAGGGAGGCAGTTGCCCTCCATTCCCTTTTAAAGAAATTTTGTGGGGAGACTAGCCGTATCAGTTGGTCACAGCAAAAACGCCAGTCGGTGGGCATCTTAAAAACTAGTATGCTTTATTTGACATAAGCATTTGTGGACACGACCTCACTTCTTCAGAGGCCTGTTTCGTAAAAAGGATGCTCGCATGTGAAGAGGAGAGCTAACCTCTACAAAAGCTTATCCCAAAGATAATCTGTCAGTATCCGGGGAGTGGGGCACATTCTCTTCTTAATAATTTAAAATTTATCCTGCCAAGTGCCAACATCTAGGCATAGGGAAGCACCCCTTTCATGTTTTATTTTCATTTCATGCTTCATTGAATGTTCTAGAATACAAGTACAGTATAACGTTCTGTTTTTAAGTTGTCAGGTTACAAACAAAAGAGGTACAGCACTCTGGCCTAGATTAAGGCAAACGGAGACATTAAGCTACTTCATGTTTAAGCTGCATTGTGTTCAGGACAACCAACTGCATTTTTTAATCTTTTATTTAGAGGCCCTCAATTTTTTCTTCTTACCAGGCCTTATCTAGCTCACTTAGCATGCAACTGTCAACGTATCTGGGTTGGATCAGATTAAAAAGGATCTCTTCAAAGTTCAGTATGAGAAATAAATTGATTTGTATTTTTGGCGCAACGGATCACAACACACCTCAAATTGCTCCAGTATTCACTGGGAACAACCTCCTAGGTTATTAACACCACTGTCTTCCCCACGCTGCAGTGTAAAGTTGTTGCATGTGTGTGTGTGTGTGTGTGTGTGTGTGTGTGTGTGTGTGTGTTGGTTGGTTGGTTGGTTGGTTGTTGGTTGGTTGGTTGGTTAGGGTTAGGGTTGGTTTTGGTGGGTTGGTTTTGTCACTGAACTAGCACTGAACTGATATAATGAATGTGTGGAACATAGAGTCTTGAATCCTTTGATAAATCACTGGCTGTTTTAAGAAATGATCCCCACGGTTTTGCCACTTTAATGCACATGATGCAAGTGGACCAGTAGAAGGTAATTGGTTGGCAAATAGCAAACCAGGAACCCAGAAGAAAGAATGCAGCACCTGGGAAGGAGCAGGAATGATAGGATGCAAGAAGAAGAGCCAGCTATAGAAAGAGGAACAGGGCATTAGACAGGATGGTTCAAGGAGAATCCCCAGTGACCTCAGCCCAGTCTCCACCAGCCCAGTTCCCTGCAGGTGGCCATGATGTTGGAAGCACAACTCTTAAAGGGACAGGATGCCCAACAGTGGGATGCACATCCACTCAGCCAGGGTTGGTTTGGGGTTTGTGTGCTGGAGGGGGGGGTGGTCCCTCTGTAATGTATGCATGAATGAGAGGGTACCTTCATGTGAAGTGGAGTGTTAATGTGACAATTAAAGAGTATGATTTGAACAGAGAAAACAAAAGAGGAGGGGGCTGGAGAACTGAAGGGGGCTACAGTGTGTGTGTGTGTGTGTGTGTGTGTGTGTGTGTGTGTGTGTGTGTGTGTGTGTGTGTGTGTGTGTGTTTCCTTTGCAGAAATGAGGTCACCTTCCAGAGCAGTCCAGTCCTTATCTAAATAAAAAGGGGGAAAGATAGAAGAAAAACACACACTCTTTTTCATTTTAAAAATGGAACACAGTAGAAGATTAGGGGTGTTTGTACTACAGACTGCAATGCGATACCCAGCAGAAGACATCGTCAGTAGTAAGTCTGCTAGGAAGCAATCACTAGTGCTGCTTTGGACTGACACTGGCAGTCACACATGCTGGAAACCAACATGAAATGGTGCAGTACCAACTACTCAAAAAAACCCAACTAATCAAAAAGAGAGAGAGAGAGAGAGAGAGGATCCCGTTTATTACTCAAAAGGTTCATGGCAAAAGGCCAGTGTAATTCATCATTAACGCTGTGTAGTCACTGGAAAATAGTACTTACTTCACTGACCAAATAGCCATTCAAAATAGGAGCTAAATTGCAGTCTGATTGTGCAAGTATGTTCACCATAAATGGGCACTGGGGACATAAGAGAATAAGCTCCAGTACCTTGTTCCACAGTTGTACATCTGTTAGCAGAAGAGCTACACAAAGAATAAGCTCTCCTCAAAATGTCAAGGTACCTTTTTTCTCTCAGGAGATGATTCTTTCAATCCTAGTTGTAAACAGTGTGTGTGTGTGCTTGTGTTGTTGTTGTTGTTGTTGTTGATGATGATGATGATGTTGATGATGTTGTTGTTGTGTTGTTATATACCATCAAATCAGAACCAACTTCTAATGATCCTACGATAGGGCTTCCAGTGTGGGATATTTAAGGAGTGGTTTGACCAGTTCTACTCTCTGTGGCCAAGCAACGATTCCAGCCCAGGTCTACCTTTTCCTGGTCACTCAATCTACACCATGTGGAAAGTAAAGGTTACACATTGCACTGAGCGCAGCACTGAAACCCTGCGATTACCATAGCAGGATCTTTTTGCCTCTCCCATAGTCCGCAAATTACTTTCCTTTGTTTTGTGATTGGTCTTTAGGATATAAACGTGGGCTTCATGTGCAACTCTGAGTCCCCAGATGTGAAAAATCTGCTGGATTCTCACTTCTGTAGTGCTAATGAACATTCAGCTAGAATGACATGTTATCTAAAATACATAGCTTGGGCGGTGTATATAGGACATTTCAGCACAGTTTTCCTATTACAAAATGACAAAAGAGCCTTCTTTGTGAGGTACCCACTGTGGTAAATTTTTGCTGCAAATTGGCTCTTCCTTCTTCAAGCAGATTTAGAATAAAGCAGAATAGATGCTCGTCTTCTCTGATTTTTAATTGAGATCAAAGTGAAGCTCATTAAATGGTTAGAGGAGGGTGGTTTTAGGTATGAAGAAGCTATGCAGTTTGTTTTTCTAAAATGAAACTTTACACCTATAAATACCTGCCTGCATTAACCGAGAGATTAAAGGCTGAAGAGACACTCTTTTGGTATAATGCATAGCAATTGGATCACATGAGCCCAGTCCTCATTCAAAGGCAGCTGGATGGCTTAATCCTCAACAACATGAATTCCAGCACCTGCTAAATGTGTGTATTAAGACTCAGCTGAGGGTTTCGTCAATGCGAAATGCAACACAGCCGTTAATGCCTTATGAAATGATGGCAGCGTTTGCTTCTAAAACATGCACCGCTCCGAGTTACTTTTCAGCCTCGGTCCTTTGCACAGCAATCCTAAATGACATTTACTTGGGAACATGTCCCACTGATCTTCCCAGGAGCTTAGTGTCAGCTGAGAACTGCAGCTGTACAGCTCTGCAAACGTATTTAGAAATGTAAAATAATCATTTAAAAAAAAAGATGTTCCAGCCTTGGTTAATTTGAATGGGAGAGATGTAGCTCAATCCAAGCATGCTGGTTTGGAACTAAGTACCGATGGAGCTTAGCCCGTAAGAAATGAGTTTACGATGGCACCTTGAAGCGCATACCTTAAGAAAGCCAAAATGCTTGCCCGTCATGATCTGAAATGGATGCTTTCACACTTGTATAGATTCACTCTTGCTCTTGTGGACCTACAAACCTTGTAGAGTTAAAGGGGAAATTAAGCAGGTCTACACTGCCTCCTCTCCCCGCCTGCCTCATGGGTCAGTAAAGAATTTCACTGATACTCTATATCCCACAAGAATCAATGGAACCTACAGGTCGTTTTTAGTTCATTACCAGACAGGTGTTTTCGTTTGCTTGCTTGCTTTTTCTTGTTTTTTCTTTAGTGAGCAAATACGTCTGTGAAGATTCTCAGTCATCCAGGTGCGTTTATCTGGGAGTTGAGTCATGGCTACTGGACTTCTTTTTTGAGAGATAGAAACGTTTCGCTGTTCATCCAAACAGCTTCATCGGTCTGAATGCAGCTGGTGCAAACCCTGACTCTTATAGGCAGCTTTGACCTCTAGTCACCCTGGCCTCAATTAGGCTCATCAGATGAACTAAATAGGCTCGTTAGGGAGACAATGGTATCCTTAGCCTTGAGGTGAACCATGGCTTAAGGTGCTGAAACCTATCAAGAAAGGGTCGTTAATGGGTCGTTAGCTATGGCCTTGGTGGTAAAGGCTTTTTGATTTGTCTTGGTAGTGTGGAAAGCACAGCTTGATAAGTAGCAGATAAACTATGCCGGAGGCCACCACCTCTGTTGAGGGAGGGATTTTCAATGCTCACATGAATGGCCTCCCTTACTCCTCTTTCAAACCACCTCTCTTCTTTGTCTAATATGTGTACATCCTCATCTTTGAAAGAGTGCCCTTTCTCCTTCAAATGGAGGTGTACTGCTGATTCTGGACCTGAGCTGTTACCCCTCCTATGTTGGGCCATCCTTCTGTTTAATGGCTGTTTGGTTTCCCCAATGTAGAGGTCTGAACACTCCTCACTGCATTGGACCGCATATACTATATTGCTCCTTTTATGGTTGGGTACCGGATCCTTTGGGTGGACAAGTCTCTGCCTTAGTGTGTTTGTGGGTTTGAAATAAACAGGGATGTGGTGTTTGCCAAAAATTCTTTTAAGCTTCTCTGACACTCCAGCCATGTAAGGAATGACCAGGTTCTTCCGCTGGGTCTGGGTCTCGGACTGATCCCTTGTTCTTCTGGGATGGCCCACTGCTTTGTTGAAGGCCCACTTTGGATATCCACAGGCCTTAAGTGCTGTCTTCAGGTGCCTGTCTTCCTTCTTCTTGGCTTCTGTGAAGGTGGGGATGCTCTCTGCTCTGTGGCTTAGGGTCCTGATGACTCCTAGTTTGTGCTGTAATGGATGGTGGGAGTCGAACAGTAAGTATTGATCTGTGTGGGTGGGTTTCCTGTAAACTTCTACTTCCAGGCCACGGTCAGGTCTGATGATGACTGCACAATCCAGGAAAGCCAGCCTGTTGTCTTGGGTGTCTTCTCTAGTGAACCTAATATTAGGGTCCACTGCATTGATGTGGTCTGTAAAGGCCTGTACTTCCCGAGTCTTGATTTTCACCCAGGTATCATCTACATACCTGAACCAGTGAGATGGTGTTGTCCCTGGGAAGGTGTTGAGTGCCTTCTTCTCCACTTCTTCCATGTATAGGTTTGCAACAATTGGTGACACTGGAGAACCCATGGCACAACCATGCTTCTGTCTGTAGAAGTCCCCTCTGTACATGAAATATGTGGTATTCAGACACAGGTCCAGGAGCAGGCCTATCTGGTCTGGGTTGAGTCGGCATCTGGAGGAGAGGGTGCTGTCTTCTCTTAGTCTTCTCTTTACCATCGTTAGGGCATCAGTGGTGGGGATGCTTGTAAAGAGCGATGTGACATCAAAGGATACCATGGTTTCCTCTGTATCCAGTTTGAGCTCCCTGACTTTAGAAACAAACTCTTCTGAGTTGTGTACGTGGTGGTCCGTGTGTCCAACCAGTGGGGCTAGGATAGTTGCCAGGTATTTTGCGATGTTATAAGTCACTGAATTTATACTGCTGACAATAGGTCTGAGGGGGATTCCTTGCTTGTGGATCTTGGGAAGTCCATAAAAGCAGGGGACTGTCTCTCCGGGATATAACCGGTGGTAGGTCACCCTGTCAATTGCGTTTTCCTGCTCCAAGAATTTTAAGCATTCTATTACTTTCTTCTTGTAATTGCTGGTGGGGTCTCTTCTTAGTTTTTCATATGTATGCTGATCATCTAAAAGTGTGATAACCTTCTCGTGGTAGTCCACCGTATTGAGGACGACAGTGCACCTTCCTTTGTCCGCAGGCAGAATTGTGATGCTCTCATCCCTGCTGAGGGATGTCACAGCACTTCTCTCTTGGCTTAGTGAGCAAATATTCTTTCTTACCACCAAAAAGAGCACAGCATATGAGACATAAAAGACACTGGGCAAGACATACAATCACAAATCAGGACGTGCAAGAAGATATCAATCCTCATATGACTAATAGGCTGACCCTATGCATACTTACTCACAATTCGATTCCATTGTGTCCAAAAGGGCTTGTCCCCATGTAAGCGGCCCATGCCATCAGGGGAACGCCTGGAAAGTGTCATACAAAAGGTCTATTATTATCCAACACACATTTTTTTGACCTGAAAATATAACTTTTTTCATCAGTTAAGGTGACCTTTTTGAAGCTATGATCTGGCAAGGATATAGAAATTATCTGTATATCATCATCAACATCAACAATAAATGGCACCTGAAATTAATTATTTTTTTAAATCCATCAAAATTTGGGGTGGGCAGAAATATTCATACTATCCATTTTCATGATTGCTATAGCAGAGCAAAAACAGAAATCAACCTTTGAAACCAAGGGATCTTTCCTTCAAGCAGTGATTCGATATGACATGCCTATTATCTTGCGTACAGTGCTCTTTTCTGTGGCATCCAACTCCTTTTTGTCTCCTGAAAGTTGGTTTATTTTTAGTGTTGTTTTGTACCAGAGGGGTGGGCTTTATCTTTTCTGATTTGCAATTTGTGTCCACAATGAGAGTTTTTGTGAGGATTTTTCATTTAAGATTCAATCAACACATCGTTTTTTAAAACAATGGTTTCAGCAAAGAAGCCCCTGATGCAGCTATGATGTTATCCTGACATTGGACCCTCCTTGTACTCTACCAGCTGAGGAAGCAATGACTATGCAATCCTTTTGGTTCTCCCGTCTCCTATATCATTCTGTGGAAGGGAACAATTCAGTGTATGCCTCTCTGTGCTCTTTAATGCTTTTCTGTGTCTTGAATGCAGATGAGGCTTTTGAGTATCCTGAGCTACAACTCTAATGCACTAGAACATTTTTTAACTCTCACACCATGACTCTGCAATTCCTCCTAGGCGGGCTAAGGAAAGACTGGGTTTTCTCCTGTCTCTATCACATTTTCTTCTGTCTCTACCACATTTCTTCTGCATCAGAGTCATGCTGCTGCATTCATGAGAGTATCCAGTGTTTGCAAGAGGTGTCTCATGATTGGGGTTGCCCCAGGTTTCTCCAGGGAAGGGGACTGGGGTGAGAGTAAATAATATCTGTTTGCATCAGTGAAATCTAGGAAGCGGCACAAACTCAAAAAAGTAGTTTTTATATTGGTTCTTTCCATTTGAGTGGTTGCTACTTATAAATTGTCTGAGCATTTGCTATAAGGATATACAGTACTCTGGTGCAAGCCTACATTGTATCAGTTTTCTCTGTGTCTTTTTCTGAATCTTCAATTTACATTTACATTCTCTACATCTCATTGTATATTGTTTACTTAATATAATTAGGAATAAGATTTAGGATTTGTAGATTCATGAATAAACAGCTAGAAATTCTCAATACCATAAAGAGAAGAAAATTGCAATATTTCAGTCACATTACTTACTATAAGCCACCTTGGGCCCTTTTTCCAAGGAGAAAGGTGGGGTAAAACTGCTCATAAATAAATAAATAAATAAATAAATAAATAAATAAATAATGTCTAATAACAAATGCCATCTTGCGGCAGGTTATCCTTCAAGGAAAAATAGATGGAAAGTGTGGCTTGGGACATAAAATAATATTCTGGTTTAAGAATTTAAGCCAATGGTTTTCGGTGGGCACAGCTTCTCTATTTAGTATAGCTTTAGATAACAAACAGATTGTGCTAATGATGACCAATGTTCTACAAGGACATGGCACTTAAAGAAGAAGATTCAGATTAATATTTTATAAATTAATAATAATTATATTTTATAATTTTATATTTTTTATAAATTAACATGGAAATATTATATTATTAATAATATAGTATTAGGTTTAGGCCCCTTTGAGATAAAACAGCTAAGGGAATCAGATTTTGATCTGTACTGTAATAGATCTTGTGTCTGTGGATGCAAATGTGTGATTTTCATTGAAAGAGTTTGTGTTCTGCTGTAGCAAAATCAGATGCTGTTGTTCTTTGGGCAGAGTCTTCAATCAGCATGAAATGTGGATGTGGTGGAAAAAATAAATACTTGAGGAGGGCTGCCTGCACCCACTACAGCAACTTCTGCTGAGAAGGAGAGAGAGAGAAAAACAACAGCCTGACTTTAACAGAGTTCATGATACCCAGAAATTGAGATATAGTCACTGCTTCGTTTCTAAGGTAATATTTAAGAAGTTCTGTGGTCTATTCCAAAAGGTTGTTTGGGGTGGGTGGGCATCCTCTTCCCAGAGGTCCCCCCTCTGAAAGCTATAGCTACCAATTGGGAAGGGAGATTTGGGTTTTCCAGAGATGCAGTCCTATGATAAAGCTTTGAATAGCTGAGCCACATTGACTACCATGGAGACCTGTGCCCCCCCCCCAAACACACATGGGCTGTGCTGGAGTCAGATTTCCTGGTCTTACTATCTGGTTGGAGGGTGCTGGGCCATATCAACTAGCTTGGCAAAAAACCCACCAGGTCACTGGAGCAGTGCACAGTGATCTGACAAGACAGCTTCGTTTTGACCCATTCACACAACACGAGCAGCTCAGAATTTGGCGCAACTCAGGTTTTAAAGATTAATGATCAGCCATTTCTTTGGAAGATTTGGGCCACCAAGGGAATTGTTATTCCTGACCAACTAATTAGGGGTGGTGGTGGACAATTTCTTGCCATTTGAGATCTTGCAACAAAAATATAAATCACCCTCTAGTGCTAGCTGGAAATACGTGCAGTTGAAATTCTTATCAAGGTCTCTCAATCCAAGTCTGCAATAGCCCTATACAAGCATTTCAAGAAAAACTAACTGCTCTTGCAGCTGTTGAACATGTACTGTATGAGCACATGCTGTTATTTATTCTGTACTAGGATATTTATAAGACATACATGGATTAGAATTCTGTATTCATGAGACAAAGTTGATTTTAGGGATTATTGATTAATTGTAGACTATGAGCAGAAAAGAATGCCCTCATACACCTTTTCAGCTTTTTGTCCATAACTTGGGAGAAATGTCTGTGAAGATTATCAGTCATCCAGGTGAGTTCATCTGGAAGCTCACCTTGATTTCATATCACCCTGGTCTGAATAGGTTCATAAATTGGACAATGGCCTGAATAAGCTCGTTAGGTGGGCAATAGTCTGAATAGGATTGCTAGGTGGACAATGGCCTGGGGTGTGTGAAAGTCCCACCTATGCAACCCTTCCCAACACCAATTCAGTATGGGTTGTTAGCTATGGCCTTGCTGATGGAGATGTGAACTGCTTCTGATTTGTCTGGGTATTGTTGAAATCACTGCCTGATAAGTAGCAAGACAGATTCGCTGAGCTCCCCAGCTCTGTTGGGTGTTCGATTCCCCACTGTGCCTCCTGCAAGTAGAAACAGCCTCTGTGGCTTTGGGCAAGCTGCACAGTCCCAGACAGCAGAGGCGTAGGCAGGATTTGGAGTGCCTGGGGACAAAGTTTATTTTTGCACTCTTCCTGACACCCCACCCCCACATTGCACCCACCCAGCAATGGGGGGCAAACCCTGTGGGCGTGGGGTGTGTGTGCACATGTGCGGTAGCACACTCACGCCTTACACATATCCCACCAAGGTGAGGAAGAGGAGGAGGAGGAGGAAGAGGAGGAAGAGGAGGAAGAGGAAGAGGAGGAGGACGCCACGGCCACCACGCTCCTGCCTACCTGCCTGCTTCGTTGCTCGCCTGGCTCATGGAGGTGGAGGAGGTGCCATCATCAAGACTTAGGGGAAAGGAGGACTCCAGGTGACCCCAGATTGCTGTACCCAGGGCAGATGTACCCTTCTACCCCCCCCCCCCCAGATATGCCCATGCCAGAGAGCCTCCCAGAATACATGGATGGAAAACCACTTACTCTTTCCACTTGGAAGGCCGTTGGAAGAATTTATTAGTAGAGAGGTGGGTCAGGTGAGTCATGGCTATTTTTTTTTAGGACTAGCACTAAAATGAACCAACAGGGTAAACAAAAACAAATAACCCAAAAGAAGCCAGCCCTTTTGTCTAAAAGGAGAGGGACTGCTCCAGAAAGGAAAAGACACCACAGAGGCAACTCTCCCCTCTCCCGAGAAACCAAAAGAACACTAGGACCAAACGTTTTGCTAGGCACAGGTATAGCTGGTACTAGAGATGGGCACAACTTGAAAAAATTTTTTTTCGAGTTGTCGTTAGTCGGGCCGGTTCCGTTTCGGGTCGTTTCCGTTTTTCGCGAAAATTCGCAAAAATTAGTCGGTTCGTTTTTTCATTTTTTCATTTTCGTTAGTACTGGTTTTTTTGCGGGGTAGCGGGCTCCTGGAGGCACCTCTGTGGGGTGGGTGCCTCCTCTGGCCCGCTATAAAGGGAAAGCGGGCTCCTGGAGGCACCCGTGGGTGCCTCCTATCCTCACCCACTAGGAAGGGGAAGCAGGCTCCAAGAGACCCCTCAACAGGGGGGTCTCCCCTCCTCACCTGCTGCTGCAAAATGGCATGCATATCCATATGGATATGCATACCAGTTGCAGACACTGAGACCAGTGAGTGAACCCAGAGCCATAGGGTGATGCCTAAGGCTCTCGCACCGCCATGTCTCACAAAGAAGGGAATCGTACTTGCGTGTAGTGCAATGCAAGTAGATCTGGCTTAGGGTTAGGGTTAGGGTTAGTGCAAGACAGTCTGTGACGTATGGGTAAGGAGTCAACGATTAGGGTTAGGGTTAGGGGGCTAGGGCAGGTTTTAGGGGGCTTTTTGGCACATCCCAGAAGTCTCCATGGCCAAGTGGCCATGCGATTGGTGGGATGGCTCCAAAAATTTGCATGGTCGTCCACTCCCACATGGCTGGCCACTCGGCCAGCCCATCATTGCGCAGGTGTAAAATAAAATAAAATAAAATAAAATCAATGGAGGACAGAGGAGGAGAGGAGAGACATTTTGTTGCAAGAAAAAACCCACTGCTACTGTGAAAAATCTGGCAGTTTATAAATTTTCGCGTGTTTCTGTTGTGCTTGTGTGTTTTTGGACCATGATTTCAAAAACAATATTGCTTTCGCCGCCCCATTTTGGATCCTCCGCCCGCACCGCATGGCATGGCGAGTCCGGCTGCCCAGGACGGGGGGGAGGCGGGACCCCCCGCTCCAGAAACCACCCCTCCGGTAGGTGCCCTGTGCCCTTAGTCAAGCAGGCATTTTTTCCGCCTGCTTTTTTGGCCCGGGAATTGGGGGGGGGAGAGTTTAAAAGTTTTTTCCTGTGCCGTCCGTGCCGCTTGCTTGCGCTTTAATTGCGGCGGCCGGCGGCGAGACTGGGCTTTTTGCTGGCTGCGAGCCTGCGGCGAGTCCCACCAGAGCAGCCCAGGACGGGGGATGGGGGGGGGGAGGCCGGGGACCTCCAGAAACAACCCCTCTGGTAGGTGCCCTGAGGCACGGCAGGCATTTTTCCGCCTGCTTTTTGGCCAGGAACCGGGTTTTTTTAACTTTTAAAAACTTTTTTTCTGTGCTGCGTGGCATCGCGCGATCGCGCGATGCAAGGAACGAGCATGACAAATCAGACCAAAATTGTTCGTTCGTCGGTTCGAGCTCGAAGTCTGGCGGAGTAATTCCCGTTACCGTTTCCGTAGAGTAATGGAACCGAGTAACGGAAACGGAAACGGGAATACCGCTAAGTCGTGCCCATCTCTAGCTGGTACTTTGTAGAACAAGCACTGTTTTGGATATTGTTGTTATCCTAGAAGATATCACCAGCAGGGCCTCTCGTACAGTTGTTAGCATTGCCAATCTGGCCAAATTGAAACAACAACAAACTGACATGGAGCCAGGAAATGTGAGCAAAATTGTCCATGTAGGAACAACAGCTCAAATAAAACAGTTCTGCTTTCTTCCTTTTTTTAAAGGCAAGTGGTCTTCTCTCTCTCTCTCTCTCTCTCTCTCTCTCTCTCTCTCTCTCTCTCTCTCTCTCTCTCTGTCACACACACACACACACACACACACACACCTCTTATTAAGGCCATGTTTTTCTGCTTGGTTGCCTGTCCTAGTGATTGTTCTGATTTTCTGAAGTGACCTCACTGATGAGGTCAGGAGCTGTTCCTCTTTCTGCCTTGTGTGGGATGATGGTAGTGTGAATTGGGTTTCTTTCAAAAGGCTTTGGGCTGCGGAGGTTGTATGTTGGCCTTATTGTCTGGAATGATTCCCACTGTAATGTGCTTGAAGGTGGTGTGTGCATTTTTTTTAGAGTAGCTGTTCGGACTCGAAATGCAATTTAACTGTCATGAGAGTAGATAACTGTAGAACTTTGGTTTGAATATGATAGGCAAATACTTGCATCTGCGCCACTGAAGTTAATAGGTGTTTAATTGCTTAACATTGTCTGGATCATCTCCTTTCTCTTTTCCATTCATTGTTCTCAACTGTCCTGAGTCAGGGAAAATGCTGAGGCAGAAATGGAAATAAACCTCATAGAGATAGATAGATAGATAGATAGATAGATAGATAGATAGATAGATAGATAGATAGATAGATAGATAGATAGATAGATAGATAGATAGATAGATAGACTGTCCTGTATAGTGAAATCACATTTCTCCCTTAAGTTTTGCAGCAGTGCAACTCTAATACAAATGTAGCATTTCCTTAGTCGTGTTAAGCAAACTGGGGAAGGAGCCTGCTCAAATATCCCCCTGCATGGGATATTTCACAGACAACCAGGCTTGTCAGCAGTCTGGATTCACTCCATTGGTTCTGATGGCCTTTACAATGTAGCACAATGCATCAAATGAAATGACACTTCATGTTTCATCAGGAAATCATACTCTTGCCATGTTGCTTTTAACATGAAGTGACATAGCAGTTGACATAGAATTCATGTTGTCCATCACCAGGTGGAACGTGATTCACTGCACATTTCTGGTGTATGTTTATCCTGTGTCAGTCTTTCTATGGAAAGCAACTGAAGTGCAGGCCCGAGACCTTCCCTTGAATTTTAACTAGGTACTTTCTTTGCACAGGAAGGGTTTGTCTGGTGTTGTTTTTTCAGGATGCATGAAAAGGGCAAATTTTGGACCCTGAAAAGTGATAGTGTATATCTTCCCCTTGACCTTGCAATTCAAATACAGTAATGCTTTTCAGACAATACATAAGTTCCAGGTCATTCTGCAATCAGTTGTCTGCAAGACTGTGGGAAACATAATTGACGTAACATTAAATCGTGTGACGTTTATTCCCCCTCCCCTTTCACAGCAGTCTTTAAATTGGCTTCAGCCATTAAACCAACAACAGCTAGAGCTGTTAGCCAAACAGTTTATGCAACCAAAAATCAAACTAAACCTTTCATAAAATTTTCTGCAAAGATTCCAGTTAATGAAAGGCCTATTTGTGAGGTGCTAAAACATGTATACACATAGGTATTGGCCCATTTATCAGACATGAGAGCTAATTACCTCATACACGGCTATATTTCTTCCATCCTCTGCATTTCAATTCCCAATATTAGCACATAGGTGGTCAAGCTGACCATTGAATAGACTGCATGAGCATGAATGCATTAAATAATTTAATGTTCGGAGAGTTTATTAAACTGCCACAATCTAATCAGCATGCGTACCTGCCTTCATTAATCTTGCACTGGTCCATGGTGTGTCTCCACAGCCAACACAGAGAGTGCTAATGTTAACAAACAGGGCCAGTTAATCAAGGAAAATTTACTAGGAACCACATGACTGTGCATACCACAATCTAATTACAATCAGACTTAACCTCTTCATTATCTGAGCATGTTCCCTTCCCTCAGAAATGCCGGGCTACACTGAACTAAAGCATAGCACTGTTCATCAGAGCCAGGAATGTTTGTATTAAGTCAACATTTTCAAAGTTGGGGAGAATTCTTGACATAGGCGAGTCTCTGTTTAAAGGGCTCCTTATTAGATTCCATGCCACAGGATTATTCCTGGTAGTTTTCATCTCACTCCCCGAGCTGTAATAGCCAGTAGGAAGTGGGTAGGCAAGATGGTTGGTTGTTGCTTATTAGAAACATGTGCTTCAGAGTTAATCTCCATAATGATCAAGAGTAATTCACATGAAGTTTAGTTACAAGTAGGTTGAACAGGAATAATAATATAATATAATATAATATAATATAATATAATATAATATTATTTATTTATTTATTTATTTGTTTATTTATTTATTACTTGAATTTATATAGCACCAATCTGACTACCAGGCCACTCTGAGCAGTTCACAACATGGCAAATAAACAGTTTAAATAAATTAACAAAAGAAGAAGAAGAAGAAGAAGAAGAAGAAGAAGAAGAAGAAGAAGAAGAAGAAGAAGAAGAAGAAGAAGAAGAAGAAGAAGAAGAAGAAGAAGAAGAAGATCAAATTACATTTATCAATCAACTGAAGCTAAAATGACAATGGAGAGGCATTTCATAAAACAAACTGGCAGAGCTAGCTAGTAAATGAAGTGCTGACACCATCCCTCCCTTCAAATGGTATAATATCAGGAAAAGCCTGTCTGAACAACATATTTTCAACAAAAATTCCCACTGAAGGGGTCAGTTGTATTTTGGGGAGAAGATTATTTCACAGGTGAGAAACCACTGGCAAGAAGGCCCTATTTCTAGTTTTCTCTTTCTGGGCCTTTCTCTGCACCAGTGTTATCAACCACCCAGCCTGGGCTGAGCGAGCATATCATTACCTTACCAGATCATTACAGCTCTACCTAAGCCACTAGATAGCTCAGGGGGTTAAGTCTGTGGCTGCCAAGCCAGAGGTTGGGAGTTCAGTTCCCCACTGTGCCTCCTTGACAGGGACTGGGCTGAACAGCTTGGCAGTTCAAAGGTGTTGTGGCTGTTCTTTTATTTTGCTTTTAAGAACTCCTGAATGTGCAAACATGGGAGTTGGAAATAAGGGTAAAGGGTTGTTCCCACTTTGCAGCTTTTGATGGACTGTCACCAACAGCTTTGCTTCTTTTAGATGAAGGAGGGTGGACAGTTACAGTAGCTATCATTCAACAAGGCCATCCCAAGGCCCATCCCTGCCTGAGGCAAAGCAGACCCCTCACCAAGGTCAAGGTGCGTAGCATCTAAAGCCGTAGAGGGTATTTTGGTACTTGAGAGAGAAAAATCGAACATTTTGGAAGGAAAACAAAAGGAGCAAGTTAAGTAACTTTCTTTTAAAATCACACCTCAAATTTGCTGCTTCACTCTGCCTAATGGTTGGCTAGTGGTCTAATTTAAGCCTACTCCATCTCAGGAACTGTGTCACTTATAAACAGACTGTGCCGTACTAAATGAGGTAAGCAGGCCGGGAGGAGGGAAGAGCAGAGACTAGCCAGGATTTGGAGTGCCTGGGGACAAAGTTCATTTTTGTGCCCTTCCTGATGCCCCCCCCCCGCATCACACCCACCC
The DNA here is from genome assembly GCA_037367245.1 of Phrynocephalus guinanensis. Lineage (NCBI taxonomy): Eukaryota > Metazoa > Chordata > Lepidosauria > Squamata > Agamidae > Phrynocephalus > Phrynocephalus guinanensis. Next base: position 35,126,496 of record CM074737.1, read on the forward strand.
GTGGGGCGGGTGCGTGCGTGTGCATGCAGTAGCAAACTCACCTTACACCTCTCCCACCAAGGCAAGGAAGAGGTGGAGGAGGAGGGCACCATGGCTACCACGCTCCTGCCTGCCTGCCTGCTTTGCCACTAGCCTGGTGCGTGGCGGCAGAGGCAGCAGAGGGGTGCCATTGCCAAGCCTTAGGGGAAAGGAGGACTTCTGGGAGGCAGGAGGGTGCATGGCTTCCTCCTGCTGCTCCTCCTCCAGGCACCCCCAGATTGCTGCACCCGTGGCAGATGTACCCTTCTGCCCCTCTAGATACGCCCCTGGGGAACAGACGACGACAAAGAACCACACAAAGAGAGAGTGACACAAATTCATAAACTAGACATTTTATGCCATCCCATGCTCTGCCTCCATCACTTTATTATTGGTCAATCAAGTCTGTGCTAGTCAGTCACCTGAGGAGGAGGCCCAGGCAGTGCATGCTGGCTAGTGAGTGGAGCAGCCTGCCTAGAGGTAGGAACAGGGAATGTGCAGCTAGAGGGGGACACATGAGGTATTGCTTATATGACTCTTGACAATTCGGCATGACTTGCTTCATGCCAATCTCTAATCCAGAAACTTTGGTCTACATACAGTATATTGGCTTTGACAGCAAATACTGTAATTCTTTCTATGATACATGGGTTACATGGTGGCGGGGGGGCATGGGTGGGCGGTGGCAGAGGCAGGGGGGAGGGGCGGGCACGCAGGCGTGCGTGCGGCAGGCGTGGGTCCCGTAATGACCCAGAGCAGGCGGAAAACACTTTAAACTGACTTGCTGCATAAGACCGCATCGAATAAAGCAATTGCAATTTTTGCAAACAAAGTGGGCAGTGCACCCACAGCAGAGCTGCAGGCAGGTATGAAAGGACCTTGGCTTGCCACCAAGCAAATGAAATTTTTAAAATAAATCCACACCTCCCCTCCCACTCAAACCTCCCCCCCTTTGAAGCACTATCAGAAAAGAAATCCTAACAAACTGCAGGAGAATTAAAAAGAATAAATTGCGTTGCTATTCCCCACAGCAGACAGAAAATGAAAGGAATTATTATTATTTCCTAAAAATTCAGTTGAATCAATTCCCTCCCTGCCTGCCTAACTGAAATCTAAAGGCTCCGCGAAATCGAAACTAGTCTAGCACAGCAGCCAGCTACACACAGCCCTCTCCCACCCACATCCAAGCCCGGACTGCGACTCTTCTGGGAGTGCCTCGGCTTTTTATGCCCTCTTGCACATCCAGAAGTGTCAGTCAAAACCTGGCCATGCGATTGGTAGAAGGGGTCCAAAAATTTGCATGGTCCCATCCTATGGCCAGCCCATCATTGCGCAGGTGTCAAAAAATAAAAATAAAAATAAAAATAAAATAAAATCAGTGTGACCTTTTACTGATATAAAAAACCCACTGCTGCTACTGTAAAAATTCAAGCATTTAAAATAGCTAATTTTTGCATGTTTCTGTGGTGCTTTGGTGGGTTTTTGGACCACGATTTTAAAAAAAATATTGTGGACGCCATTTTGGATCCCCCCGCACCGCATGGCAAATGGAGACGCCGAGGATGCCCCCTCCCAGCCCGGTACCAGCAGCCCAGGACAGGAGGGGGGGAAGGCTGGGGACCACCACCCCCAGAAACCACCCCTCTGGTAGGTGCCCTCAAGCAGGCATATTTTCGCCTGCTTTTTTGGCCGGGAATCGGGTTTTTTATTTTTAAAACTTTTTTTCTGTGCCATTTGGCATCGCGCGATGCCAGGAACGACAACGACAAATCAGACCCAATTTTTCTTTTTTTGGTTCGAGTTCGAGTTCTGACAGCTTAATTGTCGTTACCGTTTCCGTTACGTAACGGAAACGATATCCGAAAACGGAAACAACAATTTCGCCAAGTCGTGCCCATGTCTATTCTGCAGTGCTGATGGCTGAGTTTGGCAGCACAGTTTAACGAAGCTGTTTGGATGAGCAGCGAAACATTTCAATCTCTCAAGAAAAGAAGTCCAGTTGCCATGACTCAACTATCAGATAAACTCACCTGGATGACTGAGAATCTTCACAGACATATTTCTCATGGGTATCTTGTCCTCCCCCACCCCTATCCTGACAATCAAGAGTTATATAGTAGAGGTGGGCACAAATCAGAAAACCCATGGTTCGGGTTTGTCTGGTTCGGGCCCACCCTTGGTTCGGTTTGGGTTCAGGTTCATACAATTTTTTAAAAACAAATGTTCAAGCACCAACTGCATGCCCCCTGTGGCCCGGTCGGCACTGGTTTTATTTTAAATATTTTTTCTTTATTTTAGGGTGCCAACCTGACCACCCCTGGGGCCGGGTTGGCACTCTTTTATTTTATTTTATTTTATTTTTTTAATTTTTTAACTTCCGACCACCTGGTCCATGCTACAGCTATAGCACGGGTGGTCAGCTTTTCCCTGCAGCCAGGAAGACCGAAGACCAGCACCAGGTAGGAGACATCACCGCCTTTAACAAAATGAACCGAACTGAACCATTTTTTTTGGTTCAGTTTGTTTCATTCTAAATTCACTCTGGGGTTTGTTATTCATTTTGTAAGGTAACAAAATGAATAATGAATAACGAATCAAACTAAAAGTTCATTTCGCGCCCATCTCTAATATATAGTGGGTTTCTGAGTCTTCCCACTGTTTAAGATCTGTGCATCTTTTGTTTCTTTCTGATTTATGTTTCCCATATTATTGATCTCTTAATTTCATCTTTACCAAGGGCAAAGGAGAGAATGGACTTTCAAAAGTCCTAGTCATATAATCCGATTTTTTAGGGAAACTGTCTTTCTGTTGTGTAATTTTCAAAACGTTTGATATCCCTGGAAAGTAACAACAGCACATGCATTTCTATAATTAAAAAAAATATACACTGTGGGAAGTATCTGCTATGGTAATTTCTCCAAGTGCAATTACTTCCAAACAACTGTATTAAATAGAGTTTATGCTGTATCTGTCTTGATGATCCCCTTGGGCTTTGAAAAGTTTGAAAGGACTAGTATATCCCACACAAGTCTAAGCTTTCAATTTTGTTTGACTAGAATCTCTGCCCGATTTGGTGTATCATCTGTATCATCTATATACCTTATTCTAAGTTGTCTGTGAAGATCTCAGTCATCCAGGTGAGGTTGTCTGAAACCTTTGTCAGTCTGACGAAGCTGCTTGCACGAGTAACGGAATGTTTTGATCTCACAAGAAAAGAAGTCCAGTTGCCATAATGCAACTTCCAGTCTTCTTCCAAGTTATTCACCTGCATTTTGCTCCTTGCCCCATTTTTTTCCAGAAAACGTTTTGCCATGGAACACGTATTTCAGTTAACTGACCATTCCTTTCTGCATTGGCTGAAAATCCAGTTGATGTTTCCCTGGACGGCTGAAATCTCCTTGCTTTTCTGTATGGTTACTCTTTCCTTCTCTAATCAAGTTTCCACAAGACTTTTTAACCTGCTGCATCTTGGGTTATTTATCTAGTGGTTTAAATAATTCATCACATTTCATTTTGCTATCACAATATATTACCTTAGGAATTGCTTTTCTGTTTAAAAATTTCCCTTAGGTTTTTTATTTTTATACTTTTCCTCTGTTTAATTGACTTATACTGAGCACATCTTTTATTCTCTCTTGCTTGTTGACTATCTGCATTTGCCTGTTTCCTGTTGAACAGACTCAGATTTTATTTCTGTTTCTACTAAACCAGTATTTCTCTTTCTTTGTATCTCCCCTCTGGTGGTTAACAGCCCATTACATTCTACAATATCTTTAAGGGTGTTATTCACCTGTTTCTCCGTCTCAAGTAACTATTCAGTTGTTAATTGTTCCCCCTTAATTTCCAAATTACTTGCTCCATGAATGAGAAAAATCTCTTTCTTGTGTTGAGGGTGGAGAGTACCTTGCTGGCTCAACTAACAGCTTGTCCATGAATTGGAAACTTGATGGTCTTGTGAGTTTCATCTAGGAAAACGTATCAGCAATGGCCATCTCAGATGAAAACTCTCTAAGAGCCTCATCTATAGTAAGTAAACCAATCTAATACTGAGTTAGTTATAAGAATGTTCCCACTTGCTTCTATCCTCCTAGGACCTAGGTGTATAAAATTGTGGGATTATAGTCTGAGTCTTTGCTTTCTGTTTTTCTTTCTTAAGTAGGATTTGCGTTGGAAACCCCTGGATTTTTGAACCCTTCCCTTTTTAAAAAACATTTGTTTACCTGTGAACAAGTTCTATCTGTCCCTTTATTATCAATCAGAAGTTATAAATTATTCTCCTTGGCTCCCCACCATCAGTGGATATACCCACCATTCATGGTCCTACCTTATGTAGCTAAAACAAAAAAAAGGGCAATGAAAATTGTAGCTGAAAAGTCCACTAGTATAGAGCAGTGACTTGTTTCTAACCCACCAACACAGGCTGCCCTGCCTAATATAGATGCCTGGCAGTTGCCAAATTCCAGAGTTATAGCCAAGCTTTACACCGCTGCCATTTTAAAAGAGGTAGCCGTGTCAGCCTGTGCTTGCATATCAGGAAAAAACAAAATAAACAAATAAACAAACAAGACAAAAGGTTCTGGCACCTTAAAGCCTAACTGCTATATTTTTATGTGAGGTTTCGTGGACAAGTCTATTTCTTCAGATATAAGAGTTAGACTACATGGCAAATATTTATACATTTATGCGTGCCCCCAAACCAGAAACTGTATTGGGGCACACATTTTGACCTGGCAATGACCTTGTAACCCTCTGTTAGTATTCAGTTTCCCGCCCAGGAATCACTGGTGTGTAAACAATGAGAATGATTGGTGGCTAAATTACTGGTAATCCCAGGCTATAATAAGCAGGAACAATATGGTAATGAGTATCTCTCATTACCAATGGGGCTTGTGAGATGGTGTTGATAGACAGTAAGGAAACAGAGCTGGAAATTTCACCAGATACATCACATCATTTCCCATTTTATAATGACCAAAGAAACCTTAGCTTATATTGAGTCCATCGAGTTGATTTTAAACCTCTGCATATATTTTATCTCAGCTTTCTCTTTCTGGATTCCAGTCCTGTGTTTCTTCTTCCCCAGAGGCATAACTTTCAGGTCTTGCAGAATGTCCTGGAAAATTAAAATTATTTGAAACAGGTTTCTGTGTATGTCCATTCCAATTTGTGTCCATTAATTATTTTGTGCAGAAATTGTCTTGTTTGTCCTGTGTAGAGTGGAGAGGGGCATTGTTGGCAAAAGATGGCATAGATAACATTGACAGAGGAACAGATAAAGATACCCTTTATGTTGTGTGTGACATTGTTAGGTCTGTTATCTTACTGCCAGAATGAATGTGGGGGGGGCATAGTTGACATCTGGGTTTGTATCAGGGTATAGTTCCCATCTATGTGTCATTGTTGAGTAGTCCACTGTGTGTCAGTAGTTGCCAGTAGAGATCGAAAGGTTGTCTGTAAGCAAGTATACTGTAGGTCTGCCACCAAGGGCTTGGGAAAGTGAAGTATTCTTGACAAGGATGGGTTGGAGATCACTTGTGATGCATGTCAACATCCTCAACCCCTGGCAAACTTGTCCTGCAGTGTCCTCAGGTCTCTGTAGCTGATGATAGCTCCACTTGTCTCAGGGTAGAATTGAGGGGGAGTAAAAACTGCAAAGAAGGAATAAACTCTGGAAGTGGCAAAAAACAGGGAACAAGAGTGCTTGGCTTGAAAAGAGGGAGACAGAGAGCCCAGAAGATCCCTATCATTAAAAAGGTCTATCTTTAAATATGTGGGAGTCTATCAGTTTGATATGGGTGTTTTGTTTCAAGGCCTAATTTGATCCCGTATAATCCAAGACTGCTCAGATCTGATCTAGGTTCCAGAGCTGGACCAAGATTTGGATTCCTGAATCTCTGGAACTCCCATTCACTTGAAACAGCTACATGTATCCATGAATCATTGCAGGACAGTGGACCACAAAGAGTGGATGTGCCATGCTAAATGGTAGGCACTAGGGATGGGCACGAAAATAAAAAAAAATCATTCTGTTATTCATTATTCATTTCGTTATGTAACAAAACGAATAACAAAAATTGTGATGAAATTGGAACAAACTGAACAGAACCATGAAAATTAGGTTCGTTATGTTTCGTTTTCGTTAATGGCGACGCGCAATGAAATGAGCTGTTTTTAAATGTTAAAAAATGTCCTGAATATCTGTAAAACCCCAGCGATAATTATTTATTCTGCCTGATAATATCCTACCGGGGGGTTGGGGTCCTTAAAATGTGCATTTATGTCTTTTCTCAGATCACTGTATTTTTTTCCTTTAAGGGGAGTTAGGGGACATCTACCCAAAATGGCTCCCAGATGCCTAATATTGATTTCTTGGGTATTAAAACGTCCTTGACATCTGTTAAAATGCAATGATAATTATTTGAAATTATTACCTAACAGGGGGTTGCGGTCCTTAAAACGTTTCTTTTTGTCTTTCTCCCATCGCAATGTATTTTTTCTTTTCCCTTTAAGGATGGCACAAAATGGATTCCAGCCACAAGATGGATGCAAGCCATGTGATGGGTTCATATAAATTCTTGGACAATTTCAACCAATAGCATGCGCAGCTTGCAGAGTGGGTAGGTGTGGCAGCCACAGAAGGCATAAAAAGCTTTGGCAGCCCCCGTCCTCCTTGCAGTCTGCGGTGGGAGTTAGGGTGGGATTGCTGTCTCTGTGACTTGTTACTTTAGGTCAGCCAGGCAGGTTTGTGTCTCTGTGTTCCTGCTGGCTGCAGCCTGGCTCTTAGGGGAGAGAAAGAAGAGATTTCTCTTGCAGCCTCCCTGTGTTCGTGCATACCTCTTGGTGAGTACCCTCCCCTGCCCCGCAATGCACTCACTCTGTGGCTGCCTTACGCCCTGGGCAACACCCGCCACTGCCTTTGCAGCCTCCCTGCGTTCCTAGTCTATACTGTGTCTCTACCAGCATCATTTTTTTTAGTGTTTTCCCTCTGGTCTGGGGCGTTGGGGGACGTCTCACGCACAAAAATGCTTTAAGTCGCACAAAAAGCGGGTAAAAATGAAAAAAAAAAAAAAATGAAATGAAATTTTTTCAAAAAATTCACGAAAAACAAAAATGAACCGAAAATGGACCCACAACAAAAAATGAAAAACCGAAATGTCATTTTTTCGATTCGTGCCCATGTCTAGTAGGCATGCAACTGTTCACATTTTGAGGCAAGCCACCCTTCAGGTTTGTTTATTTTCCTCCTTATTTTCTTTATTTTTTCTTGAAAAGACTAGCTCCACCCACTCTATCACATTCTTCATGTGAACAATGATGAGCTGAAAGATGAGAGATTCTTGCTTGTGTGTAGATTTTACATGAGAGAAATGTTCCCAATTTCCCACTCTTTTGTCCAGGAAACCAACTTCTAATTTCTGAACATCAATATGAAAGGACAGAAGCAACCTTATTTCCAGTTATTCTTTTTCCTATTGAGGGCAAGAGAGAAGACTGCAACTCAGGTGAGGTATCATTTAAGGAAGAAGGGAGGTACTCCTAAAGTTGAAGAAGAAGAAGAAGAAGAAGAAGAAGAAGAAGAAGAAGAAGAAGAAGAAGAAGAAGAAGAAGAAGAAGAAGAAGAAGAAGAAAATTGGTGGAGAGGGGACAGAAAGACAGACCTACTGTGCTTAATTACTTAAAGTTTGAACAAGAAAACAAGCACTCAGTAACATCCACAAACCAATCAGTAATGCAACATACATTAATTAAGTTCAGTGGAAGATTTACCCTATCAGCAATCCCCTAAGTAAAATGGACAGAAATGTGGCATGTAAGACAGTCTAAAGCCCAGTGCCCTTCCTACAATCAAAATTGGAGAGATTATTTCCTCCTAAGGAGCCTCGTGGCGCAGTGGTTAAATGCCTGTACTGTGATTTTGGGTCGTTTGGGATTGCATGCCACACATTATAGAGCTTGGAGTGGGAGGGAAAAAAAGGGGGGGCGACTTTGAAGTCTCCATCTTGTACCTTTATTTTTTCTGAGATCTAGTGGCTTTAACAACTCACTAGGATTTCGGAAGCTAAGCAGGGTCAGCCCTGGTTAGTACTTGGATGGGCGACCACCAGGGAATACCAGGTGCTGTAGGTGCCTGGAGTAGGAACTGGCAAACCACTCCAGTATTCCTGCCAAGAAAACTCCATGGACATGGGGCACGAAGAGTCGGTCACGACTGTAATGACACAACACACACACACACACAGGATGAACTTTGATTTTCCTGTTAGTCCTTTCTCCCCTGGCTCTGTAATGCCCTACTGATAAATAAAGAATTCTGGAGAACTCAAATGCTTGCCTTTTCACATGATAATGTAGTAGCCTAATAAATGTATTACTGAGTTTTTAATTTGCTGCTCTTGCTGTCTGGGTTTATTTATTTATTTATTTATTTATTTATTTATTTATTTATTTATTTAGGAATGGGAATGAACTAGTGATGGGGGGAGTAATTAGTTGGTTCACATTTTAACACAAACTGACATCTTTCTCACTTTCTAATCTAAACCAATTTAAAAAATGAAATGCATTACTTATGCAGCTTCTGCACGTCTCCAAATTTTGGCACACTGTTCTGCAACCATAAAAACTGCATATAAAATAACATGCATTACAGAGAATTTCAGACAAACATGCGTACATTAGGGAAAATAGCATGCAATATTGGCATATCTTAAAGTGAACTCCTTGCAAGAAATGCATATGTTTGGGAAAATACATTGAAAACATATCTGGAAGTTGAATCATGGCTACTGGACTTCTTTTTTGAGAGATAGAAACGTTTCGCTGTTCATCCAAACAGCTTCATCGGTCTCTTTGGATGAACAGCGAAACGTTTCTATCTCTCAAAAAAGAAGTCCAGTAGCCATGACTCAGATAAACTCACCTGGATGACTGAGAATCTTCACAGACATATTGAAAACATATATATGCAATAAGGAAAACGAGCATGAATTGTGTCAGAGAGAGACTTTTATTTGGAAAAAATAATCACAAACCCATGCAGAAGGAGATTGGAACAAGCCCGCACTTCAGAAAAGTCTGAAAGTTCTTGAAATTTGAAACAACACAACAGAAAGAAGCTGCCTTACTTCATAGCTCCTCTGGCTGATATCCTGGCATGGAGCTTTGATTACTAGCAATAAAAGCAAGTATTTCTGCCCTGCCTCATCAAAATCAAAGGATGTAGGAAGCATTACATTAAACTCGCAAAAGTTTTTATTTCCTAACAGCCCACTATTATGCTTTATCCTGATTTGCTAATAAATCTTATGTTGGTAGTAGATGGTTCTGTCTCTAGATTCAGAATCTGAAGCACTCAGGCCTAACCATTATCTAAATTGCTCTGTTCTTTTAAAGTTATTGGGAGGCATGTTGTTTTAGGAGGAAGCTGGAGGAAGCGTGGCAGGAGTTAGGGAATTCTCCATGGTGCATTGGGAAGCACTGCTTTGTTTGAGCCTGTTAGGAGTTACCCACTGCCCTGTTGCCATCCCACCAATTTTACCACCACATTCATGTCAGAGGGAAAAAAATAAATAAATCCCAGTTTCCTTTTTTTTAAATGCACTCCTTGTTTCAAGAAGGAATTGTGCTTCCCTTCTGCTATCATTGCAGTACACTTGAGAGCCACTGAAGGAACTCAGAAATGGGTGAGGGTGGTAGGTGTGGACCATTGGCTATGTTTACCACCTCCTTCGCTGCCTAGATGTCCTAAGTATATCCAATCTCGCTTGATTTCAGAAGCTAAGCAGAGTCAGCTCTGGTTAGTACTTGGATGGGATTCCACCAGGGAATACCCGGTGATGTAGGCAAGCCACTCCAGTAGTCCTGCCAAGAAAACTCCATGGGCGTGGAGTCATGAAGGGTCGGTCATGACTGTAACAACACAACACACACACCCCACCTCCTTCAAGCTGTGTTTAGATTTTGCGCAGGTTTTAGTGGGAAGGATCGCACCAGCGAGACGGCTCCCTGAAAATTCCTTTCTGTACCCTTGTATTGATGTAGCATATTGTCAGTAGTGAAGGGCTATTATGGTTTGCAGGCGGCGGGGGGGGGGGGATAAGAACATGGCTGAATCTAAGAAGCAAGGTAAGAGGTAGCAGCTTTATAGGACCAGGTGGAATTCTAGTAATATCTTGTAGCTATTTGGAATGCTGTCACCACTTCTTAGCAAAGAATAGTGTCCTAGATTCTGTCTTCCAGAGTCTGCTTCAGTTGCACAGCAAAGACAGCACTATTGCTGCCTTGCTAGAGTCCCTAGTTTGGGGCAGCTCCTTTGGAAAGGTTTATTGCACTTGGGCCTTCCAGCCACCACTGGAAATGTAACTTTGAGGAATACAATTCTCAGAACCCATGCTACCTTGAGGTTTTTGGAGCTGTGACTCTGCAAAGTAACTTTTCCAAGCTGCCTTTAGAACAATATAAAGCATTTGGTTGTAGCAGAGATGGAGAGATCTAATAATTTTAGAGGGATTAATATTGAACTCTAGAAAACAAATAGTCTGGACAAATTGGTTCTATCCACAGTTTGGTAAGTACGATTTCTCCACCCCGTGTCCCTCTTGGACGGAATTCTTTCGCGTTCCAGACGGCAGCCTCTCCCTTCTGAAACATTTGCTAAATGCACACATCCATTGCAATTGGAGAAGGTAATGCAATTGTATATGACTCATGAATATAATTTAGTTTGGAAATGTCATATAATAATCCCGCATAAGGTCTTATTCATCAAAAGGCCTCTGTTGTCAAAGTCAGGATGGCGCTTTGATTATTCTGCACATTATTGACACAGAGTGGAGTCAGAAGGCAGATTCCAAAGATGATTCAGAAAGGGAAAGTGGCTGTTTAAAAGGGATGGGTGTGTCTCTTTCCTCAGACACTCATTCTGAAATTGCCAAATGAGGAAGAAATGAGGACAGAACCAGCCACTATCACTACCCAAAAGTCTGACAGGATTGGAATTGGAATTGGATGAGGACCGCTTGTTAGGTAGCCATTTTAAATCCGTCTTGGGTGTTAATTTGAAAGCTGGTATTTTCATTTATTTTTTACATCACTGTTTCATTGAGGAATAGCAACTTGTAAATGAGTAATACCAGTAGGTTTGAGGGTTCGGGGGAGAATAGAGGATGAGTGAAAAGTGCTGATCCTATTGCCAGTTGATAATAGCTTTAAATATTCAGTTTGTCCATTACCATCCCAGGAAGATGCTTGCCTAACCCGGATGTTTTTTGATGAAGCCATGGCAGCATCAGAAAGAAAGGATAAGACAACAGTTTGACTCACACTCACTGACACTTTTGTAGGCTCCTTAATGCTTAATGAGGGTCTACAGTAGACCAGGGAAATGTCATTACAGATAGTAGCTATATAGCCATGTATTACCTTTTATTTCCAGTTCAGGGTATGTCCATGGATTTTGTCCCTGAACTGCATTCTACCTTTTGAAGACATTAGACAGGGAGATTGCTTTTCCCAATTGTATAGCGAAGAAGTGAATGGAATCTATGTCTCTCTAAGGCCACGGTCCTACCAGTGTTTTCTGTGTAGTTTCCCGGCAGCGAACTGTGCAGTAAAAGATCACGTGCTAACCAGGAAGAGAAGTAAATTCTGGTCCCGGCCGATCACGCCCCTGGAAGAGCACTTTCAGCGAAGTTTCCTAAACTACCGCCAGGGGCTGGATTTAGAAACTTCGCTCGAAAATGCTTACTTATTTGTTTCTGTAACCACGACAGGACCCTGAAAATATGCAGTAAAATCAGTTGTTCCCCTTTGTCACCACAGAGGTTTGGAAACTAGAGCCAGAAAGGACAAAATGCAAAGTAGACAGGTAGAGACCGAACCAGAATACGCAAATACGACGCAGAAGAGAGGACACTAACTGCACATTAAAAACCACGTGACCGCCCGGAAAAAAATGCAGGGAATTTATATACAAAGAAAACTCTGGTAAGACCGCGGCCTAAGCTCCAGACTGACCATTATACATGCGAGGCCTGGCATCAGGCACACATCCAGGATTGCAAACTGAATCTAATTAATGAGTGGTAATTTGCCGCCAAGACATTTGTGACTTTCCTTATGTAAATCACCAATAGGATTCTGGCCATAAATATATATGTACACTAGAGATGGACACGAAATGAATTTTTTTAATTTTGCTTTTCATTTTTGATTTTGTTTCCTAACAAAATGAAAAACAAAGTGACTTATCAAAGAAAAATAATACAAAATGGAAATTTTCATTCTGTTCCATTTTGTTTTTTGTTTTCCCATAGGAATTCATTAAAGCAATGTATTCCTATGGGAAACCGATTGAGCACAGGAAACAGTGGGCTTTTTACACTTCTCCCCAAGCGCTGCGCACTAGCTGATCAACGCTCAGGCAGGAAAAAAAATTTTTTTAAAGCCTGCGGTTTCCCCCATCCAGCTTTTCCCCTTGTCCCCCACCCCAGCACTGATCAGCTGACACACGGGGCTTGGGGGAGGGAAAAAAGTTGCACCAGCACTACACACACACACACACACACACACACACACACACACACACACACACACACACACACACACACACACAGAGAGAGAGAGAGAGAGAGAGAGAGAGAGAGAGAGAGAGAGAGAGAGAGAGTACACAGTACACAGTACACAGTACACAGACATACACATGTTAAAAAAAGAAAAATGAAACAAAATGAAAAACAAAATATTTTTTAAAAAAAATCTTTTAAAATGAAACAAAATGGAAGGGAACAGAACAAAATGAAAAATGAATCAATGAAATGCCCATCTCTTTTTTTTTTTTTTTTTTTTATTATAATTTTTTATTTTTATGAAAAAGAACAAAATAACAATAATAAACAGTAATAGACAATCATAAACAATACAAAGTGCCCCCCACCCCCAAGAAACCGTCCAGTATTCTTGCATCTTCTCTTTCTTCTTCATCTTTTTTTCTTTTTCTTCCAATAGGCTTCTTAAGGTCCTTTACGCCAGAACTGTGTTGGGTCACTATGCAAAACAGAACTGGCGATAAAGGGCATCCCTGTCTTGTTCCTCGGCCTAGGGTAATTTTTTCTGTCATCCCATCATTGACAATGATTGATGAGGTGCTATGAGAATAGAGTTGGTTTATTACACTTAGAAATTTTTCGCCAAATCCCCATTTCACTAATAAAAGTTTTAACGCAGGCCATTGGACACAATCAAAGGCTTTAAATAAATCTAGAGACAAAATACATGCTTTATCCTGTGATCTTCCCATCTCATAAAGAACATTCAAGACTCTTCTTACAGTGTCTGACATTTGTCTACCTTTGATAAAGCCCGTTTGGTCTTCCTTAATATATTTGTCTATAAATGTGTGTACATTCTTTTGGCTAGAATTGCTGTAAAAATCTTAGCATCTTGATTTATAAGTGATATTGGTCTGTAAGATCCAACATCTGTTTGGATCTTTATTAGGCTTAAGAATTAAAATAGTTAAGGTATGTTTCCAGGAGGAAGGAACTTGCTCGCCCTCCAATATCTCGTTATAAAAAGTTTCTTTAACTTAGGAATTAACATTGATTTAAATACCTTGTAAAATTCTGGACCCAATCCGTCATCTCCTGGAGTTTTGGCATTCTTTAGCTTATTTTTTATAACATCGTCTATCTCCTCCTCTTTAATAGCTTTTTCCATTTCAAACCTGTCTTCTTCCGCTAGTCTTACTTTTAAATTTTTATCAATATATTGTTCCATAGCTTCCTTACTACTTCTATTAGCTGTATATAAGTTTTGATAAAATTCTTGAATAGCTTTTAGTTTTTTCTTTCATTTGAGTAGAAAATATTACCGCTTAAATCCTTTATCCTTCCTATCATGCTTTTTTCTTTCCTTTTCTGTGCTAATTTTGCTAGCATCTTGGAGTTTTTATTGCTATATTCGAAAAAATTTCTTTTCAAATATAGTAGATTTCTTTGAGTTTGTTGTAGATCTATATCTTCTAATTCCCTTTTCCTAGCCTCAACCTGAATTAAAAATTTTTTGTCTTTAGTTAGAAAGAATTGAGATTCAAGATCTGCTATCGTAGCCTCCAATTTTTTTTTATTTTGTTGATCTCGACTTTTAATAATAGCACTTTCTTTTATTATGTAACCTCTAGCCGCTGCCTTCAGAGTGTCCCAGATAACTCCTATTTGACCACCACCTTCTTCATTGATATTCAGGTTTCTAGCCATTCTCTTTGTATTTTTTTGTACTGTATCTCTGGGGTTTGAAAAATTCTAGGATTTATTGTCCATCTTCTTGCTTCCTTATAATTCTTCTTATTTTCTATTTCAATAGACATTAGAGCATGATCAGAAATTTTTATCAATTCTATATTTGTATTTACAACTTTAGGTAGCAAACTTTGTGAGATAAATATAAAATCTATTCTTGAGTAAGCTTTATGGGCTGATGAATAAAAAGGTAAATTTTCTTTCATCGCCCTTTAATTCTCTCCAAACATCCTTTAATCCTGTATTTGCGATGAATTTTGTTAAGATTGTATGTCTAGCCCTGAAGTCTACCTTCCTAGTCATTGTTTTATCTTTTATTTTGTCCATAACCATGTTGAAATCTCCTGCCAAAATCACATGTCCTTTCTGTACCTTTTCTATCTGCTCCCATACCTCTTTGTAAAACAGATTGTGATTAGCATTTGGTGCATAAACATTTATCAGTGTATATTGTTCTAGCCCAATTGTGGCCTGAAGAATAATATATCTACCTTCCAAATCTTTCACAGTTTTTTTCAACAATACAATCACAGTGCTTTGATATTAAGATTGCTACCCCCCTTGCTTTTGATGTACCAAAACTTTTCTCATAGATGTTGATATTAGGTAGTTTCAGTTCGTTTTGGCCATCTTTCGCTTGGTGTGTTTCTTGAAGAAAGACGATGTCCGGTTTATTCTTCTTAATTAATGACTCTATCCTGTTTCTCTTCATGACAGTTCCTAGGCCCTTGGCATTCAATGTAACTAATTTCAACAGTCTACCCATATTTTCATTCTATTATCAATCTGGAACGGTCTCTTTGTGCAGATATACAAACAAACATTACATATAATATAGAAAAAGACAATAATTACCCAAACCCTACCACCTGCATTTATTTTCTGTTCTCCCATCCTCTTGGCCATCATACACTTCCTGTATGCGCCCTAATAGGAGGGAGGGGGAAGGCACCCGTACACTTCCTGATGGCTAAATAATGATTCAGAAGCTCTAAATTAGCGTTAGCACTGTCTAGTCTTATTTACAGTTGTATACGTGATAAGTTGAAAAGAAAGAATGTATTAAAAAAATCACATGATAGTATGAATTTTAAGATCCTTCTATTCACCTCCTTTCCTCCCTCAGTCCCCTCCCCCCCCCAAAAAAAAACCGAAAAAGGTAAAAATAAAATAAAATTAAAAATAAAAATCAATAAATAAAAATAGAGAAAAAAAAAAAAAAAGAAAGAAAAAAAAAAAGAGGGAAAAAGAAAGATGTGCTGGGAAAGATAAGGGATAAGGAACAGGAAAGGAATGGGGAGTTATGGGACGGACAAGTCCAAATATAACCAAAATATAACCAAATGAACTAAATAAAAAAGAAGGGGGAATATAAAAAAAAAAGGGAGGGACGGGAAGGGAGAGACAGGGAGAGAGGGAGAAGGAGGGCTGTCTTCTGTAGTGCGTTGCTCTTCAAATCGGTCTCCATTTTGCTTGCCCACTGAAAGATTTAAAGAGTTAAAGGGTGACGCTGTCTTCACTACAGATGTTGAATTTAGAGTTCTCTATTCTTCTTCGATTTGAATGTTCCATGCCTTGAGAAGTTGTTCACCTTCTTCCAAAGAGTAGATTTTGTGGAGAGTTGGACCCTTCCACACCTTGAGAAAGATCGGGAATCCCCAGTTGTATTTATAGTTGTTGTCTCTCAGAGCCTTTGTCACAGGTCTCATAGTTTTCCTCCATTCAAAAGTCTCCCTAGAAATGTCCTGGTAAACTTGTAGAACTCTTCCCTCACGCTTCAGCAGGTCAGGCTTTGCCCTAAGAGTTGACATCAGTTGTTCTTTCATGACGTAAGAAGTAAATCTAATAAGAATTGGTCTTGGAGTAGCTTTCATGGAACTACCTATATAATGTATTCTTTCAATGTCGGTCTCAGCAAGATGTTGGGGGAGGATAGAATTAAGCCAAATGAGGATTTCTTTCTTCATTTCTTTTTTATCCTGGAGTTTCAAAATTGATTAATTTCAGATTAGACCTTCGAGAATAATCCTCCATATAGATGAGCTTCCGCTGTATGGCATCGATCTCTTCTTCATGTGCAGTGATGGCTCTTTCATTCTTGGAGGCTAGAGTTTGAACTTGATTGATTTCTCCTGCTAGTTTTTTCAGTTCCATGCCGTTATTAGACACCTGTGACTGCAGAGTCTGAATTTCTTGTAACAGATCCTTCCTTAGATCTTTATTCTGTGATGATAAGGACTGAAAACGATCTTCAATAGTAGAAGTCACATCTTTTAGAGCTGATTTGATAAGGGAGCTGACTTCTGCTTTCAAGTTTTTAAGCTCCTTTGAGAGATCTGGCTGTTGTGCTGGCACTTTGCCAGAATCAGACGCCATTATGTCAGCTTCAACAACAGCTTCTGCTCTCTCAAGACGGGCTCGCTGGTACGTGGCGTCTGAGGGTTTTCGTACCCACTTTTTTATCACAGTAGGACCCTTTTTCTTGGGTGGCATGCAGAAAAATCAAGTAAGTAAACTTTTTTCCTTTCTTTCTAGCCACAAAGCGAAAAAAACAACATCTCTCACAGTCTCACACAGTCCGTCTGCCTGGGACGTGACACGGCAGAAAGCGAAAGTAAATCACTGCTTCAGTAATTCATTGTTATCTCTCCCCTTAAAAAAATACACAGTTTTCAGCCTGTCCTCCCCAAAGGTTTATGATCCTTTACTCACGATTTTGGTATCATTAACCGACAGTATTTCAAGTTTTATTCGTCACATTAAGCGGAGCTGCCGAATCATCCAGCCATTTCGCCGTGGGCGGAAGTGCCCCCCGAAATGCCCATCTCTAATGTACACAGATTTGTTTTTACCTGCACGTTTACATTGGAATGCTGGCACCAGCTGTTTTGTAAAGTCAAATGTGTTTGCAAGTTCTTTTACAACACGCATACTTAAACATGCATTGTGTAAAATCAAGAAAATCCCAACAGTGTCATTGGACCGGCTTACCTGAGAATAAGTGCCATTGAACTCAACGGAACATACCTCTGAGATACCTTAGATGAGGCATGTCCAAACTTCGGCCCTCCTGATGTTTTGGACCACATCTCCCAGAATTCTAAGCTTAGATTGCAAATGGCAAAGGACTATGAGAGTTGTGGTCCAAAACATCTGGAGGGCCGAAGTTTGGACATGCCTTCCTTAGATTATACTGGAAATATGCTGATGACCACCCCCACCACCCCCAGCCTACCCCACCCCCACCACCAACAACAACCTTGGAACTGCAGAGTTGGAATGGACCCTATCAAGGAGGCGCAGTGGAAAGTTGAACTCTCAGCCTCTAGCTCCACTGCCAGATTCCTAAACTATCCAAGCAATCATCTTCTATTAAAAATGGTTTAGTTCACTATTAATTATATGTGATCAACTCAACTGTTGACCCACTCAGGGTTACCTAAGTATAATGTACTAGTTTTCCAGCCCTTCCTTCTGGCAGTGCTGTGGAATTATGCTGCTTTTTTAAAGGCCACACAAGAAGGAAGAGGATGTGACCCCATGCTCTGGTCTTGGGAAACGTATTGAGATTGGAATTCCAGAATGTGGCACGCCAGCCTACCGAGCTATACTAGAATATCTTAGCATTGTTACTTCTAAAATGTTATTTAAAATGTGCTTATTTCAGAGCACCACAAGGACTCCCCAAAAGAGAGGTTTTTGGGAGTGAGAGGTTAGATATTATATGTTACTTTAGAAAACCAACAATATTAATAGTTATTATGTGTTATCCCTTATGATCCTCCCCTAAAAAGAAATAACAAGGGGTCAAACCATTAGCCATGAGTCATGACATGTTACTTTCCATGCCCTGATCAGGCCTAAATTGCTCTAGTCAAGCCTTTAATTTTAAGAAGAGACCACACAAATTCTCTGGAAAAGGTCATCAGGAGGGCAGGACAACAATAGCTATGATACAGTCATAGAGGCCCCTGTTTTCCCTCCATATTTTCATTACAGGCCCGTGTTTTCCCTCCATATTTTCATTACATTTGCCTGCAGTCAGCATGGATGCAGAAGAAGGCAGCTGTGTTCCTATCTGACTGGGCGATTCCTGCAAGGTTCAAGAAAACTGGTCGGAATCTTATCTTGGCTCCCCAAACTAGGCTGATGGTCACCAGCATGCTGTGTATACAGAGATACTTTATGTTTAATCTGTCTGAAAACAATGATGTGCCTCGATTGAATAGCTGTCCTTTTGAAACGTACACTTCATGGGAAGTTCTAGAGATAATTTGCTGATGGCTGCAAGGCCAGATTAAGCGCGTAGGCCACCCACTGAGAGATTTCCTTTAAAGATGGCATTATAATTCTTCTCTCTGTTGCAACATTTGATACAAAGTCCAAGAAAAATAAGTACCATAGGAACAAGGAGCCATTGAAACAGTATATTATGTTTCCGTGAGAAATTGTATGTTGAAAGGTCTCCTTTTGATATTTTATTGAGGTTTGCTTCTAGGGTCTGTTTCTCCTGAGCAGAATGTTTGCATTAAGAGGTTTTTTAAAAGGAGCTAAGGCAGGATTATTCAGCACATGACACTCATGAATCAACATCATCATCTTCTTCAAGTGCCATGTCCTCGTAGAACGTTGGCGATCAGTAGCATGAACTAGTTTCTATCTAAAGCTATTCTAAACAGAGCAGCTGTGCTCACTGCAGACCATTGGCTTAAGTTCTTAAGTCAGAATGTCCTTCTATGTCCCTGGCCATGCTTCCCGTCTATTTTTCCTTGAAGAATAACTTGCAGCAGACACCAACATCTAACAAAAGATTTCTGACAACTTTAAATGCTACACCATAGTACAGAAGTGTGGATATTAGACTCAGGCCGATGAAATTTTAGTCTCTGCCTTTAAACCAGTCATAGGACTGTCCCTACCATTAGATATTAGATATTAGATATTGGCATGCCACATAATTATCTTTGGCTCTACAAATTAGGCTGATGAAGGTCGCTAGCGTTCTGCATGTGCAGAGATACTTGATTTTAGTTCACCTGGGGGGGGGGACCTTAGAACATGGGGAAAGCATCAGTTCAACTGAAATGTGTCTATGGAGAATCTGGGAACTCAATTAGGATGGAGAATAATTCTGGTAAGAACCCTGCTTTAGATAGATACACATTATCTCTTCACTGATCAAGAGGCCTCAGAAGATGGAACTGGTGGCACATTTAGGGTCTGCTAATCCCCGAGATGCTACATTAAACATATTTCAAATCCACATGTTTCTTTTATGATGAGACGTGTTATTCTCTTTCCCTTCAAAGAGAACGTTGAACCATTCTCATGGCATCATGAGTTTTTGCACTTCAGAGGACCATTACTGTTGTTACAAAGGGCACAAGTATACAGTAGATTGGCAGTGGAGATGCCCCACTGGCTTTTGTACATAGTAAGGGGGAAGCCATCTTGTCCTTTACTTCAGAGAGCCAAATTTCTTGGGATTGCCCTCAACTAGAGATGGGCACAATACGCCAAAATGGCATTTTGTGGTCCTTATTCGGGCCCTGGGGTCCACTTCATTCCGTTTCCGTTTTTCGGGCCCCCAGGGCCCACTTCATTTCCGTTTCTTTGTTTTTCATGTGCAGCAAGCTGCAGCTGCAGGGAACCTTCCCAGGGCCGGGCGCCACCGGAGCCAGCGGCATGCAGGCCGGGAGAGCCCTCCCGAGGCCGGGGCAAGCCTCCTGGGAGAGCTGTCCCGCAGCCACAGGGAGCCCTCCCGGGGCCAGGTGCCGCCGGAGCCAGTGACAAGCCTGCCAGCAGGAGAACAACCCCGTGGCTACGGGGAGTCCTCCTGAAGCCGGGCACTGCTCCGGTCACCATCCCTAACAGGCTGCCACCCCCGGAGCGCCACTGAGTGCCGCCCTCCCTTGGGCCCCCTCCCCAAGGACTGATCCGCCATGCCGTCTGCCACCCCCATCGGGTCGCTAGTACCCCTGGTGCCCCGTGCAGCGCCGCCCTAACTGGGCCCCTTCTCCCTGGGAGCCATTCCTCCCCAGGAGCCGCCGCCCCAGCAGACCACTGCCCTGCACCTCCCACCTAGACCCGGGAAACCTGTGTGTGGGGGTGCCGCTGCACTCCCCCTGGTGCTCCAATGATGCCCTCCAGTCCGGCTTCCGAGCCGACTGCACTGTTGCCGCTTCACCACCTGGCCAAGATCCCGGAGCCCAGCCCATAAGGGCTCGGATCCCGCATGTTCTTGAGAGATCGGCAAAGTCTCACATCGTCGGCTCTGGCGGAGAGGGGACAAAGAGGCTCCGCCAGGCCCAGCCCCCTCTCGCCGCCCTCCACTGCTCCATTATTCATCACGCAAGCGGCGTGACGGCAATAACGGAAACGAACAGAACCGAAGAAAATTTTCATGGTTCTATTCAGGTTCAAGCCTGCCCCATCGCAATGGTCGTTATTTGTAACGTTATGTAACGGAACGGAGAACGGGGAATGGTAACGAAAAAATGGTCGTTTCGTGCCTATCTCTACCCTCAACTGCTACAGTTGAGGGCAGGCCATCCTGCATCTATGCTATAGGTTCAAGCACATACACTCCTAATGAGCTAAATTGAAACACACTGTGACTGTGATGAGCTGCCATGTGTAGCAATGATCACTGGTCTAAAGTGCACACCATAACAAGAGTGAAGGCAGGATCATTAGGCGGGTTGATACCAAACCCTATTAAACAGACTTCCAGTGAGGTGTATACAACAAATTAGCCACCAACAGAATCAGAACTGGCTCATGACACTGACGTTAACATTAGGGGGAGGCTAGCATTTTTCATCATACCTGAAACCCCAGGTTAGTTTAGGGGTCCAGAATAGCTGGTATGGCATAAGCATAACTTCCGTAGAGGCAGCTGGGATCATATCATAATGAATCCCAGTATTTGTGGCCTAAGACCTCATTATATCTGGTCTGGACAGTAGAATATACCTTAAACAGAGATCGACCATGGGTTTTTTATTTCCTTTGCCGACGCTTTTTCAAATACCAGTATCATTCCCCATATGTCAATTTGGGCCTTGAATTTAGTCACCAACACAACTTCTAATTCCAAGACCTAGACACCAAACCTGAAATCTATCTGGATTTTGTGACCAATGCCACAGTGAGCCCTATTTGGTCTCTGCTTGGGTCTTTCTACTTCCTTCTTGCACAACTTTATTATGCTGTTTTTAAAACATGTAAACTAGTCTATGGTGGGGAAGAATACTGAAGGACAGCACTGCCCCTGAGTACAATGCTTTATTCCCCTTTGTGCCGAAGGGAATCAAGGCGCAACAAGCCCTTATGCAGAAACCATGGTTGTGCCTGCCTGTAGAAGGATACAGACTAGAGATGGGCACGAAACGAGCAATTTTTCATTTTCGTTTTCGTTTTTTCATTTTCATTACGTAACGAAACGAAAAATGAATTTTGTCTCCAAAATGAAACAAAACAAACCGAAACAACAGAAATTTTGCCGTGCGTTTCGTTTTCATTGCGGCAAATACATTGAACTGTAATGAATGCTAACGAAACAGCAATTTTTCATTTTTGTTTTCATTTCTTCGTTTCGTTACGTAACGAAACGAAAATGAATTTTTTGCAAAAATTCACAAAAAACGAAAACGAACCGAAACGGACCCCCTAAATGACAAACGACAAACAAAACACCATTTTTGAGTCATGCCTAGAGATGGGCACGACCAGGAAAAATGACGTTTTGAGTTGTCGTGTGTCGGAGCCGGCCCGTTTCGGCTCGTTTCCGTTTGTCGCAAAAATTTTTCAAAAATTTGTCATTTCGTTTGTCGTCTGTCATTAGTACTGGTTTGGGGGGGTAGGGTAGCGGGCTCCTGGAGGCACCTCTCTGGGGTGGGTGCCTCGTCTGGCCCGCTACTCGTCTGGCCCGCTACAAAGGGGGGTGGAAGGGTACAGGGACATGTGTGTAGCCATTGTGTACCAAGTGGCACTGGCAGAGGCACCTCTCTTTTGGGTGCCTCTAGCTCACTAAGAAGGACAGCATACTGGCGTACAGGTTTGGAGTTTTTTGGAACATTGGACTGTGAGCGAGGTGAGAGAAGAATGCCTCTGCTGGGCGCCCTCTGACTCACTAAGAAGGACAGTGTACGTGCATGTAGTGCAATGCGAGTACAGATCTGGCTTAGGGTTGGGGTTAGGGCAAGGGCTAGGCTTAGGGTTATTATGGGTAAGGTTAGGGTGAGTTAGTGGGCTGCACCTCTGGGTGCCTCTGACCCACTAAGAAGGACAGTGTACTGGTGTATGGGTTAGGGTTAGGGTTAGGGTTAGGGTTAGGGTTAGGGCTAGGGTTATAGTGGGCTTTTTATGCCCGACTGGCACATCCCAGAAGTCTCAGTCAAAACCTGGCCAAGTGGCCATGCGATTGGTGGAATGGCTCCAAAAATTTGCACAGTCCCATCCCATGGCCAGCCCATCATTGCGCAGGTGTAAAAAAATAAAAATAAAAATAAAATAAAATAAAATCAATGGGATTGGAGACAGACGTATATTGCAAGAAAAACCCACTGCTGCTATTTAAAAATTCAGGCAGTTAAAATACCTAATTTTCGCATGTTTCTGTGTGGTGCTTTGGTGGGTTTTTGGACCACGATTTCAAAAAAAATATTGCGGTCGCCATTTTGGATCCCCTCGCACCGCATGGCATGGCGAGACGATGAGGATGCCCCCCACCAGAGCAGCCCAGGACAGGAGGGGGGAGAGGCCGGGGACCCCCCCCCCCAGAAACCACCCCTCTGGTAGGTGCCCTCACTCAGGCAGGCATATTTTCGCCTGCTTTTTTGGCCGGGAATCAGGTTTTTTTTAAAACTTTTTTTCTGTGCCGCTTGGCATCGCGCAATCGCCGCGATGCCATGAACGACAACGACATATCAGACCCAATTTTTCTTTTATCGGTTCGAGTTCGAGTTCTGATGGCTTAATTGTCGTTACCGTTTCCGTTGCGTAATGGAAACGAGGAATGGAAATGGAAACAAGAATTTTGCCAAGTCGTGCCCATGTCTAGTCGTGCCCATCTCTAATACAGACTCAAAACAAGCCTATGATACTGATAGCCCATCACTGGACCTTTAATCAGATGTGTCCAAGGTAGATCTTTGTACGAGAGAGATTTGGCTGGCGAACGAAGCCAAACACAAAACAAAGCAATCTAATTTGCAAGATACGGGAGGGGAGAAAATCTGTTGTGATTATTTATTTATTTATTTATTTATTTATTTATTTATTTATTTATTTATTAAATTTATATACCACTCCATCTAGCTACATGGCTACTCTGGGCGGTTTACAAAGCTGAACAAAAATCAGACTATAAATGATACAATACAATACAATACAACAATACAATACAATATAAGCACAAATAAAACATAATGACTAGTAAACAGTATATACAGTATCACAAACATTGAACAAGAGCAAGATGGGCTACAGATAAAACAAAATAAAATACATAATAGCGGTCACATTAGTAGAACAGAATGTGGGATAATCATAAGTTTCCTTACAGTGCAAGACTATTTTCTCTGAACTGCAACTTATGTGGGACATATAGTTCAGTCCTCAGTTTGGGGTGCAGTGGGCTGCATCCAACTGTGTCATTCCACCATGGAGTAGAAGCCACTTTGGGATCAGATCACTCTCCCCTTGAAGCCTCGGATATGCCTCTGAAGGGAATATTCCAGAGCATATTTGGGAGACAGGCAGAAGATAGCGAGAGACTTATGCTTTTTGTGTCAAACCCTAGTCACCTTTAAAATTTTCAGGAAAGGGTGCCTGTTGAATCTTGGTGGACGCATTCTTCCAAATATTATGAGACAGAAATTCAAATGAAGAAATAATATATGCAGTTCAGAAGAGAGAAGTGGAGGTGGGTGGGAGCCGAATCCATTCTCAGTCCTCAGAAAATACAGTTAAGCCAATATTTGAGAACAGGTTGGCAATGAAATTTTTACAAAATGCTGTGGAAACTTTTTTTGCAACATATATATTTTTAACCTCCATGTTTTAAGTTTGCTTTATTGGGTGTTTAAATTTTGTAAGCTGCCCAGGGAATTTTATTGAAGTGTAAGGTGTAAATCCCATACATAAATGTGTGTGTATATGTGTGTGTGTGTGTAGTTATTCCTTGCTATTGAGTTTCCCCTTGTATATTGTATTAGACCTGATTCATCAGAACTCAGTTACAATGCAGTAGTGTATCTGCTTTAAGAATACTTTCAGTTCTCTGACATCTTTTGATAAAGCAAGGATGCTCCTGCCTAGACAGCACATTCAATTTTTAAATGCAAATATTTAGCCTCGCGTATTGCCATAAGCCTTAAAAGCAGAGATAATTGCTCGACTTCACAATGGTAAATGATACAATTAGGTCACAATCCATCTGTATTAAACACCTTTATTTTTTTATTTATTTTTACAACTTATATGCCGCCCACTACCCAAAGGTCTCTGGGCGGCTTACAATCAAGGAATTAAAACAGTTAAAAACATCAAACAGCAATAAATAATTAAAACAATAAAAACCTTATACTAAAACATCACACTAAAATTGCCACATTTAGGTCACATTGATTGGAGTGGGAGAAATGGAAGCCTTGTTGGTTTCAAATTTTCCCACTGAAATCAAGGAGTGGTAAACCCCGCCGGACTGTGCCCTTACTGTATTACAAAACTACAATCTAAAATCACTTTGCAGTCTTTGAACAGACTGTATTTGTTGCTATCAGCCCAGTCATAATTGTGCTACAAACGTTGACTTTCTGAAATGATTTTATTATTTTTACGATTTGGTAAGCATTAAAGTTCCACAATGGCATGTCTGTTTCTACTTAGGAATATATATATATATATATATATATCCCTGCCTTAACCAGAACTTTTCAACCTTCTGTGATCTCTTTATAATTCCCTTTGGAATACATAATTGTGCTCGATCAATTTGTTAAAGGCTTTTGAAGTGTTAAAAAAAGCTGCCTTAAAATTATTTTCTTTCAGGTTTTATGTTAATGAATATAAGGTGCTATTCAAAGCAAAGTCAGAGCGTCAAGGGAACTTTAACTAAAGTTATTCATACATAAACTAAAAAAAAAGGAAACATCTTTAGTGGAAGAAAATACATTTAATGAATAAGTGCAGCACACAATCCCCCCTTTCAAAAATGTCAGTTCATATTGAATCTCCCTTCTAGATATCTTACAATTACTTTGTCAACAGAAGGTAAAGTCGTGATGGATGATGCACTGGTTCTTGAAACCAAACTTTCTGTGAGTTACTTAGGCTGAAACTAAGTGCTTTTACATTCCAGTCTTATTGATGATAGTGGTTTTATATTTATCACCCTGTCATTTCAGTTGACTGTATCAGCCTCTTCAGAGCAGCAATATGGACACTAATGGAGGTGTGTCCTTAGCGCTCTAAAGGGTCACAGATTCATTCTGCAAAGACGTTTGTAGCACAGTTAGAAGCTCAGCGGGAAATCATGTTTCTCCCCTCCTGCTGCACTTTTTAAACAGCAGTTGAAAATTAATAACTTATATTAAACAGGCCTTCTGAACTCCTTTTGCAGCAGCCATTTGCAGGGATACAACAAAATGGGGCATGAGAAGATGATGTCAATGGATGCTGGTCATCAGTGGGGTGGTGGAATCAAGGCTAGCAAGGTCCAAGTGCCAGGCCTCGTTAGCTTGGTTGACACCATGCTATATCTCATGAGAAGTCTCAGCTAGAGTACTTACATAAGTACTGTCTTCTATTCCTTCAGTGGCCAACTCTAGCTGTGGCTGTCTCTTGGGTGTAGACTATCATCTGCAAACCACCCCTAGCTTCCATGCCCTCTGTGAACTTAGTTGCACTCCTCAGAGCAGCAACAGTGAAAGTACTTTTCCCCGTAACAATATATTGCTATGAGGTAGCCTTTTATGTGAGAGCCAGTATGGGGCACTGGATAGAGGGATGGACTGAGACTTAAAAACCCTGGGTTCAAATCCCTCCTCAGCCATTGGAACTCAACAGGGGGGTAGCAGTGGCAAGTTACTCCTTGAACGTTGCACATCCCTCAAAAGCTCTATCAGAGTCTCTGTTAAGTCAAAAGCAACTTTATGGCACATAACAATAGCCTTTTAATAGTACATGGCATTTCAGGGTGCCTTAGTCTTGAATGGGTGATAAAGGCCAAAGGGAAGTACAAAATACTTTCTCATGGAAGAAAAGAAAAAACTTTTCAGCTAAAACTTGCTGATCATGGATCAAAACACCTGGTGCAATGGGTGAGTTTCACCTGCGCAAAAATATGTTCTCAAAACTTGCATCCATAGTTAACTTTTCTTACACAAAGTTCTTACCACCCCATTGTGCCCAATGAAGAATTCTGTGAAGCTCCGGAGTAGAGATGGGCAGAAAACCAAAAAATGGCTGCTATTTCATTGTTTTATAAGGTTATAAAACATTCCAAAGCAAAATACAACACAAACAAGCATTCCATCAGGTAACAAAATGAAATACCATTTTCTATTACAGAAATAAAACATTTTATCTTCCCTTGTGAGAATATACCAATACCATCCTATAAAGTCAGGATAGCAGGATAGAAATTGTAATCTATGTGCAGAGAGCTGGGACCTAGGAATGGTTGAAATCAAGCGGATACAGTAAGATCCGGCTTCTTTTACCCAAAAACCTTTTTTTATTTCATCTGGTCCTCTCTCTTTAAATTTAAATAAAAGAGGTTTATGGGTAAAATAACCCCCAGATCTCACTGTATCCTCTTGATTTCATAAGATTTTTACATGGGATCTTTCCCAATCACCATAAAATTATCCTCCGCACTGATTCATCTGACAGCCCATCTCTCCCCAAACAGATCACTATATTTTACTGGTACATCATCCATTCCTAGCTTCCACTTCTCTGATCAGATTGTAATTTCTAATCTGCTGCTTTGACTTTTGAGCTACCCATGAAATTGGTGGGTGCTTCTAGGACCCAGGGGAGCAGACCCATATAGTATAATCAATTGTTTTGTTATGATTTTTTGAAAATTAATTAATATTAATAATAATAATAATAATAATAATAATAATAATAATAATAATAATAATAATAATAATAATAAAATGAAATAGCAAAGGGAAAGAAACAAAAGGAATTGCTATCTTTCTGTTTTATGCCCATTTCTATTCAGGAGTTTGCATATACTGTAACTCCTACCCTTGGGCAAATAAAGGCAGTTGCTTTGCTTTTCCCACTTGCGTGCTCCAGGGCCCACGTGGCTGTGGCCACTGTTTCTGCCTTCCTTCAGGCAGGGCAAGTCGCCTCTCCATCCACATTTGCTCCTTTCGCCTTTCAGTCATCTAATGGCACTGTTTTGCAACCTGCCCTGCAAATAGGTGAAATTCTACCAGGGACCTCGGCCAGCCCAGGATAAGATTGCAACACTTATTTATAAGAAATTCTGTCAAGAATCAATAATAGTCTTGGGTCTCAAGTTCCTTCTTTAATAATACTTTGATATGATTTGTCACAAGCTAGCCCAGAGTCTCCACCAGATTTTATTACTTAGCTTGCAGCACAGTGTCTCATCTTTGAGTCATGAGATCAGCCATGGGGAGACCTTTAAAAAGCTATATCCTTTACTCTTTGGTTATTACAGAAAGTCTATATTACTCAATAATACCTTTTATAAGGTGTGCTGTCACATCGTCACATAGATGTTTAACTTCGATGTAGATATAGTGAATGCCCAGAGGCTATTCAGGTGATACAGACATTGTCTTTTGTGATTGGATCCCAGACAACAACAACAACAACAACAACAACAACAACAGCAAAAGCAGCAGCAGCAGCAGCAGCAACAACAACAACAGCAGCAGCAGCAGCAACAACAACAACAGGCAGGCCTCAGTTTCATCACTTGCTATTTCTGGCCGGGATACAACTAAGATGTTATTTAGAGTGCAAGGGTGTAACATTTTTATTACTTGGAAATATGTCAGACTTCTCTACAGGTAATTTAGACTCATTTCTACTGCAATACTACTTCCTTAGGTTGATAGTATATATCTCAATAAACAGAATTCTCTTTCACCACTAGCATACTTTGGTTACACACACACACACACACACACACACACACACACACACACACACACACACACACACACACACACACACACAATGCAATGCCAGGCCTATTTCCAGGTTTGCTTTTCAATGTTTTGTCTTAATGTGTAATAATTTAGTTCTCTGCTTACCTGTACACATTTTCGAGTGAAAGTCTGCCTTTGTAAAATATATAGATATACTGTATATATTATTAGGATTATTTAATCTGTTTTATTCATGTATTCGAAACACTTTATTTAATTGATAGATATACTCTTTATAACTGCAGTGATTACATCTAGTACAATTAAAATAATCATGAAATGAAGTAATTTTTTTTGCATCTTAAACATGAACCAAATTAGTGGAATGCTGCTACTTTTTTCTCTTCCCCCTTGCACTCCTTCCTCTACTACCCATCTTCCACTTCTTCATTTTCTGTTTTCTCCATTTCCTATCTTACATTATCAGAAAAAAAACATTTAAAATAGAATAAATTGCACAGTCTTAGGCCAGGACTGTAGTGCTGCTCAGTCCTTTTGTATAGCTCCAGCCACTGTCTGTGCTATGGATGAGCCTTAGAATCTTGGGCCAGAATCCTGTTGGTTGCCAGTAGAGATGGATAGGAACCAAAATCGCAGGGTAGCTTCTTTGGACTCTTCCTTATAAGCTCCCCAAATTTGGAGAGAGGTTTTGGGTTCAGGGGGCTGAGTTATTAAACTCCAAAGGTGTCCCCCTAGGAGAAAATCATTTGAGTCTGGAAGCTGATGATAGCCCCGCCACACAGGGGAGTGATTAGCTGTTTACCAATTCAATTAGAAATATTTTCTCTGAGGGAGACCCCCTTTGGAGTTTAATAACTTAGCTGTCTGAACTCCAAACGTCTCCAAATTTGGGGGGCTTACAGGGAAGAGTCCAAAGAACATACCCTGCAATTTCCATGCCGATACTGCTGCCTAGATGTCCTGAGCACATCTGATCTTACCTGATCTCGGAAGCTAAGCAGGGTCGGGCTTGGCTAGTACTTGGATGGGTGACCACCGGGGAATACCAGGGGCTGTAGGCACCTGGAGTAAGAACTGGCAAGCCACTCCAGGATTCCTGCCAAGAAAACTCCATGGACATGGGGTCACGAAGAGTCAGTCACTACTGTAACAACTCAACAACAAAAACAACAACATGCCTGTGATCTCTATTTTCGAGTACATGAAATTATGTAAAAAATATAGATCACAGGCATGTAGCAGCATGGAACTTTGGGTTGCCCATGTGCAATGAGACAGTTGCACATGAACTAGTCAGTGGACTATCCAAAGAGCACTTACCACATGGAAGGAAGTAACTAGGCCAGCTACTAGGACTCAGGTACACTTATGCATGCATCAAATTCTCTGTGACACTTTGTGGCAAGGGAAGACCTGCCCCATCTCACAAAGGACAAATTGACTCCCACTCCCCGCAAGTAACACCCCATTCAAACCTTGAAAGCAACACGTGCTTACAACTGTTTACTCATTCAGATATGCCTGAAGATGTCACAGAATGACATTTCCCAAGTAATGTAAGAAGCAGGGTAGAAGAAGAATAAGGAACCTTTCTTGTTACTTCCAGAATGTGGTTTCATGGGGCATCTTTGAAGCCTTTTTTAGAGGCCATTTGGCAGGAATTTCTCATGACACATTTCTTTTTCAATGCTAAGAGCAATAATGTGTGTTACTTTTCAAACACAGTAATGAGTACCGGACTGACGTATTTATAAAAAGGAACATTCCAACCAGCTTCCAAACTTCATATTCCTGTTTTATGTTCTCACAAGAGGAGACAAATCCATGTACCTGTTTGATGGCAGATTTTATGGTAAGAGGGCCTGGCCAGATGCATTCTTTCCTATAGCAAATCAAAAGATGGCACAGTCTCCATTCCTCATATAGAATTTAATTGGGTTGGCAGCTGACCCCTTCTTTGGCACTGGCACGGAGACTGTATATTGCACCACACTGATGGGATGTGAACGGCAAGCCATGTAGCATGCACAGTTCTTTCCTCAAAGATAGGGATATGCCTTAGTGTTGAGGGCTATGTGAGACACTGCTCTCCTCCATGTGTTGTCTTTCCTAAGTTAAGACTGGCCCTGCAAGTGTAATTTGGTGAACATCTTCTTGCTTCTGGAGGCAAGCAACCTGTTCTTAGAGACTGGCCAGAAAAGATTAAGATGGTTACTTCACATCCTTCCTCATTCCGAGATTCCATTCATTTTGTGATAATGTTGTTCGTGGTCACGTGGTCTTGTCCCAGTTCTGTCCCTGTTTCTGTTTACCCACGGGTGTGATTGATGGTATCATGATGACTGTTACTTCACGTCCTTGTTTCATTTGTACTTCCCTGCCTTTGTTTTCCCCCCCTTTTTGGTCCTACCTTCCGTTTTTCAATATTTCAATTCTCCGTAACTTTGCGTTTCATGCATTAAGCAGCAAAGTTTGAGGTTTTATGCCTTCTTCCCTCTCTGTGATGCATTGTTTACGCCATTGGGACTGAACTGGAGAATGCAACTTCGCACTCCTGCCACTAGATGGAAAATGCACATGTTGTGTGACAAGCCTTCACGGGCTCTTGTCTCAAAACAAGAACTGAGACAAGAGAATTCCCTGAGATCAGGGAGAGGTATGGCTCATCATGCTTAAATCCCAGTTCAGGGGGCGTGGTTGGGATGAACTCCCGTCATCATGCAATGGACGTGCAGTAACATTTTTTCGTACCTGTCCCAAGTGGGACCGCAAACCGCGATAAGAGGGATGTGAAGTAACTGTCTAAGAGAGAGCCCAAGAGAAGAAAACATGCTGCTTACATAAGAGAGAGTCCCTTATCTTAAAAGAGCCTTGTAGCACAATGGCTAAACTGCTGTACTGCGGCCATAACTGGGCTCATCGTCTGGAGTTCCAGGTAACAGGTTCAGGGTTCACTCAGCCTTCCATTCTTTTAAGGCCTATAAAATGAGTACCCAGCTTGTCAGAGGGGAGAAGGGCAATGGTGTTGCCTACATATTTACTTTTAAGCCACCCAGAGAGTGCTTTAAGCACTATGAGGTGGTATATAAGCGGCACACTTTATTTGCTTTGCTTTATCTCTGGCTATAGTGAACATTCCCTCTTTTCCAGCGTCACTGAGAGGAAAAGTATTCACGGTCTCCCAGATTTCTCTCAATTTTGTGAATATTAGGGAAAGAAAAGATCGATAACATGAGAATTCAGTTGACCACCGGAGTAGATCCTGGTCACTATTGCAACCTTGCTACAGGACCCCTAGAGCTCACACACAGACCTTGGCTTCAGACCTCTATGAAGCTTCTAATCACATCCAACCCTGAAGCATGAAAGGCAGGAAACATTTAAGGAAGGAAAACCAGGAGCATGAAGGCAGGAGTGAATTTGCCCCTAACAGAGCAAGCACTCTTTTATAGCTGGAAAGCTTTCATTTTCCGCCGCCCCTCCTCCCAACCGATGATGTATAAATCTCATGGTACCGATGTAAAGGATACAACATGTTAGAAAGTGCTCTCTGAAAGTATTTTTTCTTTCTTTCTGCCCATGTCAAGGATGAACATACAAAGCTGAAATCTTAAATGTCTATTCTGATGATGATGAAGCCTCTGCAGCCTATATAACTTTTGTGTGCCTTTCTCAGGATGCAGCCTTGTTACAAAAGTTCCATTTTCAGAACACAATGTTATAGAAAAGATCTCTACAATCAAAGGTGACAGAAGGTGAACACTGAAGCATTTTGTGAATCTGAAAGGATTCCTTTGTTTGGACTGTTCACAGGACTGGCTTTTGGCAAGCAACGCTGCTGCCTGATTTATCAACAAAGTGAAATGGTGGGCTTTATCTGCATATCAGGTGATTTTATTCAGCCTGTCTGCTCAGGATCAGTGAGGGTGGAGAAATCACATCTACATACTTTATTTTCATAAGGACTTTCCATACCTATCCATTTTCCCCCTACAACACAGAGATGTGCACATACATAAATTACATAATTTCATTAATTGGTCATTTATGTTAACAGAACTGTGAGAGACAAAATAATTCCACCATCTCAGAAGAGTTTTAACGTGCACATGTAAGACAAAATCCCATTTTGAAATGTGCATTTTGGGAGAAAAGACATGGAAAGATTGGTATTTTAAAAGCATGCACGCATTGTATATGGATCTTTACAGAATGCATGCAATATTGAAGCAGATTAATGAGTCAACAAATGACACACAGAGCAGAAGCATTTGGCCAACCTTGCATTGTGTCTTTCTACAATGCTTTCATCAAGGCAGTTCTCAATCCCTAAAAATGATAGGATGTTAGAAAATGGGAACTAAGTTCCCAACCATTTAAGTCAATTAACAGACATAACTCAATAATCCAATTTATGTAGTGCTACCAAGCATTATGAGCAAAATTACAACAAATAACAAGGACTGACCAAATAAACTACTCATATAAAAAAAATGAAATCAAAAGTGAAAATACTGTATACAGGATAGAAAACATCACAAGATTCACAAACCATAGAAAAACATGAATAAAAACCCCATATATCTCAACCCATCTGCAAGTCTGCGTTATGTTGTAAAGTGGCAAAATGTACAAAAGGAATTAACAAATATTGCTAACCATGAAAAGTTGAAAAAACAACAGCAACAAGAATAATATCAGAAAAGGCAAAATCCTATCTTTTTGATCTCTTCTGTTATCCCCCCCTCCCCGCCGCCTTTCCTTTCCTTCTTTTTGGTCTTTGTTCTCCTATCTATAATAAAGTCTTATTTAAAAATCCACTCTTTATCATAGGGCTCCAGTCATTTCATCCAGGTTGGCCCTTCCACTTCATTTATTCCATGTAGGTGATATTGGTTGACAGTTAGGTATTTGCATGCAATAATCATTTACGTTCTGCAAAATCTTGAAGGTATAAGGAGCCAAGGCTTGCTGTCTGTTCATGGGTATGGCTTTCGGGGGTGGGTGAGTGGGTGGGTCCATGCCAGGGAAGAACATGTGCACAGGCGGCAGGCCTGGCTTCCATGGCGGTAGAGGAAATGTTGGCGCCATCGTCAAGACAAGGTGGGGAGGTGAGAGGAACAGGGAAGTGAAGGGCTAGGCTGGTGGTTCCCTACTTTTTAGGCAAACATTTTCATTTGCAGATGCTTCCTCCTGGAGAGAGCCACTTTGCTAGCACTGTGATTACAAGGAGAAAGCATACCACCCCTCAGAACACCTTCATGTTTTCAAACTATATCATTTACAGAACTTTTAATCCTCCTCAGTGTTGTGAATATGTGTATTTCCCTCATGCATGGACTGGACTGTTGGGTGTAGAGCCAAGACGTAGGGGTATTTTTGGCCTTCTTGGTGGAATACACATGATAACAGGGATATGCATGACATCCCTCTGTTTATCAACAGCGTACACTTTCAGTGACAGGTTTAACGTCGTGGTTGAACTGGGCTGTGCCTGTATCAGTGAGGACTGTTACATGGCTCGATATAGTGTTTGATAGGAAGGCAACATAAAGCATTACCACAAGCTTTGATCTTATCAGTTTCAATCATGGCCATAAATCTGTGCTCCAGAAAAGCACCTAACTCTGATCTAACTTTCCTGCGAAGCCCATATTTCCCTCTAGTCCCATCAAAGTTCACTGTATTAACCCAGGAGTTATAGGTTTCTGAAGAAATAAATTCTTCTTGCAGCAGCAAATGTTGGGCTTTCTACCAGGCTCTCAAAAGCTCATTCTCTTGTACAGGAGGCTCATTTTGATTGCTAAGTTCTATCTGCAGGTCGTTCTAGTACCCACGGCAGGATATTAGTGGTTATTTGTTAATGACCTCTCTTCTTTATTTCTGGAGATGTTCACAATTTATGGACCACTTTGATCATTTTTTCCTTTGTGGCCTCTAATGATCTGCACTGATTAAAACAAATTTGAAATTTTTATTTATTTGTTTATTTTAGAGTATTTTTAGCCTGCTTTTCTCCTTGAAAAAGGACCCGAAGCAGCTTACAGTAATGAGGGAGAATATACAGTCCAGTACAATTAAGACATGTTCAAGTATTGAGAACAGGGAATTGAGGGATGGAGAGAAGGTCCTATCCTGATGACCTTAACACCTGAATCAGTTCATATTGCGAGATTCAATCTTTGAGGTAGCTAAGACCCAGGTCGTACAGTGTTTTGTAGCTCAAAACCTTGAATTGTGCCCGATAGCTGAATGGCAGCCAGTGGAGCTGTTTTAATAGGGGTGTAATGTAATTTACACCTCTTTTTTTCAACTGGAGGGTGACTCCAGCCATTACAGGTTGCATCCCTATCCCTTGTTTTCCCTTTCAACTGACAGGAGCACCTCTAACTTGTCTGAGTTTAGTTTCATTTTGTTCATTCTCATCCAGTTCATTACTGCAGCTAAACACTCATGTAAAGTTGAGATAGTAGCTCGCTTAGGATCCGGTGGTGTCGAGAGGTAGAGCTGGGTATCATCGGCATACTGGTGGCACTTAACCCAAAAGAACTGATATTCTCCCCCAGTGGTTTCATATAGATGTTAAATAGCACAGGAGCCAGAACAGAACCCTGGGGAACTCCACAGGTCAGCGGCCATGGTGTCAAACATGAATCACCTAACACCACTTCTGCGTTCTTTCCGGCAGGAAGGACTGGAGCCCCTTTAACGCAGCACCCCCAATTCCCATTTTAGAGAGACGAGTCAGGAGGATGCCATGGTCTATAGTGTCAAAAGCAGCTAAGAGGTCTAGTGAAACCAAAAGGGACACAGATCCCCTATTATTTCCCTGTGTAAATAGTCTACCAATGCAACCAGTGCCGTCTCAGTCCCATAGCCAGGCCTGAAGCCAGATTGAAATGGTTCCAGGTAGTTTATCTCATCCAGAAACCTCTGGAGCTGCAAGGCCACAACCCGCTCAAGGACTTTCCCTAAGAATGGGATATTCAATACTGGTTGGTAATTGTTCAGTATCATTGGGTGTAAAATGAATTGCAGAAGTCATTCAAAATTGCCAATTCATCAATTCATATTTGTATGAATTGATAACGCCTGATGAATGCAAATTGATAGATTTTTAGTGGTTTTTTAAATATGTCAATTCATTGGAATATAAAATGCCCCCAAGCCATCTAGAGATACCAAAGTTCCAGGGAACTTTTTTCTTTTTTAAATCCAGGGGGATTCCCTTGGATTCTGACACAGCAAAATGGGTCAGCCAGAATGCTGGTGACAAGACATTTGGAAAAGGCTCTGGTCCACCAACTTGAGCCTTTTTAAAATGTCCTGCCACCAGTGCTCTGGCTGGAGCAAGAGCACTGGTGGTGGGACATTTTAAAAAGCCTCCAGACCACCACCCAGGTGGTGGGCTGGAGGCTTTATCTGAGTCCCCTACCGCAACAAGGAGAGCGCTGTTGCAGCGGGACATTCAAAAAAGCTTCTAGCCCATCACCCCTTATCAAACAACAAATTGACTCGTCATATTGGGAAGAGGCTAGTTATTTTCCCACTCACTGATTTGTACTTCTTGCCCAATATCGACTCCTGACTAAGTTTTACCATCCATGCGGTGGTCAACAAAAGAGCCAGTGCCATCTTCCCAAACATTCTTCTCCCTCATGTCTGGTAGGAGCCTAGCCACTAAAACCTGCCATTAAGTGGCTGCCCAGCACTGCTGCTTCTGAGGCATCTACGCTGAAACAGGCAAAGGGCAAGAAAGATAAGCATGCTAAGAAGGCTCTACCATCAGTGTCTACAGCCTCACCTTCTCCATCTTCTGTTGTGGCTCTGGCACTAACCTAGTGTTCATCTCCTCCACCTGGATTTACATTTATACCAATTGTAGCAGAAAACTGATTCTGCAAACCTCAAACAATATTTTTGTACCATACCAGCAGCCACTCCCTGTTCATCTTTCACAGGGCATATCTCTTGCTAGTCTTCAAATAAACTCAACTAGGCACGATGCTGATTGTGCCTCTAAGGTCTTTGCCAGAGCTGTCTCCCTCCATCCCCATTCTGCCATCTATTTAGATTAATTTTTGGCTTTGTCAAACAATCTGGTACTAATTGGTACTAACTGGGCTTACCATCATATGTGAGCTTGATTATAACCTATAGATGCCAAACTGGAATTACTATCTCAAAAAGCTTTTAAACTCATTTGTAGTTAGAGCAGCAGGTGACATGGGCACCAGAGAAGCTAGAACATTTCAGGGTCTCTTTAGAAGTTCCTTTCTGAGTTATTCACCTGCACTATTGAATTAACGTTTACATCAAGGCCATTTCAAAGAGGATTAGATTCAAAATCCATATCAAGATATAGGCCTTGTTGTACTTTGAACATTGGTGCTCCATATATTTTATTTCTCTCCAATTTTAATATTTTTGAAAGCTTATTGTGAAATACAATGTGCGCATCTTCATTAACCTGCATTCTGTACATTCAAGGGCACATTAATCTACTTTCTGTTTCAAAAATAATACATTGAAAGCCAGCTGGATTGTGGCGCAATAAAAAAAATTCTGCATGTATTTTTATCATTTTTATTATCTCTTTTTGTAAAGTGAATCATTATGTAGATCAATCATGTCATTTTATTATGATTCAAATGCACTCAACGGTTAATGAAAATATTAGTCTCTAAGAAGAATTTACTCAGAAAAAAGATTTTATATTTGGGTGTAATAAACATAGTTAAGAAACTCAGTAATCTCTTAAGGACCATATCTATCTATCTATCTATCTATCTATCTATCTATCTATCTATCTATCTATCTATCTATCTATCTATATTGTGAGTTTTTCAGGCTATTTGGCCATGTCTATCTATGAAAACATTTGTACAACTGTCACTGTGGGTCTAAACACCTGAAATAATCTTGATATGGGCAACAGTAAAGGCACTACAAAACCAACACAATAAAACCAACACCCAGTAAATTTAACATGCAGTTAATAGTCTGAAAAAATTAAAATGCTTTGATTGTCCACCTGATAGCTGTCAGCAACAAGGCTAGTCAAATCTACCTCAATATAAAGCTCCATGAAGGCGGTGCTACCACAGATTAGGTCCTTTCAGATGTTACCACCCCTTGCATGGCTTTTGTTAGAGAAGGCCCCTCATGATGTCCTGATGTCACTTCAGACTTTGCAGATAATAGTGGAGACCCTGAATCATGGCCAAGGCCAAAATCAAACAGGATATAGTACTTTGCATAACTGCAAATAGAAACAAATAGGAAACATTGCATAGCTGAATGCTGTGTGGTATTTACAGTATATACCCAGGTCCCAAAGTACAAGAGAATAAATGTAATTGTGACGGGAATGGTCCTTGTTTGCCAAAATTCTGAAAATTAGTGAGTTGAACCTATCTAACTCCATTCCATGGCTCGCCCCCACCAACCCACTCCCATGAATCCTATCCCACTACAAGCAGCCAATCTACTAACTAAAGAGTATTTATTTATTTATTTATTTATTTATTTATTTATTTACTGACTAACTTTCTGAAGGAACACTGGGCGGTTCACAACAAGAAAATCCATACATTTCGGCTATAAAACAAATGTAAAATGTAAAATGTAAAATATATGTAAAAGATTACCAAAAGTATATTAGCTTCCTGCATAGAACATGCCCTAGTGCTGACCGAAAGGGAATATTTTAACATGAAATCCTGTTGCTTACTGTAGTAAATTGCACTAAAGTAATTAAATCTCTAGGGATTTGGTGAGTCAACTCCTTCATAGGATCCCCTGATTCCATGGACCTGCTCTATTAGTATTACACGAAGCAACTGGATTCCATCTAGTGCATTCTTTGCCTTCTGCTGCTTGTCTGTAGCCACCCAGAAACAAGAAATAAATACATAGTTAAGGTATCTGGCTGCAGAGTCAGAGGTTGGAAAGTTCAATTCCCTGCTGTGCTTCCTTGACAGGAATTGGACTTGATGGCCCGTAGGATCACTTCTAGACTACAGGTGCAAGATTACACTGAACTGCAGAATAGATCAGTACCAGTTTAGGCATCTGGTCAGAGAGCCAAAGGTTGGGAGTTCCATTTCTCATGGTGCCTCCTTGACAGGAGTTGGATTTGGAAGATCGTTATGTGTCCCTTCCAACTCTGCAGTGCTAAGATTATAGATACATTTTGGAAAGACCATGGCAACATTTTGGGCACACTGCTCAGTTGACAGTTCTGGTAATCTTCTTGGAGCCTTCCCAATAGTCTGTGATGATGCGATCATGAGACGAGCTAGAGAGTTATAGGATTAAATGTAAATACATCAAAATTATTTGTATGTGTTGCCAGCAGCAGGGCTTTATATCAACATCTGAAAATATGCCAATAGACCCCCTTCTCTCTAGGAAAAAAAAATAGCAAACACCATTGATTCTCAACAAGGCAGGAAGTGATAGCAGTATATATAAATGAGTTTGAGTCAATTAAGCCTCTTGATGCATTTTTTTAAAAAAAGCAAATATGCACAGCTTGTTTACACCAGTTTAAATTCAAACAGTTTTAGCAGAAAGTTTATTAAATATGTTACAGGCATTGAGTAATTCCCACAAATCTCTTCAATCACTAATGTTTATATGATGGATTCAGCTGCTATAATTATTGGAAAAGCACTGGACAAAGCCCATTACAAAGTTAAATCCTTCCATAAGACCAGAGAATATTCCAGGAATTACATCAGAGGGAAGTGTATTCTTTTAACTGCACGCTGTTCTTGCTGCTGCTACTTTTCATCAATAGAAATAATGTGAAAACTGCTTAAGACGGCAATCCTTAATATAGTTACTTGGGAGGAAATCCAATCGGAATCTGTGGAACATACCTTCAGGTCAAGATGTATAGGCTAGCATACTGTCAAGCAGTATACAATACTGTACTGTTATACTTTGGCTGACAATATTAAACTACAGCCACTTAAACTGCTTCTTGGTAAATAAGATACAGGACTTAATACAAATATTTAGAGTTGAATTAATAAAATTAATCCAGGAGATCAGAATCAGATATCGGAACCTCTACTTGAGATCTTTGGGCTAGTGAATCAACTGAGACCCACCATAGAAGAAGAAATATATATAAGAGTTTTTCAACGCACAAGCATGGTTCTACCGCCATGTCTTGAATTTTGCCTCCTCAGTTGAGGGCAGCAGGAAAGAAGGAGAGCATGGCCTTTGCCTTAGAAACTGGTCTTTCCTGCTGCAAAGTCATTGATTAAATCATCAAAGTTATGAGGCTGCAGGATCACGGGTCTTGGGTCTGGAGAAAGGTAAGGGCAGGGTAGCAAGAAGATACAGAAACAACACAGAGAAAAGATGCATGTCATTGCCCTTGTGAGAAACAATCAAATAAGACTGTGTCCATTAAAGTATCTCACTCACTCCCTTCTCCGGGGTGCAGCATTAGGGATTTCTTCTATTGTATGGGGAAAAGGAAGTGGGGAAAAAATACAAGGAAACATTTAAAAGGAGGGCCAGTTCTTCAGGACTGCCCCTAGCTGGAAGAGATATTGGGTCTAGCTGGCACATCTGAGTTTATCAAAGCCCCGAGTGAGCCATCTGAATAACACCCCCATCCCTCCAGAGGCCAATGTGGAATTATAGCCAAAGATCTCTCTATTGCCAAGGATCTGACCAGGGTATACCAAGATACCCAAACAGAAAAAAGAGAGTGGCATATGGCAAGAGAGGGGAGGAACTAGAGAAGAAGAGAGGAGAGGAGAAAGAGGGACCTCTAGAGGGACAGGGGAAAGTAGTTATAGCTTTGTATCTGGGGCGATAAAAAGCTCTTACAGGAAGCAGGAAGGGGGAAAGAAAAGACAACCAAGGATGAAGAGAAGAGAGGAGAGATGATGATGATGCCAAACAAGAGGAAAGGGGGATATGGCGTGACACCCAGGAGGAGCTGGACATGGTGCGTAATGCTGAGGAGACCCCAGAACCAGAAGGGGGCTGCGACTATATCTACCTACAGAACCCAGGTCATCTTAGAATTGGACATGGTGTGGACTAACATACCAGAATCCTTATCCTCTTAACACCACGGGCCAATGTGGAGGTCATAAATCTCACCTGGCATGTTGTCCTAAGCCTAAAATAATCCCCAGAGAGCCCACCCCTACCCAGTTCCAACACCAGAAGAGGAAGAGGCAAAAAGAGCACCAAGGTTTATCTGGTAGGAGCAACAGGGACCTGAGGTGCTCCCCTGATCCTGGTATTGAGGAGCCAAGAGTGGTGTCCTCACTGGGATGGTACAGACCCTTGCTCTATTAGGCCTTCACTTTCACACCAAGCAGAGAGTGATTCAACAACCCACCCACCCACTCCCAGTGGAGTGTGAGACAGACTGAAACTGAGCAGAGGTCAGTGACAGCAACTGGCCCCTCAAAAGAACTTTCCAGAAGAGTGTCTTTTCCCAAGTTGCTTACTTTCTCACTACCAAGTTGGAATAAACCCTTTGTTGTTTAAGTCACCTCACCATGTATTGAGTCTGTGATTCCGGGAATGGAGGGGAGGGTCCCGCATTGCCCTGGCAAACATGCACAATTATCATCCTGAACCTAGAGACGTACTGGAGTAGAGTATCATGAAAAAGGCACAGGTTGGGTCAGGCTGTTCACTTATACTTTGGCACTGGCTGGCCTCTTCACATTCCTACCCTCTGCTGAGGCTGCCCTTCATTCTATCAAGCTTTAGTCCCTATTCTGCCACAGGGCTTCTGCTTCAAGTTCAAACCTGGTAAATGTCCCTGCAATCCCAACACTGACAGAAGTGTTAAAGGGAAGACGAATCCCCCATAGGTGCTGTGTAACACAGTGACAAGAAGACAACCCCTCTGCTGACTTTTCTTATCTTAGTACAGTATCTCTAAACATAACAACATGCCTAAGCATGTCATACTGGCTCTTTGCCTCTGCCTCCATCATGAGAACTCAGCTAAAAGCACAGAGAAATGGTAGGAGTTACCTAGAACAAGTCTTCTAAGGCTTGGTAAATTTGAATTTATTTTCTTGGGAGCTGCTCAGCTTCCAGAGAGAGGGAGGGGGAGGGAGGGAGGGAGGGAGGGAGAGATTTAGCCAAAAGGTAAGATTTTTAAACACAGATTTTTGAACTGCAAAAATGTCTTGTGAGACCCTCTCCCACAACTCCCAAACACAAATAACCTGTGATGCTTTAGTGCCTTTACACTGAAGTCCATAGGACCTGCAGATTTTTAGTCACGCTGAAGTCGTGACCGACCCTTCACAGCTTGGCAGGAATACGCTTGCCAGTTCCTACTCCAGGCACCTACAGCACCTGCTAGTCGTTTTATTTCGAAATCAGGCGAGATCGGATTTTAAACCAAGCACTTTTTAACCTTTGCTTGAACTTTTTAAGCTTTGCTTGAATTGTGACACGTACCGATTTATGGTTTGATTTGATTTGATGTACTGTATATACCACCCCATTAGTGTCAAAGCACTATTCTGGGCAGTTTGCAAACAGTTAAAACAAACTATACAGAGCAATAAACTGTAGATACAAGGTAAGTATCAAAAGCATAGTCTAAAAAACAAGACAGAAAACAAAAAACAAAAAACCACATACAAACAACAAAAAACACTTAGCCAATGCCTCAAACCAGTTTTTGAAGTGAAGTGATACTGGGGCATTGACTGTTCTGTACACGTTCTTAATAAGCAAACATGTATAATCTAATCTCTTTTCAGTTTCTCCACCTGCCCATCTGTCCATTTCTGCACACACTGCATGATGAAAACCACTATCATCTGTGAGGTAAGTTTCCTTTGTCTTCATGGGGAGAACAAAGAAGGTGGGCTTCTTCAGCACTATGTAGAGAGGCCCACGTGTCTCTTTCTCCTGAAAACTGCTCAAGTCATTTCGTCTTAGAATCTGGGTGGGCCAAATGATAAACTTAATAAGTTACTAAATGCATGCATGGCAGTGAGGACATTGAAGGAATATTGAAGGTTGTCTCACAGCTTGTCATACCTCGCAGGGAAGGAAGGGCAGCCATGCTCATTTTTGTTTGAGAGACTTATGAGGTCAGTGGTGGTGCAGCCTTATGCTTTGTATTCAAAAAAAACCCAATGTCAGTTCCTAGCAACACTTGGGACAATAGGCAAAGGCCCTTTTCTGAAATGCTGAAGACCTGTTGCCAGATAATGTAGCTGATACCAACCTGGAAGGACTAGTGGTTGAACTCAAGTTTGAAGCAGGTGTCTATGAATTATATATGGGCACTGCATCTCCTAAAGGGTACTTTTTAAAAGTATCCTGTCGACCTTCATCCTAAGCTTCTAGCCTACTGCTTTCAGGTAAACTGATTTTCTTCATTCATTCTTTGAACTAATGCTTTCTTGCATTATTCATCTTTTTCAATAATAAATTTAGCTACCATTCTAAGACAATCATAAACCTGGCTCCCTGCATAGACAACAAGGTTAGAGATGTCCCAGAATTGCTCTCAGAAACTTTCCAGAGCATTTTTCAGCTTCAGAGTCTAGATACCCAGTCCTTTCACACCATTTTCCCCCCCGGAAGTGAGACACTTCTAGATTGGCCACTCCTGGCAAGAGCAATACAGAAATTGAGACAAGAGGATTTATTAGAAAAGTAGTGTTTTTATATCCAACTGTGTAAAGAATGTA
This sequence comes from Phrynocephalus guinanensis, assembly GCA_037367245.1. NCBI lineage: Eukaryota > Metazoa > Chordata > Lepidosauria > Squamata > Agamidae > Phrynocephalus > Phrynocephalus guinanensis. Next base: position 35,169,687 of record CM074737.1, read on the forward strand.
AAAACTTGCTATGGAAGAACAAGGAAGAGCATCTAAGGAAATCTTGGTTAGAACTAGGCTTGGCAGTCTTGGAAAGAGATACAGCTAGGTTCTGGTCATTAGTGTCAAAGAGAATCAGGATCTATTCCGATACCCTAGACAACCAAAAAACTTCTTCACAATGGCAAGTCCATTTTCCAACACTCTTTAGACATGCTATTGCTTGAATTAAAACACTTTTTAGACGGAACTGTTGTCCTCTCTCATCCTGCCCTGACTGGGACCTTGTCACTCTGACTAAATAAATAATCTGATTGCCTCTTTCCCTAGTAGCAAAGTTTCTGGAGACAGATCCACAACTAGAGTCTGTGTCACCTGAGGCAAACATGGATTACACACACACACACACACACACACACACACACACACACACACACACACACCACACCACACACACACACACACACAGCAGGGGTGTGTGTGTAGAATAGTACAAAGCAGAAATACTATTTTGCCATTTTGGTGCCCTACACTGGAGAACTGCAAAATCACATACCTCCTGGTGGTGTGCCGTTCTTGTGACAATATTCACTTATTTAAACCAGCATGGGAAAATACCTCAGAACTGGGGAGTAAGCTTTATTGTCCCTGTCCCGCAAAAGAGGCTCCAAAGCTAATTCAGATAGTTAGGCCTATCAGCCTCCTCAATATTATCTCCAAACAGTCTTCAAAATATTTACTGGGCAAATTAGAGTGTTGGACTGCTGCAAACTTGGTGATAGCAGCAGAATAGGCAGAGTTCCAAAAAAGGAGCATCCACGGTAGATCAATGTTTTGTACGCAATCATTTGATACAAAAGCATTCCCAGCCAGATAGGTTTATGTCACCTTTGCGGATTTCAATTCAGTTTTTGATCTCATACATAGAAATTCCCTGTGGTGAAGACTTTCTGCCACCAATATCAACAGAAGGCTATTTTTAATCCAGGCGCTGCGCTCAAATGCCAGTCTTAGGGTAAGAGTTGGGGCCAGCCAGCTGAGACAATATTGACAGACCGAAGATTCTGGCAGAAAGGCCTATTGGCCCCTTTCTTATTAATTTCTTTATTAATAACACTGCAAGAACTGAGTGGTCTCAAACTCTGCCCACCTTCAATCTGGGACATTAAGCTTTCAGTCCTTTTATACGAAAGATGGTTGCAATGTTCTCCACTATACTAGTGTGGCGAGTGCCATTCTTACAAGCCTTGATTATTTCCCTAATTGAGACTATGGGGTCTAACAAGTGTGTTGTTTCACTTCCACTGGTTTGTTCAGGCTTCCACAAGTTAAAAATTGTGTTGAAAGATGAAATAAAATCTTGTACTGTCACCAACCAACAGACTCTGCTTTGCCACCACCTCTAGGGTTATACAAAGTTCTTTCCAAACTTGTCAGTATAAAGAAAAAGAAGTGTGTAATGGTTTAACATGAAAAAAAAATTCAGCCACTGTATTTACTGATACAAAGTGTAAGTGTCCTATAGGTAATTTAGATAATTTCCTTGAGAGTTACTCAGTAAATTTTAGACCTTTCTGGTAAAGACAACTGTCAACATTTCCTTAACTCTTTTGAAGTACATACAATAAGCAATCCTTTTATTCAAGCTTAATTTTATTTATTTCTCCAGTGGAATTCAAACTTTCCCTCATGGCTATGTAGAACCTAACTGAACAGTTTAAATTCTGTCTCCACAGATGTATTTCCAAATCCCTATCTATATTTCTCTGTCTAGTTAATTCCATTTTTACAGCCCCCCCCAAGGATTCCATTGGTCTGCTCTTTGACCAATGAGTTCTTTCTCATTCTAATTTCTAGGCAGACCTCTCAAAAGAAATCACATGGCCATTGCAACTAGTTTGCATGTGAAGACTTTTGGCTAAACTGAGCAAATTCTGCAAAAGAGAACAGCTGGTTATCAATTACACCAAAACCAGAGTTGTAGTCTTGGGACAGAATGGAAAAAACCTACCAAATTTCGATACCTTGGCCTTTGCTTTAATGCCCCATGTTCATGGAGACATCATCTGAAGGCAATTAACCTAAACGTGGGTTATTCATTATGCATTCAACTCCAGCTCTTCAAGGTCTAAAAGTTCCATATTACAACAGCATAATCACTGCGAGCATTTCTTGGTCCCAATCTGTAAACAAGGCAGTATTCTTAGACAGACCCTTGAGGTTTAGCAGATGTTTTCACTGGGAGATATCTATTAGGTCCTAGCTGAGGTGTGTTTGGTCACGCTGGCTGCATAGAATCCAGGAACTGACTCACCAAAAACGAAAAAAATTCAAAATCAAAACAACACCTCTTTCAAACTCTAATGTTGGTCCCTCAATATTTGCTGTTGGAGAGACTGAATAAACTCAATCTAAAGGCAAGATTTTATTAATAATCAGATGCCTTTATTAATAATCAGATGGACAGGATATAAATATAATAAATAAATAAATATTTAAAAATCACATGCCACCAAGTTGATTCTGGCTTATGATAACCCTTTTGGGGATCTTTAAAATAGAGAATCCACAGAAGTAGTTTACCTTTCCCTTCTTATGGGGATACCATTGGGCTGCACAGCTTGCTCAAGGCTACCCAGGTTGGCTTATTTCTCTGGAGGCACAGTGGAGAATTCAACTTGCAACCCCTGGCTCCACGTTCAGATACCTAAGCTTCCGAGCTGTCCAGATATTTTTATTAGACCACAAATAGAGATCCTAATGGGTCAAGGTAAGTGAATGATATTTAAGGAGTGATATTTAAGCATTGGCTTTACCTATTCCACCACACTAGAATGTCACTACTTTAGCATTGTACATCTCTGATGCTACCCAATAGCCCCTGAAAAAACATCAGAGAGGAAAAGTACAGGAATGGTGGCAGGCCTTTGGGAATGAGTCTTTGGTACCAAGTCTTGGGAATGAGTCTTTGGTACCGAGCCCCAAATCCAAGTCCTTCTCTTAAAAACAACCCCCTCCCGCAAAGAAATCAAAGGTAGGATGGGTGTGTTCTTAGTCATGAGTCAAGTCTGAGTCATGGGGAGGGGGGAACCAGAGTCATATCAGAGTTGAGTGACCAGTGCAACTTAAGTCCAACTTGACAGTCCCCGACATGAGTCCACATCCCTGGAAAAGTGGGATATCAAACAACAAATATAGAAAGACAATATCTGTCTTGTTTCTTATGTGTTGTGGTGATGTTACAAAATGCCAGAATATAGTTACGAAATGCCAGAATATAGTTAACAAAACCACTCATTATTGTTCTGTTTTTTTCAGATGTAGTATGAAATAGCCTGAATATTTTCTTCCTATGAAAATTCTCTTTTGTTATTGTTGTCTTTGTTGTGGTGGTGGTGGTGGGTTTCCATGAATACAACCTGAAAAGTATCCATGTTCTTCACTAGTAAAGTAAATTATGGATCTCAGTGTAATCATATTTGACAGCATTTTTATATGTTCTTTTTTGTTATTAAGTTATCACCCCCAAAGATCTGTGACATCTCACTACTGATTTTGCCTTTGGTCTTACTCAGAACTATGTAACTCTCCCATATTTGAACCTAGTATCAAGCATCCATTATCTGATCCTTCTCTGCCTTCCTGTTTGGTCTGCGGACATTATCTGTGTGGCACAACGTATGGCAAATGCAAATGGTTCAAGCTAGTGAACAGATAAGCAAGTGACATGGTCCTAAAATTATGGTAAATCTGAATTGATGGCCTCATTAGTACTATCTCATTTTGTCTTCTTTGGGAAGAAAAAAAACTATCATACAGGAGGAAGTCATTTTGCATTAATGTTGATAGAAAGCATAATTTTGCAGTTTTTCATTATAATTTAGCTTTAATTAAAGTGTTAATTAAAATGTTCCAGAAGAGGACATCTGCATTTAGAAAGGGGGAGAAAAATCCACCCATAAGATGAGTCACTGAGTTTATAATGGTTGCTATAAATGCAATTTGAGATGACTGGCGAGGCAACATTGAAGGAAATGTTCCAGAACAATAAAGTTCTTCTGAAAGGCTCATAGGATGAAATCATACTCATGATTAGAGATGGGCACGGAACGAACATTTTTTCGTTTCCGTTACCGTTTGTCGTTTCTGTTACGTAACGAAAAGACAAACAAAAATTGTGATGAAAATGAAACGAAATGAACAGAACCATGAAAATTGTGGTCGTTACATTTTGTTTCCGTTAATGGCGATGTGCAATGAAATGAGCTGTTTTAAATGTTAAAAAACACCCTGGACATCCGTAAAAACACAGCGATAATTATTTATATTGTCTGATAATACCTACCAGGGGGGTTGGGGTCCTTAAAATGTTTGTTTTTGTCTTCTCCCATTGCAATGTATTTTTCTTTCCCCTTTAAAATGGATGTCACCACCAGCCACAAAATGGAAGCAAGCCATGTGGTGGGATCATGTTCAACCAATAGCATGCCCAGGTTGCAGACTGGGCGGGCAGGTCTGGCAGCCACAGAGGGCATAAAAAGCTCTGGCAGCCCCCGTCCTCCTTGCAGTCTCTGGTGGGAGTTAGGGTGGGATTGCTGTCTCTGTGACTCTAGCTTCAGTCCTGCAGCCTCCCTGTGTGCGTGCGTGCTGCGTACCTCTCAGTGAGTACCCTCCCTTGCCCCACAGTGCAGTCACTCTGCGGCTGCCTAGCACCCTGGGCAACGCCCGCCGCTGCCTTTGCAGCCTCCCTGCATACCTAGTCTATACTGTGTCTCTGCCAGGATCCATTTTTTTTAGTGTTTTCCCTTTGGTCTGGGGCGATGGGGGATGCCTGCGCACGGAAATGCTTTAAAAATCACACAAAAAGTGGGTAGAAATGACAAACGAAAAAATGAAAAACGGTAATGAAATTTTTCAAAAAATTCCCGACAAACGGAAACGAATCGAAACAGACCTCTCAACAACAAACGAAAAACCGAAATGCCATTTTTCTGTTTCGTGCCCATCTCTACTCATGATGAAGCATGAATCCTCCATGATACCTACTAGTCCAGCTAAACTCCAGCAATGGAATAATAGTCATTGTTGTGCCATGCTTAGACTACTGGACCAGGACAAAGAAGATCCAGGTTCAAATCCCACTCAGCTGCCTATTCCATGACTTTGGGCAGCTTTTCCTCCTCCTAACAGAGGTGAAGGAGCAACTGGGATAGAGAGTCTGCTTTGAATTTCGTGGAGGGTCAGTAGGATTTAAGAGAGATCCAGGTGTCATTTGTGCTATACTCAAGGCTGCACTGCATGCAGACTCCATGAGAAAAGGTGGTAGCCACCACAGTTGTAGCTGTGCAACCCACCCAACATGCTTTGTGTTGTTTTCCCCTTGAGCTCTGGGCTGCCATATCTTCTGGTTGCCATGTTGTGCTTAGATTCTGGGCTCATTTCCCTGGAATTCCTCTTGTTCCAATGATCAGTAGGTCTAGAAACAGATCTTTCTCTCCACCCACTCCTTGCTTCTACAACACAGTGGTAAGACCAACAAACACTGAGGCTTATAGAATTTCAAGGCCATCCCTGTGACTGCATATGTTTTGGCCCAGAAACCTTAGGGAACGAGAGGATGCATTATTGGCATACGTAGTGAATCCCAAACTGTAATAGGGTTGCCAGGCAAAGAGTATCTTGTTCCCTGAAATTTCAGGGCCAAAGCCTGAGACCAAGTCCATTCTTTGCACTGCAACGGCACAACATCCGGCATTGGCCTTAGAGCCTTCACTTGCAGCCAAATAGATACTTGCAGATGTGGCTTGAGCTATCACATATTCTGAAACTGTTCAAATCAAGTTACCATTAAGAGCCATGTTAAATAAATCCCTAGAAAGAATGGGAGACTCATCACTATTCTGCAGGGCAAATCTGTGAACAAAAACTTGGAAAAGCCTCTTGTGTCAACAGACATATGATTATACAATATCTGGCCATTTCCCTCTTCTGACAGCAGAGTACAATGCTGAGTATAGAGCCTGTATAGGAAAATACTAGTTTCTGAGGTAAATTTGTACCTGGGGCTGATAGGGTTTTCAGTCCATTTTTCCTCCCTGGGTTGAATAATGAAATATGAAAACACTTCTCAGCTTTGTGAACAGCATATTACGGTGGAGAAAAACAATTCTATTTTAGGTCATGCCCTAGTTAAGTGCTAAAATAAATAGGTATTGATTTTGTGATATAGCCTATTTCACTGGAGACTAGCAGGAGCAGTGTGGGCTGAGGCTGTGCTATCCATTTGGATGCCATACTGCTTGCATCAAAGAGCAAACAATTATTTTGTTTCTTAAATGCAAAGTAGCACTGAAACTGTCTCATGCATGTGAGAGTAACCCCCCATTGAATTCAATGAGATTTACCTTTGTACAGAAAATGATACATATGGGCTTTTCAGGTTCATAAAGAGAAAACAGCTGTATATTTTATTTTCATGCTGTTTATAATAATAGTAACCATGGGCTGTCAAGTCAGTTCTGACTTTTGGTGAGCCTTTCCAGTGTTTTCCAAGTAGAGAAAACTCGGAAATTGTTTACTATTCTTCTTGTGGTGCTCTGGGACTGTGCAGCTTGCCCAAGGCCACACAGGCTGGCTGTACTCATAGGAGCTCAAGGGGGTCCTATAATTTCCCCAAATTATTATGGTTAGATACTGAGCTTCTGGATCTGTAGTAAGTGTGAAGTTCCAAGAGGAAGACTGCAATTGGAACACATCAGTTCCATCCTGTTTGGCCCTCCGAAGATGCAGGCCACAGACACTGGTGACACATCAGGAAGAAAAAACTTCCAGAACATGGACAAACAGGCCAAAAAACTCACAACAGTTTTCAGATCCTGGCTGGGAAAAGCCTTCGAGAATAAATCAGTTTTGAGATGTGTTTGAGGCACCACACTTCATTGCAGGGGTAGCACAATCCATTGTCTTTCTCCATTTCTGTAGCCACAGAAATGAAAGTCACTTGGTGAATGCTGCTGTGTCCTATATCAAATCACAGTTTCAGCTTTGGCTCAGAGCAGAAGGGCTCTGAAGCATGGCAGTCCTCCATATCAGAAAAGCTAGAGTTTAGATGTAGTAGCACATTAGGCAAGGTATCTAGGACACTAGACATGGGCACGACCAGAAAAAATGACGTTTCGAGTTTTCGTTTGTCGGAACGGGTCCATTTCGGGTTGTTTCCGTTTGTCGTGAAATTTTTCAAAAATTTGTCATTTCATTCGTCATTTGTTGTTTGTCGTTTCCACTGTGATTTAGTGCGGTTTGAGTTCCCAGAGCACAGGGGCTTCCCACAATCAGGGCCGGCGCTAGGTGTTTTTGCACCCTAGGCGGCCGGGGGGGGTGGGGGGCAGGGGGCAGGGGGTAGGGGCAGGTGGGCGGCAGTGGCGAGGGGCCATGGGCAGGCGGCAGCACGGGCCGCAGGCGGGTGGCAGTGCGGGTGGGCGGGCGAGTGGGCAGTTAGGATATCACTTAGGATAGAGGTTCTGTTCTTGGCTTGCACCCCAAATGTGTGTATGTGCAAGCAAATTGAAGTTGGGAAAATAGAAAATAAAGGGTAGTATATAATATATTCTTAAAATAAATCCACACCTCCTACTCCCAGTCGAACCTCCCCCTTTATCCCATATCAGAAAAAAATCCTCAAACTGCCAGAGAAGAAATAAAGAATAAACTGCTCTTCCCTTCAGCAGACAAAGCTGCAGGGAATCAAAGAAATTATTTTCTAAATTCAATTCCCTCCTTGCCTGCCTAACTTAAATCCTAAGGCCTCCAGCCTCCCTCCTCAATCTCGATCGGATCACACCAGCACCAGCAGTCAGCCCTCCTCCCTCAACCACATCCATATACCCGACTGCGATTTCTGGAAGGTGCCTCGGCTTTTTATGCCCTCCGACTCCGAGACATCCAGAAGTATCAGTCAAAAACCTGGCGATGCCATTGGTGGAATGGTTCAAAAAAATTTGCATGGTCCCATCCCATGCCCAGTCCAAATGGGCAGGTCTAAAAATATAAAAAATAAAATAAAATAAAATAAAATCAATATGACGTTTTATTGCTATTAAAAAACCCACTGCTGCTATTATTAAAATTCAGGCATTTAAAATAAATAAATTTCACATGTTTATGTGGTGATTTGGTGTGTTTTTTGACCACAATTTTAAAAGAAAAATTGCGGTCGCCATTTTGGATCCCCCCCACCGCATGGCATGGCGCGATGATGAGGATGACCTGGTGCAAGCAGACCCGGGGACCCCCCAGAAACCACCCCTCTGGTAGGTGGCAAAGCCTCAGGCAGGGGGGGGAAAGGCCGGGGACGCCCCCAAAAACCACCCATCTGGTAGGTGGCAAAGCCTCAGGCAGGCATAAAACCACAGCAAATAAATGTATTTTCACCTAGAACTCCATCTCCCTCTTATTAAGTAATACCTGTGTTTTTTGGCCTGGGGGGTTTCAGAGTCGGGACTTTTTTTTTTGAGAAGGAAAAAAACTTTTAAAAAAAACTTTTTTTTCTGTACTTTGCATCGCGCAATGGCCGCGATGCCACAAACAGAAACGCTGTTGAAAAAAACCCGGCTAAAATTTTTTTTCCCAGCAAACTCCCACATATGTTTTTTCGGTTCGAGTTCGAGTTCTGACGGCTTAATTATCGTTACCGTTTCCGTTACATAACGGAAACTATAACTGAAAACGGAAACGACAATTTCGCCGAGTCATGCCCATGTCTATAGGACACAATTTAAAACCACAGCAAAGAAATGTATTGGGCCATCCTTCACCTAGAACTCCATCTCCCTGATTTGGGGCTCATTTGGTAAAAGTTCAAAAAAAAACTTTTGGGACCTCTTTGCACATGCTGATTTAAACTCATGTGTGGTTTGTTCGCCTGATTTTGGTGTACCACGAACCAAAACAAAATGCCATTTTGCTGGTTTGTGCTTCACGTAAGAGTTAACTAGATGCCTGGACTCAAGGAACTGGCTGATTCAATGAAATTAGTATAGGAAGGGAAGTCATCTTTTGGGGGGCGGGGGGCGGGGTTGCCTGTTAGAGGCTAGGCTTTAGATTCTCTTATATCTTTTATCCCTCTGGGCTCAGGCCCCTCAAGATACCCTTCTTTACACTCACTGTCCCTGCCCCCCCAGTCTACTTCTTTGTTTACGAGTATATTATGATTTCATCAGGCTCTTGCTTATCTACCACGTACTTGCATGCAGTCTGTCTGTCTGCCAGTATCCCTAGTATACCTGCTCCAAACACTGCGCACATCACCTGCTTTCCCTTCTGCAGTTCATGACTTCCTCAGCAGCATCTTCAATTAGGTCTCATATTTCATTAGTCCTTAGTTCCCCCAGCCACCTTATCTTTAGAAATGGTGTAGTGTCCTTTTTCCACTTTTTGAGACCTCTCCCTAAAATTCAGTCTATCCCTGCAAAGTTCCTGCGTCCAGATTTCAGTCCTTCCCAAATCGATAATTCTTCTTGTGTACACGGAACTACAAGCATCCTGACAGCTTTATTACTGGAGCAGCTGAGGTGTTCATGAACTCAAATGCAACTCAGATCACCTGTTCAGCAATCATTTTGAGACTTCATGGCCCCAGACACCACACAAGATAGTAACAGTCATTCAGTACTATATAAAAGCGACACATACTGTAGTCAATAGAGATGGGCACGAAACGAGCGATTTTTCATTTTCATTTTCATTTTTTCGTTTTCTTTACGCAACGATAACGAAATGAAATTTTTTTTAAAAAACAAAACAAAAATGAAAACGAAACGACCAAAATTTGCCGTGTTTTTCGTTTTCGTTGCAGCAGATGTATTGAACTAAAAAAATGCTAAGGAAAAGCAATTTTTCATTTTTGTTTTCGTTTTTTCATTCCGTTACCTAACAAAACGAAAATGAATTTTTTTGCAAAAAACATCACAAAAACAAAAATGAACCGAAACGGACCCCTAAACGACCAAACGACAAAGGAAACACCATTTTTTTGAGTCGTGCCCATCTCTAGTAGTCAATCATTGACGCCTGCCTTTGGCACATTGTGTATGTATGTAGTGAAGCCCTTTGCCACAGCTGTATGATGTGAATTGTCTCCCCGCCACCACCCCCAGTTACAATGCAGTTTTAATTTTTAAAAATGTTTTGATATTTTCAGTTTAATTCATTATCATGACCATCATTTTAGGCCAGGTGTGTCCAAACTTTTTACAAGGAGGGCCAGATTTGGTGAGGTGAAAATGTGTGGGGGCCAACCATTCAGCCACATTTGGCCCCTGGACTGGACTTTGGACAAGCCTCTAGGACATGCAAGGAGGTGGGGAGGACGCTGCAGCAACGGAGCCAGGGGCGGGTAGGCTGGGCAGGTGGCTGGGGGGGAAGGACAGAGGCAGGGAGAACAGGCAAACTGTAACACTGTAATCTGACATCTCCATCCAGTATGGGGAGAGGCCAGGTGGTGGGGATGTGTGACAGGCTGAGCCAGTGGGGAGAAGAGGCTGCGGGCTGCCCCAAATTTGAAAACGGGTCACATTTGGCCCCCGGACCTGACTTTGGACATGGCTGCTTTAGGCTCAGGGCTCACAAATGAAGTTAGATTGCATGATCCCCCCTTTAAAGCTCTAGCTTTGAAATAATTATGTGAAAAGTTTTCAATTATAGAGACATTTGGATGGTATTCCATCTAGCTGACCTCCTCTCATGCAAGCTTGTAGAAGAAGGGACAGATTCACAGGTAGCTCCAAAGAGAACATTTCCATGAAATATACAGAGTAAATGCTCAGGTGCCAGGATGAAGTGCAGGTATTTTTGTACCCGCACATTTTTAGCTTTTAAAAACGTTGCTGGCCGACTGCCAGCCTTAAATCAGACATCCAGTACTTGTAAGGTGGCAGCTGATAGAGGGTTTCAGCAACTTTTCAATTTTAACTTTACTTTTAAGGCTCCTGCAGGAAGTCTGTCTTCTCTGACAGAACAAATGCACTGGCGACATTTTCCTCTTCACACTTGATCACACCTGTTGACACTTATGTGCATTAACAAATCAACTAATGGACTTCTTTCCCTTCCATCTTTTTTTTTTCATTTGCATTAGTGCTGGGAGTTCTGTGCATAGAGAATGAAGATAACACAGGCGACACTTTGCATACGTGGTTTTTATTATGTGACATATTAATTTCTGTTCTTATTGTTCGGCGGCGTGTACATCTGTCATGAGAAGCATTCGGTAAAATTTTTCTGCAATAGTTAATTTGTAAAATGAAGAACTTAAGTTTGCTCCTTCCATATGCAAAATAATAATGCCTATCCATGCAGCTTATTAAAACAAAAAAAATTTAAGCATTGCTGAAATTATCCTGAATTGGCTAAGCATGGGACCAATCAGAAATCTTCAGGAACATACTTTATTCCTGCATCCAGGATTGGCTCAGTCATTTGCTATGGTGGAACTGTACCTCTCGACCAACTTATGGGTTGTTTGCATACTAGATGTCAGCCAATCCATGAGAACCTTCCGTATGTTGTTTGAATGCCAAATGTCATTCAATCCATAGTCAACCATTGAATTTGCAAAATAGAGAAAACATGAAGCAGATAACACAAAGGTTTAGTCCTTACTACATGCACTCTAGAGGAACACGGTGTGGTGTCATGGAGAGAGTAATAAATTAGGTCTTAGTTTGAATCCCTACTTAGCCATGGAAACTCACTGGGGGAGAGGAACTGGTAAAAACTTCTCCTTAAATATCTCACAAAAGTTTTTTTTAATTTTACATTTGAACCAGACTTAGGGTTTAATATTCCTGACTCCTATAACACTTTGTCCCACCGTCCACCCCCTGTTGAATGTACACAAGGAATTATGGCTAGTGTAGTATTTGACACGCACCCCACACTTTATTTCTGTTGTTCAAAATATTTTCTCCTGTTCCGGCTCGAAAACAGCTTTACACTGCATACTTCCAGAGCAGGAGGTTCAATCACTCTTCCATTCAGATAGACAACTCGGCAACACTGTAACAGAGAATGTTTTGCCATTTGTCTTTGCTGGGCCTTGGGTTAAAGCCAAAAGGGTTGCACTGCCATGTGCAGATGGAAAGCATTTAAGACTGTGAGCTGTGCAGCCCAGGTTAATATCCCACGTTAGCTTGCCTTTTTTGTCACACACTTTACCGGTACCTTGGCTATCCATTTGCTTTGTGGGACAATTATACTTAGTTGATAATGAAACCATTGCAAGCATTTATAAAGGCTGCTGCTACTGCTACACAGTGTTACATAGCACCTGTCACCTGTTCAGATAGCTATGTACTCCATACAACTGCCCAATAACATATAAGGCAGGCCATATAGTTAGGCAAAAGAGACACCTGTGTTAGCAGTTCCCAGTTTAATGTGGAGGCTGCAGCAGCTATGTAGCCTTGGTGAAGGAGAGCTTTGAATCTGACAGCCTTCCATTTTCCCCTTCAGCTAATCAACTGCTATTAGTTCTTGTAGATGATGAGGTCCATAACCAGTAAATAAATAAGATTCAGCAGCTTTTCAGATGGCTTTTCAGAACAGAGTGGAGACAGATGACCTCTGCCTCAGACAGCAAAATATCTGGCATCAGCCCTGAAAAGAAAGAGGGCCTTTTCCACATGAAGGGCCTTTTGGTCCAATGGAGTTAAATGATATTGTACTGCTGCTTACAATGGGTTCATAGGCTTGGTGGTAATTCCTAAATAGAGTGGGAGGTTACCACATTAAAAAGTCCACATAAAATGGAGGACTACTTGACGTTATAGCCTAAGCAGTGACAAACAAGATGGTATAAGAAACTAAAGGCCATAGAATCTGGTCATCAAGGGTTTGATCTTACTTATTTGTTAAAAATAGTTTTCAAGTTCAGGATCTTAGTTTGTTAAAATTCCCTGAAAATCAGATGAGAGGCTTTTTAGCCTAGCTAATGCATAATAAACACAAGGGAGTTAAGAGTTTATGCTCCTGAACATATTGTAAGATCAGTGGCCAAGATGAGGTTTAAATATAGATTAAAAACCACAGGATATTAAGTATCAAGGAGTATTTTACCATGTGGATTGGATAACTAAGATGAAAAATACAAACAAGATAATTTAAATATGAAGTTTCGGGAGAGTAAACTTCAAGGTGGTCTCAGCCACATAAGGCATAAAATGAACACAAGGGCTTCTTCAAATAATATAGATGGCATCAGAAATCCAAATGGAAAAAACTTATTCATAAAGAGCACTTAATTTCTGAAGTTTTTTTTTGTGCTGTGTCTAAAGAGTTGCTTTAGAATTGTCTCAAGCAAATTTATGGCATAACATTCCGCCTAAGAACCTCGGATAAAAATAGTAATGCTAGCCAAGCCATTTTTTGTTAAAGGTGGAGTACATTTTCCAGTTCTACAAAAATATTGTGTTTGTCCGAAGCCAAGGAATGGAATGGATACTGTATGAATGGATCTCAGCCCAGCTGAATGGTCTTAGAAAAAGAACAAGCTTCATTCTTTCATTTGTTCTCATTAATGAAGTGGAACTGAACAGGCTATTGGATCTAAGTCTTTTGCTGAAAACACCTCTTAAATGGATTTGAAATGTAAATAATATGCAAGAGAAAAATATCACCAGGAAAGGCTCCCTTAGTATTTCCACATCGTTTGCAAGAAAGGCCTTTTTTCATTTAAAAACTGAATTATTAAATCTTCAGAAAGTGGAAAAGGCAGTCACAAGTATTTAAGGATCAGCCAAATGTCCATTTCCACCACTGGATTTGTTATGAATTGTTTAAAAATGGCACTGGAGAAAACCAGCAATAAATGTGCAGCATTCCTCTGCTTATCTTATTAGGGATCTGTTTCTGAGAGCTGGTCTGACTGTCGCCTCTGGTTTTGAAACAGATCTCCTGGGCTTAAAACAGGTTTGCCTCTCTCATACCTAATGGCTAACTTTACCCCTAGAGGCCTGGACTAGCCATTGGGGGCACTTTGGGGTATGTGGGGAGTTGGAGTGTAACTGAGTGGATACAGGGACCTTGTGGCCACACCAGGGGTCCAGGAAACGTATGTAGCTCAGAGGGCACATTTTCCCTTTCTCTGTCCTAGTGTAATGCAGCATCTCCCAGTGACTTGGGACATTGCATCATAACAAATACTCTGCCCTTGTAGCACCAGTCCTATGCCTATACCCCTCAATCATGAAGACAGAGGTAACAAAGCAAAAGTGAAGTGTACCACCCCACAGCATGTAAAGCAATCTTTGAGTAGTTTACAATTTAATTATGCAGGTTACGTATTCCCCCACTCCCCACCGTGCTGAGTACCCAATTTCTTGACCTCAGAAGGATGGATGGCTGAGTCAACCTTGAACCAGCTACCTGAATTTGCTGGGATCAAACACAGGTTGTAAGCAGAGTTCTCATTGCAGTACTGCAGCTTAACCACTGTGCCACAAACAGGATACTTAATAAGAACCATTTCAATTCAAACTCATAGAAGTAAAACTATATGAAGCACAATATTCTATCTTCCTTTTAGTTATCATGTTATCCAACAGGAGTGTCTTTCGGGGGGCGTTGTCTCTGAGTAGAGATGTATAGAATTTCACTGCTAAAAGGAAAAGACAAGGACAGATATTTCACACTTGTAAGAAGTATGTCACCCCATATCCTTGTAGTGTACATGGCTGTACAAAGAAGCAGACTTCCCTTCTTTGTCATGCAATGTCACTAGATTAGAGGAGTAATATATTTGGTCACTAAAGATGGGCAGGAAATGCTGTTTTGTCATTTTGTTACATAATTGTTATGGGCAGGAATGCTGTTTTGTTGTTTTGTTACATAATGAATTGTTTCATTACAAAATGAAACATTTTTCCCTCTAGGAATGAAACAATTCATCCTAGAAGAACCAAAAATCACAGGGTAGTTTCTTTGGCCTCTTCCCTGTAAGCTCCCCAAATTTGGAGAGGTTTGGGTTCAGGGGTCTGAGTTATTAAAGTCCAAAGGCGGTCCCCATAGGACAGTGGTGGCAAACCTTTTAGAGACCAAGTGCCCAAACTGTGATTCAAAACCCACTAATTTTTCCACAAAGTGCAAATACAGCAATTTAACCTGAATACATGTGGTTGTGAAGAGGCAATGTCAGGTGCCCACAGAAAGAGCTCTGAGTGACACCTTTGGTGCCATAAGTTCACCAACATTGACCTAGGAGAACATCATTTCAAATTGAGTTGGGAAGCCTCTAATAGCCCCCCCCCCGAGGGAGCGGTAAGCTGTTTCCTAGCTCAATTAGAAATGATTTTCTCTTAGGGGGACCCCCTTTGGAATTTAATAACTCAGCCCCCTGAACCCCCAACCTCTCCAAATTTGGGGGGCTTACAGCAAAGAGCCTAAAGACGCTTCCCTGCTATTTTGGTTCCTCTAGGTCCCAGGAGAGCCATTAATGAATCATTTTGTTCATTCTGAAAATTCTTTAAAAATGCGTAAGTAATGAAACAAAACAAAACTACTAAAGAAACAAAATGAAACAAAACGCTATATTTTTATTTTATGCCCATCTCTAATGGTCACTATCACATCTATGTATAAAGAAATCTGGGTGTGTCTGTCCTCTCAGTCTAAGCCAGCGATTTTTAAACCTGGAAGCTGCTGCCACCACAACACAGAGACCTAATTCTACATGTGGGTATCAGTGTTTATTTTTAAGGACAGTCATTCTTGCCAAACAATGAATAGTATCCATAAGGAAACAGGCCAAAAATATTGAATAAAATGGTAACGTTTCATACATAGCAATTGGGGGGGGGGGGAAGTGGACTGCAGAAATGATTTTGTTTTCTGCCTTCTTCGAGAACATAAAAACTATTACTAAAACTATGCAGACTCCAGGAAGGAGAGGCAGTAAAAGTGGTTGGAGTGCTCTGAACAAATGCTAGCCTTGTGATTCTTCAAAGGATGCCAATTGGCATAATTTATTCAAATAACCCTGTTATTCCATAGTCTGGACTGCGTGTCAGTGGCTTTATTTTGTTTGAACTGGGCTATCCAACTACAGCTCCGATACCTCCACTCTACAGCAGTTTCTATTTAAGAGAAAAATGAACAGTCAAAGAGGGGGGGGAGAACTAGTGGATACTTGAAGAGCAATTTGTCATAAGCTAATATTTTTGAAGAACAAATCCTGACCACTTAAGGTTACCAAAAGATCCCATGCCATTTTCCATATGATTATTCACAGTGTCCTTTCCAAAACCTAATTTAGATAATTGCCTTCTGCCTACATAAATTCCCCTTGCAATATCATTTGGGATACAGGGATTTTCCTATCACTAATTGTAGTAGTGTGAGCTGTTAAAAGCTGTGGCAGTTCTATCCCGGAGCTGGATGCAATTTAAATCTTGGATCAAAATGGGTAGAAGGAAGTTCGCATTGTTTCCTGCATTCCCATATGCAGGGTGTGTATGGATTGGAAGCTTTTAACTTTGGAGGTAGCTGGTCGATAGACAAAGGTGGACAGACAAGGAAACAGTAACCAACAGATCATTCAACTCACTTCCATATGTGCAAACCATGAAATTGGCTGTATGTGTAATGCATGGTCGGGCAGTCTATGCATTGCATAAATATGTCCAGGGAAGGAAAGCCTGCCTCATGCCTAAGGCAAGCCTTTCAATACTCTTTCAATTAGGAAGTTTCTTGTGTTTAGCTGACATCTGCTTTCCAAACCTGGGGAGTGGGGGACACAGAGTAGGGCCACTGGGCCTAGGCCACAAGATGGAGGGCGCCTCGAGCTTTGGACAGTGGCACAGTGATGTAAGGACACAATGTGAACACTGGAGGCTGGTCCTTTAGGCCAAGTGGCACGTTGTGCCGAGAAATCCAAGTTACTGCTAGTCAGACTGCTCCCTACTGTTTCCTCACTTATAATCAGTTCATGGAATGCCCCTGGCCATTAGCTTCTGCTTTAGTCAGGGTCTCATCGGTGTCTTTGGGGAATTCGACTACCAAGTATTTCTCCATTTTTCTCCATTCACTCATAGACACTGCGATTCAAAACCCACCAATTTTTTGCAAAGTGCCAGTACAGTGGTCACCCGCCCTTTCATGGTTCATATACTGCAGTCCTGCTATATCGTGGGACCGTAGCACAGTTTTTCTCCCCCTCCCCAGTGCCAATGAGCTGGAGCCCAGGGCTTGAGGGAGGGGGAAAAAAGTTTTAAAAGCCCAGTCTTTTTAAACCTTTTCCCCCTTCCCCAAGCCCTGGGCTCCAGCTGATTGGTGCTGGGGTGGGGAAGTAAAGGTTTTTCTCACCCACCCCACGCCAATCAGCTAGAGCCCCAGGCTTGCCTCCATGGAGACATTGTGCACCACTCCCCTGTGCCCCAGGTGGGTGGGTGGGGGTCAGGATAAGCGGTGTGCAATGTTTAAAATGTCTTTAAATATTGCACGTTCTCCTCCCCCCCATGCACGACCCAACCTGCATCCACATATCGCAGGTTTTCAATGATTACAGTCGGGTCAGGGCCCTAACCTCCCAGAATAAATGGGGGGGGGGTTACTGTACAGCAATTTAACCTAAATACAGGTGGCTGTGAATGGATGATGCCGAGTGTCCACAGAAAGGGCCCCGAGTGCCACCTTTGGCACCCATGCCATAGGTTCAGTAACACTGACTTAGGATGTCGTTTATATAATATATATATAGTTTAAAAAGCAACTGTTGGTTTTTTCAGTCACCTGAGGTCTTGGAGTTAAGTCTTCAGTTTGTGGATATTCCAACCAAAGGAGCTTTGGCAAGCAGGGAGACTCACTTTTGGTCCACTCCCAGCCATAACACCTGCTGGAAACAAAACAAACCAGAGCTATCCTATCCACACCCAAATAATAGACAGGGGCTCAGAAAAGTGCTGGCTGGATTTCTCTATGGATGGCATAGTTCACCCCAATGATAATGCCATGTGATTTCCAGAAAAGAAAAGAGTGAACCAGCCTCTCCCTGCAGTGGACCAAACACTGTCTGATCAAGCCTGTTGTTTCTATCTGATTTCCAGAAGCATTAATGTTGAACAAGTTTGGCTTTTGGCATCTTAGATTCTTTGCTGATAGAGAAGTTCAGAAAATTTATTAACATGTTTTTCTGGTGTCCCAAGAAAAACACAAGCAAGCAATTTGGTAGGTTAAGATCCTGTATGTTACCTATATGATCACAATAATTTGCACATCATGTGACTTGAAGTGTCTGATTCGGACACTGGTTCCCAACCTTTTGCCACCAGATGCTCTCGGATTACAACTAGCAGAAGCCTACACTACTACCTGTGCTGGCTAGAATTTCTGGGAGTTGTAGTCCAAGAACATATGGGGACACAAGATAGGGAACCGCTGGTCTAATCTGAACATAAAACTTCGACTGGGCAAATTTTCCGTCTGTACTAGAGACAGATGACACTGCAAATTTATCCAGCTAGGTGGCTGGAACAGTCTTAATATGAAGACCTGTGTGTTCAGCAAGTTGGGCTAATTTGAAGAAGGAAAAAGCTATCTGACAAGAAAGCAACTTGTTGGTGGTTTTTTTCTTTTCTTTAAAAATGCTTCTGCAGTTTGCTAGGCTCATAAGCCTAGGGCAAGTTTAATTAAAGTCAATGAAGCAGTTTAAAGTGAAGAAAAAAATTAGGACAGCAAGAGAAACACAGTGATTGTTTCCTAATTATGCTGAGGTCTTTTTTTTCCTAGACGGGATCCCTTTAACAAGTAAAAGAAGATAGTGAACAAAGCATCTGGAAGGAGGCATTTCCAATACAGCAAAAACTGTTTGCATGTTTTACAAATCAGCTCATGGATATATAGGGTAATTTTCATCCTGAACATAACTGTGCCTAGCCTACATTACAACTGCTTCCTTGAATAGCCTTGATGTCAATACTTTTACATGTTGATTATTGCCCATGTAGTTTTAATAGAATTATGAACATGATGAATAAGTGATTGTGGCATAGTGGTTGAAATAGCTTGGATTGGGGAGATACATGAACCTCACTAGATGGCACCAGATCCGGCACTTGCTTGTAGCCCAATCTATCTTACAGGGTTGCTGTGACAATACAGTAGGACACCTGTATCTGCTGTGGATTGGATCCAGGCCTACCCGTGGATAGTGAAATCCATGGATAAGAGAGAATGCCAAACCCACCCACCCCGGAAAACTGCTGTGTCGTGACAGTAGCTTGCTTTCTGGCTGTGGTTTTGAGACAGTAGCTTGCTTTCTGGCTGCTATTTGTGACAGTAGCTTGCTTTACACTGCTGTTTTATGATAGCAGTTTGCTTTACAGCTGCTGTCTGTGACAGCACCTTGCTTTGTGGTTGCTGAATTATTTATTTAATTTTTTTCTGCAAACCGTGGCTAAATGAATCAGTGGATAATGAATCAGTGGATTTGGGGCCCTACTGTACAAGTTGGAGAGCCATCCAGAAAGTATGTTGAGCTTCCTGGAGGGATACAAATCTCATCCATCCTTTATGGATGTGGGAATTTTCCACTTGGAGGGCAGGCATAGCATTCAATTACTCCAACAGACAGAGTCCTACAAAAAATGACTGCTGACAAGGGACCCTGAACAGGAAACTCTAGGTCAGGAAACAACAATGACGACAATGATGACAACAACTATAGTGGTAACAAATGTTGCATTCTTATGTTTCATGCAAATTACATGCACCTGCAAGCATCTGCATGTATGTTTTGATTTAAGTCCTTACTAATCTAAACCTACTCCTTACATGACTAGGTTTTTAAAAAATCACATAGAGGACTGAAGTCCTTTTCAACTATAGAAAATTTGTTTTGCCTCTTCATAAAGCATTGCCATTTTTAACTATATATTTTTAGACATAGGGTCAGAGACATTGCTTTCATTTAAAATGAAAGTTGAAATTCTAAAGGTTTGATTTTTTAAACATGAAATGCTACCTTATTACAAGGGGTGGGGAACTCACATGGCCTTGCATGTGATAAAAAGCTTCCATATACAGTGGACCCCCAACAAACGGTTTGTATAACATCAAATCTGTACAACATAACAAATTCTGGAGATAGGGGAAATTTACTTAACAGAATTGCCTATGGGGAGAATCCGTACAACATAACAATGGTCGCAATTAGGGATTATTCCATTTTCAATGCATTCCTATGGGAAATTTGTACAAAGGAAAAATTGCTTAACAGAATTTCATTTGGATCAAATTAATTCCTTTATACAAGGTACTACTGTACATGGCTGAACATACATAGACTTGGTACCAAAATGTATGGCCAGGTCTGCAGAAACGGGAAGTGTCACAGTTTAACAGTGTCACAAATAGTGCGTTTCTAGCATCATACACAGACACATTTTCCAAAGAAAGGTTTTTGAGCTGGGGTGCTTGATCTACTGGCAGTAACAATTATTATGTAAACAGGGAAGAAGAACTCAAGGAGAACCTGAGAGACAATTCTGAGAAATTGTGCAAACTAAGGCAATTACTGCAGGACTAATTACCCTAATTGTGTAACCCCAGAAGCGATTGAGAAAGTCCTGTGATATGCTTATTCCATCTCTCATTACCAGCAGGAGCTGCTAAACAGCAAGCATCCCCAAATCCCAGGTTTGCAGTTACAGCAATGCCTCTAGGCAAGTATAGCGTATAGCGTCGTGATCCCAGCCTATGACAATCTTTCAGTGTCTGAGAGAATTAAAATAGTGGGATTGCAAAGACAATCTGGAGGCTGCAGTTCTGGTTCACGTGTGTCCCTTTCCTACCAGATCACTAGCTGACTTCTCCTCCTGAGACATCCCTGTTTGCTGTTGAACACATCCACATGGGAGCTCCTTCACGGTTTGATGCATAACTAGAACTGAGGGGGAACCAGTCTGGTAGAAACAGCTATGAAGTGGCCATGGATTTACGGTGCCAGCATAACAGCTTTTGCTCTTTGGAGTGTGTAAACTTTTCACAGCCACACTGGTAAGGTCAAAATAGACTGTGGTGGAACAGCATTTCACAGGGTGGCATGAAATACCCTCATATTTGATGTCTTGATTTGGGTTTCTTTGGCCAAGGTAATACAGTTTAAGAGCCAAAATATTTACTGAAGACACATTCATTTTTTTTTTAAAAAAGAGGTATGTTCCCTGTAATTTGCTTTTTATTTCCTAAGCCACTGCTGCTTCTATTTCTCCTTCTTAGAATGATTCTAGTGAATCTGGAATTACGTAGATGTTCATCTGAATACATGGGGAACAAGTGCTCTCTCCATTGTAATGGAAAGCAATAACCTGAAGAAGAAAGCTGCTGCTGCTACACGAGGAGACTCTCCACACAACTGAGAACACAGGTGTCTGCAGTGGTGTAACAGGATCCCCAAATCCTAAATTTATTTATTATTTTAGATCCATAGGCAGACATACTGGCCAGAATCCTATTACGAATCCTGAGTAGGGAAGAATAATTGACTATAATGTTTGAGTTACTATTCAGTGGGTCTCCTCTAGTTAGCACCACCAAAAGCATTCTGGACAACATGAAGCTGTACTATGCACTATGTACCATGTGCTCCACTTATGCTAACATGCCAATTTGGAGCTCTTCCCCCTTACCTCTGGAGAAAACACGGAGTGTCTTGACTGACAAAGACAGGTTTCCTGCTCGTGTGAAAAGGCTTCACCTGTAGATCCTACTTCCCTCATTAGATGTTTGCTCTCTGTGTAAAGTGACCAATGAAGTGATAATCTTCCCCCACTTACTCCATTTGTGAAGCTATAGTGGTTGTGGTAAAGTGGTAGAAGGATAACAACATGACAGTATGTAGTCAGTGATATGAGTGGGCAAAAAAGGAGACGATTTAGGCCAAATCTGAAAATAAACATATTATACATTATCAGCACAACAGACATATGGCCATCTGGGTTCATGCAAGAGGTATTCACGCAAAACACTAAACATGTGGACATGTTGTATGCATACATATGAATTATGAATGGACAGCTTCTTAGAGTTGGAGGCATTGGACCTCATCCCATTGGGAGTTAGACCATCATTTCACCACCAAGCCACTGCTAAGTAGAGATGGGCACGAAACGAACTTTTAGTTTGTTCTGTTAATTGTTATTCGGTTCGTTATGTAACAAACCAAATAACGATCCCCAGAGTGATTTTAGAACAAAACGAACAGAACCAAACAAAATTGGTTTGGTTCTGTTCATTTTGTTAATGGTGGTGTTCTCTTACCTGGTGCTGCTGGAGTCTTGGTGTTCCTGGCTGCCAATAATAATTAAAAAAACAACACAGCACCGAATGGGCCCCAGGGGCCATGTGGTCGGCGCTTTAAAAATAAATTTAAAAAACCCCGGCCCACACTACAGCTGTAGCGCAGGCCAGGAACCCAGAAGGTGCCGCCGGAAGGAGAAGGAGAAAGGTAAAGGAGGGCGAGCCAGGGAGGGAGAGAGGGAAGGGGAAAAAACCCGGCCAGGAACCCAGAAGGTGCCACCAGAAGGAGAAAGAGGAAGGTAGAGGAGGGCAAGCCAGGGAGGGAGGGAGGAAAGGGGAAAAAAACCTGGCCAGGAACCCTGGCCGGAAGGCGCCGCCGGAAGGAGAAGGAGGAAGGTAAAGGAGGGTGTGAGCGATCGAGCGAGCCAGGGAGGGAGGAAAAACTCAGCCCACGCTACAGCTGTAGCACGGGCCAGGAACCCGGAAGGCGCTGCCGGAGCAGAGCCACCGCCACTGGTAAGTAAGAACCCAAACTGGTTCGGGTTCGTACGATTTTTTAAAAAAATTCCTACGAACCCGAACCCAAACTGAACCGAGGGTGGATCTGAACCAGACGAACCAGAACCATGGTTCATCTGGTTTGCGCCCATCTCTACTGCTAAGTATTTCCAAACCAGAACTATCATTTGTGTTGCCAAAATTCAGTGGCAACTGCAATAGTTCCAAATGCAACAGCAAGGTATATTACCCTTCTGCACCACAGGTGACCCACTGAGTGGCCCGTAGAGATGGGTGGTTCATTTTGGAAGGGGACAGCTGACACTCGGGACCTAGTTCCACCCTCCGGAGCAAAATCAACCACTTTCTTTCCTTGCTGTACCTCGCCCTGGGCAAAATTCCAACCAGGAAGCAGCCTTCGATGTGTCATCTTTCCATTTCCCTGTTGCTGACCAATCAGACAGGGAGGCGGGATGATGCACATCCTCATGGTTCCTGATTGGCCAGCATCAGGGAAAGGGAGAGATGACACAGCAAGGTAAGTCAGTGGTTGATTTTGTTCCAGAGGGTGAGAGTGGGTTCCAAGCACCAGCTGTGCTGGCATTTTTCATTTCAGAACCAGTCCCTTTCCAAAATGAAACACCCATCTCTAGTGGCCCATTTTAGTCTTGGGAAAAGAAGGAAAGTTTTTTGTCAAGTTGTTGACAATCCTACCAAAATTTGGCAGTGGGGTTTACATTATCTGCAGAAATTGATAGCAGCACTCTCTCAAAATGGCTGGGGCATTGGAAACCATTCACCCTTCCAAGCACTCCTCAAGAGGATGGAACAAAACAAGACAAAACCCCATACTTTAAAAAGAAGCTAATATTTTTAAACGTGGAATCTGTTTATCAATGGTTAGAAAAGAGAAGTAGAGACTAAGACCCTAATCTGTATTAACAAATAAATATAAGCAGAACCCATGCAAAATGATGTTTAATAAGCACAGATTGGTTTTATTAATCAAAAATTAATAAAATGTTTAAAAAAGAAAGCTAAAAATGGCCTTCTTACCATTTCTGATTTTAGGGAGAGATTAGAGGGATTGGGATGGCAAAAAATTGAAAACAGCCATTGATGTTATGTTGGCCCATTCCAGATTACAAGAATCTAACTCTATCCTGGCATTCAAGCCCTTAAAATGTCATTTCAGAGGTAACTGTAATTGTCTTTTGCAGAGTGGGGAGGAGCCAAAAGGAAGGAAAATTGGAACTGTCTCCACCACTTTCCTTGTCTCAGTCCTACTACTATACATGTGTTGGAGGTCAGAGGTTTGCAGGGGGAGTCTCTCTCTACTCATGCCCACATACCTTCTTGTAGAATTCTGCAGGGGACCACTTCCAGCACAAGAACCACCATAGTCATCTCAGGACTAACACTCAAGACCTTTTCATGCCCATACATTTGGGTCAGGCAACATTATGGGAAAGTATCTCCCAAACGACAGCAGTTCGGCTCTCAGTGCAGCAGAGTTATGGAGCAGGTCTTCCACCTTACAAAATTCTATATCCTAAAATGTATGGTCTTTTAGGTTTTATTCATTGTTCTGTCACCCCCTTTATGCCTGTCATACACACCACTGAGCAACTTGGAAGGGGCATGCCTTGTGCAGCACCAGTTGTCTTTCTCATAAAATCCACTCATTGTAGACACCTATACGTCCCTTTTGTTGAGCACTCCACATTAAATAAAGCATGTAATATTACTTTTAGTATACTTACCCTTTCTTTTTTATTTTGGAAGATTTATTTAGTCTTCCAAATCCTCCCATTAAGGTTGTGAGCTTATGACCACCCAGGGGCCATCTAAAATTATGGCAGGTACATTAGGTCCAGTACTTGTGAAACTCTGAATTGTCACATTATTTTTCATTGCAGATCTAATGGGCCTATTCCTGGTTGTGTGGAACAAGAGCCTGCCTTGGTGAGCGGCAGTAAACTAAGCAAGAGCTTTGAGGGACTTTGTCTTGGAGTACGCAATGGGAATGAAGCACATACCAATCCACAGCGATGTTCCGGCAAAAACATTACCCTAAAAATAAGTGAAAACTCTGGCGTGACTGACTAAATGTCCATCCATTCCATTCACATTAGCTGCAAATTAAAGATCATTGCAAGAGTTCAGAGAAACAACACAAGTATTTCACCCCTCTCTAGTCCTCACCACAAACATTGGCTGTTGCAGAGCATGTCATTTTATTTTGTGATGTATGTGTTATTATTACTATGCAGTCTTCAAATGCACGGTCTCCTGCTGTCCGACTCCTCCTCTCTGACTGCAGGCTCAGGACAAATTACAGTCCTTTAATGAACTAGCTGATCTGCGTACTTGTGATTCTCATCTTAATCAATGTCTGATTCCATTCATTAGATGCTAGTCTATACTCAAATCTATCTTAAATGTTTTTTTAATTGTCACTAACTCCTAAAAGATGGAAGGGCAAGTCCCAGAGACGACTACAGAGCAGATTCAACCACCACTCACCCTCACACGTTCCATGATGTTTCTGCTACTGTTGTCTTGTCATTGACCAAAAAAATGGTCAATGACCAATTTGGCCATTCATTTATTCTGCCGTATTTTAATTAACAAGGTGCATTTATAACCTAACTGCATGTTATTTCTGCTTAGTTAAATCAAGTGTAGCTGTATGGGAAATCACATTTAAAAAAAATAAAGAAATAAATTGCTCCAAGGTTATGGAATATCCTCTCCAGGGAAGGCCAGGTTAGTCCCTTCCATGGTGTCCTCCTAATGACAGCCAGGGACTCTCCTTTCAAGGCAAGCTTTTAGTGGGTAAACTGAACAGAAAGAAGGGAACTTATTGTGGAATGCTGTCGCTTTCTTCTTTTTATAGTGTGTTTTTGCAAAGCTTTCAAACTGCTCCAAAGTTGTATTATTGAAGGATTCACGGCCAGGATCCAATAGTTGTTGTGAGTTTTTCGGGCTGTTTGGCTATGTTCTGGAAGTTTTTCTTCCTGACGTTTTGCCAGACTCTGTGGCAGCATCTTCAGGGGACAAAGAGCTCAGATGCCAGCCACAGAGTCTGGTGAAACATCGGGAAGAAAAACTCCCGGAACACAGCCAAACAGCCCGAAAAACTCACAACTGCTCCAAAGTTACTGATTTTCAAAATATTATTATGGAATGGAATCCAAAAGTGGGACTTATGCTGCTTCATGCTGAAGGCATCACCAACAGCTTCAATTTTCCAGAAATTAAACATTTCTGACCCTATTCAAGTGCAGATGTAGCATGATCGTCTGCTACAGGGTCTGGTTCTTGTGTCAATATCTCTCACAACTGTGTTGTCTAGCAAACACGATCCATTCTAGCTAATAAATAAGAAGATGCTTTCTGTCACTCTTTCAGCCAACTGCAGGGATTCTTGTTTTATCTTAAAACAATTCTCCAAGCAGCTAGCTGGTGAATTCCCAGTGGGAGCAAAAAACTTGATTCCAGCTGAACACAGGTTACTGAATGCTCCGCCATATAATAATTGATTTTGTGATACATCGTGTGGGAGTTCACTTAGAGATTGTTGAACTTTTCACCAAGGGCCTCTGGCTTATCATGAATTGGGATCCCAAAGGTGAAGAACCAGTGCACGACATGTGCAGGGTTTAGCATTCAGAACGGTCTTTTAACTTACATTTTCTTCTGTTAATCTAATACAGTACTTCAGCCCCTACTAAGGTCTAAATGTGTGCCGCGTCTCATTATGATGGCTAAGTTGTCTTTGGAGATAATCACCAAAGGAATGTTTTATAAAAATGAAGGGTGGGTAGGAATATGCCTAGAAAACCTATTTTTTATTATTGTTAAAAAAATTCTGTTGTTTTAGCGAAGAGGTTTTGGATGCTGATAGGAAAGCCACTATAGCTATAGGGCACATTTGATTGCCTTTTAAAAACTTCTTTTAATCCTATAATAGCAAAAAATTAAATCAGTGCTGACATTTTTTGTTGCCAGAAGAAGGTAGTAAAAGGGTAAAGAAATAATTGTTAGTTCTGAGAATATAATTAGCAACTCTAATGCTTTAATCTTTAAAAAAATGCATATTTTGAGCCAGGGTGAATGATTAAAGAAAAGATATTGAAAGCCTTTGAAAAAAAATAACTGTTTGTTTTTTAATTATAAATTATGATCACTGTAATTAGCTCATTTAGTACATTTATAATATAAACAAAATATGGATACACAGAGGTTCTGTGATATTTCAGGGGAACTAGGAGGAGGCGTGCATCCCTGTCTCTAAAACAATTCAAAAACTAGGAGTGTCATGGTTCCATTCCCGTATTCAGAGCAAAATTCATATAACAATAAAAGAATCTGCAAGACACTTGTAAATATAAAAGAATGGAAGCTTAACTTCTATTTCCTATCCTTTTCCTTGCTTTTCTCTTCTTGCTGCTCTCTTGACTTTGCATTTCATCAAACAGGCTAGTGATCCTATAGAATGGCTTAAGGGTTGGCAAAGAAGTCTCAAAGGGAAGGAGAGGCTGTGGCAAATTGGTCAAAATGAACTAACTCTTGAGACACAGCCACTTGACCCGTTACAAAGAGGGGGAAAGAAGAAGACAGAAGTAGGTGTGGGTCTACTGCTTTCCTTCAATGCAGCTCAATTGTTACTACCTTCTTGCATTTGTAGGTAGTTCAGTGATGAACGCTTGAGCCGATCCTAAAGAACGGAGGGACACCATGTTCTGTTTCACACACAGATACATATAGCCAAGATGTTCTTGTATCAACTGAAGGCACATTTGCTGACATACAGAGGGGATGCTGGTTTTCAGTGAAGCTTAGCTTCCTGAAGTCTCAGATGTTGCACACACCACATGATTAGAACAAACCAAAGTACCTTTTTAGTGTTCTGGAAGGTTTGGGTGAAATTTGAAGGCAGAATGAGAGATTGAAGCCTTAAATATTTTAGATTCCTGATTGCAGTGAACACAATACTGTAAAAAGCATATCCTACCTGATACATTCAGAAGTAGATATTGAAAACCTGATGAGGATTATGCCCCAGTCTGAAACAATGCCTTATATATCCACCATGGTTTATTTTGCTATTGGTTATTATTTATCCATGGTTTGCAGTATTTTTCTCAGTATAAGACAATAGTTTTGTCTAAAATCATTAGGCTAAAATTTGAGGGTCGTCTTATACTTGGAAGTAAGCCGAGGAGAGAACCATGCAGTTGTGAAGCTGTAATTTTGGGTTGAAAAAGTAGGGGTCGTCTTATACATGGGTGTAGAGATGGGCACGACTTGAAAAAAATTTTTTTCGAGTTGTCGTTAGTCGGGCCGGTTCCATTTCGGCTCGTTTCCGTTTTTCGCGAAAATTTGCAAAAATTAGTCAGTTCGTTTTTTCGTTTTTTCGTTGTCATTAGTACTGGTTTGGGGAGGGGGTAGCGGGCTCCTGGAGGGAGCTGCAGGAGTCAGCCAGAGCCACAAGTGACGGACTGGCAGACTCTTTGCACCCGCTGTGTCTCACGTACTTGCATGTAGTGCAATGCAAGTAGATCTGGCTTAGGGTTAAGATGGGTTAGCGGAACGGCTAGGGTTAGGCTAGTTACGGGTGAGGTTAGGGTGAGTATTGGGGTGCACCTCTGGGTGCCTCTCTGACCCACTTAGAAGGACAGTGTACTGGCGTATGGGTTAGGCTTAGGGTTCGGGTTTGGGCTACGATTAGTGGGCTGTTTATGCCCGATTGGCACATCCCAGAAGTCTCTGTGGTCAACCTGGCCAAGTGGCCATGCGATTGGTGGAAAATTTGCATGGTCTACTCCCATGGGCGAGCCCATCATTGCAAATGTGCAGGTGTAAAAAAATAAAATAAAATAAAATCAACGGAGACTTTTTTTGCAAGAAAAACCCACTGCTGCTACTGTAAAAATTCAAGCATTTAAAATAGCCAATTTTCGCATCTTTCTGTGGTGCTTTGGTGGGGTTTTGGGCAACGATTTCAAAAAAAATATTGTGGTCTCCATTTTGGATCCCCCCCCACCGCATGGCAAATGGATGCGCCCTCCCAGCCTGGTACAGTCAGCAAAACCTGGCCATGCGATTGGTGGAATGGCTCCAAAACTTTGCATGGTCCACTCCCATGGGCGAGCCCATCATTGCGAATGCGCAGGTGTAATAAAATAAAATAATAAAATAAAATAAAATAAAATAAAATCAACGGAGACTTTTTTTGCAAGAAAAACCCACTGCTGCTACTGTAAAAATTCAAGCATTTAAAATAGCTAATTTTCGCATGTTTCTGTGGTGCTTTGGTGGGGTTTTGGGCAACGATTTCAAAAAAAATATTGCGGTCGCCATTTTGGATCCCCCGCACTGCATGGCAAATGGATGCGCCCTCCCAGCCTGGTACCAGCAGCGCAGCAGTAGCAATAGCCAAGGAGAGGGGGGCGGGGAAACCCCCCCAAATAAAACACCCTTCTGGCCTGGTAGGTGCCCTCAGACAGTTTTCGCCTACTTTTAGGGCCGGGAATCGGGTTTTTTTTTTACTTTTAAAAACTTTTTTTCTGTGCCGCTTGGCATTGCGCGATGCAAGTAACAAGCACGACAAATCAGACCAACTTGTTCGTTCGTCGGTTCGAGCTCGAATTCTGGTGGAGTAATTCCCGTTTCCGTTTCCGTAGAGTAACGGATACGAGTAACGGAAACAGAAACGGGAATACCGCTAAGTCGTGCCCATCTCTACATGGGTGTGTTGTCTTATATATGGGAAAGTGAGGTATTTAGCTGTTCTTGAGATATTTTTGTTTGAACTGGTAATCTCTAGATTAGACTACAATGCTCTCTACATGGGGCTTCCCATGAAGCTAATGCAGAAGCTTCATCCAGAACATCCAAAACACAGTGGCCAGAATACTAACTGGAGTGTGATGATATCATATCTCCTCCACACTAGCCACTCTGCACTGGTTATTGGTTTGCTTCCACATTGACTTCAAGGTAATGATGATAACATACAAAGCCCTGAATGGTTTAGGATCTCGTACGTGACAGATCACCTTCTACCACAGAGAACTCTGTATCCCTCTGCTCAAAAGTTTGCATACCTATAACTGCAAATGGTCAGATATACTCAACATGCAAGCACCAGCTGTTTTAAAATCTTAAACCCCACCCATCTGTTTATTTCTGTTCTGCAGGTGGGGGTGGGTTCATCTTCTTCACAGAACTGTCTTCCTGGATGGCAACCAAGGATGTACAACAGCTATCATGTCACAAAAGGCTGTGACATTTGTCTCTGAAGTAAGAAGCCCTGGTGGCTTAAATGCACACATTAAATTTAAGCGATTCTTAAACCAGTTTATAGCTCTCTTGAAGGTTATTTTGAAGTAATCTTGAATAATATGGAATTTTAGGCTTCTAAACAGTGGAGGCTAGTGGTCACTCCACTTTCACAGGGGTGATTGATCTACTCCAAGTTTTACTCTGAGCTTTACAGGAACAGTCCAAGGTACTGGAACCTATCCTGTGTAAGGTGCCTCCTATTGAATGAACCTCATGGCGCAGTGGTTAAATGCCTGTACTGCAGGTAAAACTGTGCTCACGACCTGGGGTTCAATCCCAGGTAGCCGGCTCAAGGTTCACTTAGCTTTCCATTCTTCCGAGGTCAGTAAAATGAGTACCCAGCTTGCTGGGGGTGGGCAACGTGTAGCCTGCATATTGTAATGAAACTGTAAATCGTCCAGAGACTACTTGAAGTGGAATAGGGCGGTATATAAGCAGAACACTTTAATGTAGGGGGAAAGAACAGCCATAAAATGTGTGTATTGATGTTTCATATGCTGTACTAGAGCTTACCTCTGTGTCCATCTCCATGAGAGGTTGTAGGGTGAGACACTTTGATTTGTCCTTGACAGTGTACCTGCCCACAATCTGGATGCTCTAGTCTGCTGCTCGCATCTCCGCATGCTCTTGAGGGCAATCTCTTTAGTCGAGTGCCGTTGCCTTATTTGTTTGAGCATTTGTTTACAGCTGAAGGAAGGAAATAGAAAACAGCAGTCATAGATATTACAGCTGTCACTGTGACATTGGTTTTTTTCTTCTTTCCCATATCAGTTACTGCCATAGCAGCTGCTGCTGAACCCCGATCATGACCGTAACTTGCTGCCCACTATTAAACCATGAAAGGTCCTGTCCTCCCAGGTGCTAGATCAAGCTCAAAATGCCAAGCTGTCTGTCATCGTCTCAGTGGCTGTCTCGATTCTTAAAGAAGGAACACAATCCTTAAGAGTAGAGGGATAAGACAGTATGAGTGTGGCTCTTTCGATATCAATTCAGGCACTTGGGAAAAAAAGAAATGAATTTTTAATAAGCATTTTGGGGGAAATTATGATAGGCTTATATAAAGGTGTAGTTTTTTGATTCCTCAACCCTGTGGTACACTTTAAAGCAGAGGAACCTACAAACACACCTGGTCAGATTCTTTCACTAGCAGCGACACTGAAATTCTTCCAGGATTATGTTGCCATGAGCATGCTTTTTAAGGGGTAGTAGATGCTTATGGCCAGTAGTCAGAGCCCTAGGAAGCATCACTAAATCAGATGAAACATGATGGCAAATATGCCAATAAATATGTTAGCCATCAGCTGGGGAGTACTGTTTAGGCAGGAACCAGGTTTTCAGTGCCACAGTGGAGTACCTTGGCAAAACTAGCATCCTGGGCAAAAAATTCTGTCACTGCCCTATGGTCATATTTGCAGGACCACCCAGAGGTGCTGGGGGCCATGGTGTGATATGAGGAGTCTTCCAGCTATCTCCTCCAAGGGCCCTTGCATATGTGAGCAAACTTGGTGGCTATATGTGAGGAAAAATGCACTTACAGATTACATGCAGGCATGCTTGCCAGCAGTTGCTATTTGCCCTGAAATCAAGTGGAATAATAGATGTTACTGTGGTTCCCCCCACCCCCATATGATGATAAGTAGGGGCTGTGTTGTACTTTTCCTGAGTGCCTCTTCCAGTTTACAACCCCCCGCTTGGTAGAGTTCCTTTCTACCTCCTTGGATCCAGATTAGCAGATGTCATCTTCCTGTGACCACTGAACTTGACCGCTACTTAGGATTTTAACTGTGGCAGCGTGAAATCCCAAACATGCAACAATCCTTCTTTCCTAAGGCCATGCTACACTTTAAACAGCCCACCAGCATTAGAATGAATGAATGCATCCTATTGTGGGGCCAGTGTGCAGTGTGAACCTTGGGGATCATGTAAGCCAATGAGGAGCATAAAATAGGCTGCAAATCAAGCCAGTGTAGTTGCAGGCTTAAAAAGAACACATCATCATTCCTTCAGCAGAACACAAATGGACAAATGGACATGAGTGGCTCTACACTGAACTCAATATAGCAGCTTCATATTGCATCCCATTGAAAGACATGTTGCGGAACAAAGATACATTTTGCCTTATATCAGGCAAAACCAAACAAAAACTAAAAACATTGTGTCACCTTCAAGATTAATGGCTATATTTTAATGTGAACTTTCATGGACAAGTCCCTCCCCCCAAAAGCTCATATTGAAATAAAGCCACTAGTTTTAAAGGTGACACGATGAGTTTTATTTAGTTCTGCATTTTGCTAGTTCTTTTTGTGGAATTATATTCCATGTACACACAAATATTTGAAAAACACTATTTTGCATATAGAAATAGCAATTTTATAGCATTGCAGTCATCTTTAGAAAAAAATAAGTATCTTTAAAAGATTTATTACAATATAGTTTTGGGGTACTGAAGGGAAGCAGCAATAATGTAGGCAGGACGCAGCCAAATAAGCAATTTTGAGTTTCATTAATTTCAAATGGGAGTGATTTGAGCACATGTGTAACTCTCCCATGAAATTAACAGTGCTTAATTTTGGCTGAATCATAATCACCAATCTATAGTATTTTCACTCAAGGAGAAGTGCATGCCTTGCCATCTCTTTTGAGTTTTTCGTTACGAAATTTGGAAAGCCCCTCTCCCCCCAAAAAAGCCTCCATTATCTTTCCAGAACATTACATTGCTAGCAAATGCCAAACATCAAATAACTTATAATAAATGGTACTCAGTGGTACTGACAAGTAATGAGGTTGCAACGTGTGTGAATTAGATGTCGCAATGAATGAAAGGAATGTGTTAATTCTACAAATAAGTTTATTTTAGCTCAAGGGAAAAGCAGCTGCCTTTTGAACTTATGAACCTGCTCTTAGAGAAACAAGATGTATCACAAATGAACATGTGCTCTCAGCGTTCCTGCTGTGATAGAAATGGAGGGGGGGGCACAGGATTGCTAGATTATCCAAAAGGCACTCTTCAAATTGTTATAAAAATATACTACTACTACTACTACTACTACTACTACTACTACTACTACTACTACTACTACTACTACACACACACACACACACACATTTAAGAGTGACTAAAAAAGTAGAAGTATTTAAGCAAAACGATCCAGCTTCTGCCTTCTTCCGATGTCCTGGTAAACAGTATGCTGTTTCTTTTATGGAACTTAGATGAATGATGTTATGCATTGTCCTCTAGGCTCAGCCATGAGGTGTTAATCAGATAGATCAGGGCTATCCAACTTTGAACAGCCTGCGGGCTACTTTCAGAAGTGTGTGTGTGTGTGTGTGTGTGTGTGTGTGTGTGTGTGTGTGTGTGTGTGTGTGTGTGTGTGTGTGTGTCTGTGTCTGTGTCTGTGTCTGTGTCTGTGTCTGTGTGTGTGTGTGTCTGTGTGTGCCCCTCCCTGGTGCTCTGGATTTGGGATGGGGGGGTTTCTGCGGGTGCCTCCGTTCAGGCAACGAGCCAGAGCAGCCTGTCCTGGCCGCTTCGGGGCTCCAGGACATGCTGCGGCTGACAGTGAGTGTCCTGCACCATGGACGGCAGGGGCTGCTGCTGCCTCTTTGCTGGCCCGCAATGTCCAATCACGGGCATGGTGCAGTTGAGGCACCAAGGGAAAGCCCCTCCCACTCTCGGGGAGACCCAGGAAGTGTACCTTGTTCCCTCACAGGCATCTCCAGGCAAGCAGAGATGTCCGGCTCCTTGGTTGCGGGAGAGGGGGCAACAGGCTAATAACAATAACGCTAGGAGATATACTAGGACCATAGAACAATCAAGAGTTCAGAGGTATCTGATATGGTTCCTTCATATTGAGACCATGTAGCTTAAGAACTCTAGCAACATTCATTTGGTTTCCCAGGCTTGATCTCCCATCTGTTGCTGGACCACAACGCCTGTCATCCTAGGCCAGTGGTGGCAAACCTTTGGCACTCCAGATGTTTTGGACCACAACTCCCAAAAGTTCGCCACCACTGTCCTAGGCCATTTGTCATGCTGGTATCTGAGCATTTTTGTCCCACAATATCAGAGGATCTACGTTTAGGACACACCTATTTTTCTTTTCTTTTTTGCACAACTTAATTAGCATGTACACATTACTGTACGCTGATGGGGAAGCTCTCTACATATGGTGAGGACTGGGGATGTGAACAAACTACTCCACCCAATCCATGTGACCTGTTATGTGCTCAACTTGCTATGGAATTAATGTTTATATAAAAACTTGCATGCATAGGAATTCAAGTTTACATAGATTTTGTCTATAAAAGATGTACTTCTTGCAATAGAGTTGTAGAGATAATATAAATGCAGGCGATGCACATCGCTCTCTCCATGTGTAATCCCCTCTGCAAACATGAGTTCCACACAAAAAATAATATCATAGCCTCAAAGCTGTGAATATACATGTGTGAGCCAGTTGAGAACTAGTTTGCATGCTATGAAAGCTCCTTCTACATAAAACCTTCCATGATACCTTACTTTGCAATGTATGTAAAGTGAATGCCATGTTGGAGACATGCACTGCACAATAAATTTTCATCCCAGCATTGTCAGCCTCAAGGAAACAGTGCCAGGCTATATGTCTTCATAATATTCAAAGCATTTTATGTCAGTAGAACAAACACCACCTTGGTATAATGGCACTATCACACATCCCAGAAGAGCCGCTTTTAAAAAAAGGCATCTTTTCTCCTGCTGTGATCATGTGGTTCAAAAAGTGCTCCCATTGTCCTCATGTCCATGTCCGCTTTGCTATCAGTCATTCTGTCACCAAGGGCAGAAGCCTCTTTTTTACATGATTTGTTAACGATGACTTCTGGGTGTGCGTTTATAAAAAACTTGCTTTTTTACTTCAAAATTCAAAGTCATTGGGAGGAGGAAGGAACAAACAAACCAGCTCCTGGGCAAGCAGGTGGCTTGCAAGGGCTTCCCATCCCTGCATCCCAGCCCCACCATCATGCACATACACAAAAACAAACAAATGTGCCAAAATATAAAGGTTTTTAAATGTAAATTTTTTTTAAAAAAAGACAGCAATGGAAAACCTGGAAGTAATTACAAGGGGCTCTTTCAGACCCTTCCATGTAAGAGTCATTTAAAAAGGGAGCTCCCAAGCCTAGCAATAAAGTAGAACCCCTCCAGTGGTGGTTCCAGGAAGATGCGCTTCAGGGTGTGTGGTGGAGCGTTTTTTTTTGGTTTTTTTTTAAGGAAAAGGCAGCTCTCCATTAGGACAGAATTTTTAGGGGTGGCTTTTCTTGCAACAAAAAGCACATTTTAGTGGTCATGAGATAGCACCCTAAGTCAGTCCTCATTCCCAAGGAAACTGAGGCCAGGGGATGACACCCCGATGTATGCCAAAGCTGGGCTTCCTTATAACATCAGGTACCCAAGGTTCCAGGCTCTGCATTAGTTACTTGGTAGCTTGGCTTAAACAGCTATGACTGGAGTAAGCTGGTTTCACATTCTGTATTACTTAACACTAGAAATGTGCACAAAACAAAAAATGAAATGCTGTTTCATCATTTTGTTAGGTAACAAATTACTTTGTTACCTAACAAAGCAGTAGGATGCATTTTGTTTTGTTTTGTGATGAAACACCATTTCCTCTCTAGAACAAAACTATTCATCCTAGAGGAAATGGCAAAGGAGCAATTCTAAGTAAACCCCTGAAAATTGGAGAGATTTGGGTTTCAGGGGGCTGAGTTATTAAGGTCCAAAGGGGGTGCCACTAGCAAAAATTTCTTCTAATTGGATTCGGAAGCCAAGTCATGCCAGGCGAGTGATTAGTGTGGCCATAACTTGGCTTCCATTCTGAATCCAATTAGAAAGAATTTTTTCCTTGGGGTACCCCCTTTCAACCTTAATAACTCAACTCCCTGAAACCCAAACCTTTCCAAATTTCTGGGGCTTACAGGGATGAGCTTGAGGAAGTGCCCCTGCCATTTTCGTTCCTCTATGGCCAGGGTAGCATAGCATTTTGTTTCATTTGTTTCATTTTGTAATGAAAATACTTTAAAAATTCATTACAAAGGAAACAAAATGAAACTACTAAAGAAACAAAGCAAAATGATATATTTCTGTTTCATGCCCATCACTGCTGAAGACCAACATAGATCTATATAATATATTGCAATTATTAGAAATACATATTTTGTTACACATGATTGGAAGGTGATAGGTACTATATAGATAAAAAGCAACTCCAACAATTTAGAGGCAAATGTAAAAACACGTACAAAACAACACCACTCAAAAATATAATCAAAATCCTACTCTAAGTCACCCTATTTCTCATTTTGTTCTTGGGACCCAGATGAGACTAGAAAAGCAGACCATAGAGTAGACTGCCTACAATCAGATGGTCAAACTCTGAATAATAATAATAATAAAAAATCCTACTTATCATTGGGCAGGAGATTATTATCCAGTCTAAATGCTGGGTCCAAGGAACATTCAAGAAAGCTACATCACCCTCTGGTTACATATTTGCTCCTCACCCCTCCCAATCTAGACAAGCACAGCTGCACCGGTTAGCAATTAGATGTCCTTGAAGCAATTCTGATTTGCTTAGCCATTGAAGGCAAGATAATGTAGGGACTTTCCCAGCTTCTGGGGAAAATAATTCATGCAGCTGTGAGGCAGACAGCAAATACCCAGCTTGAACGTACAAAGAGAGTAAACCCAGGCCTGGATTTAGTCTGAGCATCAAAGCCTTCTTCACGTAGGCGGTTACTTCACATACCTCCTCGTGCTGCGGTGAGCTTGGCTCCGATCTGAATTTGGATGCAATCACATGATCTGAAACCGGGGCTGCCCCTCTTTCCTGTGTACTCATGTGCAAGCTGGGTGAAGGCGAAGGCATTCCAGCCTCACGTCTTTGATGCACTTAGAAATGAAGGGTTCCTTTGCTTTCCGCTGGTTCAGTAAGCGGTTCCTGGTTTTCATTTTTCGGTCTTTCGATTAATCGACGGTCTCCCGTCATTTGTGCGTTCCGCATTATTTTCCTATCTTTCTAATTTTTTGTGCAAGCATTCCATGGCAAACTCCATAGGCGCTGCTCCCTGTAACGCCATTACCTCCTCCTGTCACTAGGTGGCTTCAGACAGGGAGGAACTTTTAAACAGCAGGAACTGTTTCAGAATGTGAATGCTAGGAAACCACACGTACCGCCAATTCAGACCGAAAAGCGGATTGACCAGATTCCTGAGGTCGAGGAAGGGAATCTCTCAGCCCGCTTGGGGCATACTTCGGGGGGCGTGGTCGGAGCGACCACGCAGCCACCCCGGAGGTACGTGAGGCTCCGTTCCATCAAACGGAGCTGCAGCAGAGCCACGAACAGTGACGAGAGGTACATGAAGTATCCGCCGTAGTCTCCCCTTTGTGTGTAGTCTAAGCAGCATGTGGAGAGGTCGTAGGCATTGTGCCCAATAAGTAAAGAATGCTCCTGATTATTTATTGAATTATTATTTGATCAGTTGACAAATATTCAAGACAGTTCAACATAATATTAACATGTGCTGAAAGATGTGCGAGTACTTGGTTTGCTTTAAAAAAATTGTACACACTATTCAACATTTCCATTTCCCCCATAAATAGGATGTAAAACACTTTGAGATTTCCAAGATCATATTTGGGAGAAAGGAGACAGAGGGTTTTGAGTCCTCAACTCTTAAAAAGCTTGGTTTTGAAATTTTGTGCATTAAGGTTGCCACTAGAGATGGGGACAAATTTAAAAAATATGATTCAGTGATATTCATAAATATCGCTGATTCATAAGGTATTTGTCCCTTCGTATTTGTTGGTTTGAGAGACCCTGACAAATATGAAGGGATTGCCCCCACAGACTAGCTATTCCTCAGGGGTTGAAGCAAAGAAGCTGCACTCAAGAAGAGATATCCCTCCACCAAGTTTGCTGGGGTGATGATGGAATCCCTTCCCATAACATAGCTAAGGTACTATCGATGTAATTGGCATACTGATCCCATAGACAGTGCCTGGTCTGGGCTCTGGGATGGGAAACCCCACTGCTGCATTGGTGGTAGTGGGGGAATCCCTTTCCAGAGCCTGGGTAAGCCCAGCTGGGATCTGGGAAGGAATTCCCATCCACCCACTCACCAATCTTGGTGGAGGAATTCCTTCACAGAGCCCAGCCAAGGCATTATCTGGTTTGTGGGTTAATGGAGTGAAAATTTGTGGTTTCTCAACCTTGACGGACCACAAGCCAAGATGAAATGACACTTTGGCACTTCATCCCCATCTCTAGTTGCAATCTCTCCTCAAACTGACAGGCTCCTCTAACAGCTATGTGGCAATAAAACAGAAGCATCCTGCTCAAACAGGCTGGGAATGACAGTACTAATTTAATTTTACTGGTATAGGTCATTGAGAAGTTTGTTTGTTTGTTTGGAAGACATTACCAAATTTTTCAGATTTTTCTTATAGTAAAAGGATCTTGTAATAAAAAATGAAGATGGGGGAGGGATTTTTGCCCATTCTTAAAGGATAGGAAGATGTGGAGGATATATTTGAGTTTCAGCATGTTGCATATTTCTTGGAAGTATGGAAGATGAAGAAAACCTTGATAGTTCCTTTTCTGTCACTTTGTTATAATATTATAATATTCAGAACTATCCCCTGTTGCTCACTGTGTCTAATAATGCTAACCTTCACTAAGCAATTTTACCTGTCCCTCCCCCTCAAAACCTTCCTTGTGTCTGGAATACTACTGGGAATTATGTAAGGTCAATTTTTGGCTGGTTGAAGGAAAACTCCATGTGGCTTAAGCCATGTAATATAGAGCACTGCGGTGTGATCCTTTTTTCAATAAAACTTTTTGTCACTACAGAGTTTTATGTATTACCAGTAAAAGCAAAAAAGGAAATTAGAAACACGGCCAAAGCTGCCCATCATAGTTCATAACAGCCTACATTTCTTCCAGTATATTAAAACGAGCAGCCTTTGTCAGAGTGATGATAAACAATATACTGTAGTCTCCCCCTTTTATATTTCATTTACAGGTCTGTGACACACACACACACACACACACACACACACACACACACACACACACACACACACACACACACACACACACACACACACACCATATGCATTCATATGGTCCTTATGTCTGAAATGCAAAACTGCTGAACCAGTTCGGTTTTCTTCTATTCGGTAACTTCTGAGGTAAAAATGGCTCAGTCAAAGAAAAGGAACTTTGGCCATAGTGTCATGAAAAGATGAGTCTCAAGTACCAACAGCCTAAGTTCCTGAGATCACCTGCACCGACTATGGCGCCTTTGTGTTATGACGGACTGTCTGTTAGCCTACAGAGCACAATGTGTTTCTTGTGTATACACTTACCTTTTGTTTCTGCAACTTTCTGGCCTCAGCACATGCAAAAGTTTGAATTTCCTGTTGGCTCAGAGGTGAGATTTATAACTTTTATTAAGGTTGCTTTTCATTGTGAGTTTACTGGGCAGAAAGCCTACAGGGTTCCTTTTATTTTATTTTTTTCATCAGTACGTATGAGGGTTTTCTCTCTCTCCCCCCTAAAGGACTTAATTGCTTGAATTTACCAGAGGGGTTTAAGGCTGCAATCTGTTTCAATACCATCGGCTCCTAAAATTGCCAGGTGCTGGGCTTCCCCAGGGGAGCTAGACATCTCCAAGCCAGATAGGTTTTGACCTCTTGAGCTACCACAATGCTCTGGGTTGTATCTCATTGTCATGTGCTACTCAGTAGAGATGGGCACGAAACAGAAAAATGATGTTTCGGTTTTTCATTTGTCGTTGAGAGGTCTGTTTCGGTTTGTTTCCGTTTGTCGGGATTTTTTTTGAAAAATTTCGTTACCATTTTTTGTTTTTTTGTTTGTCGTTTCTACCCGCTTTTTGTGTGATTTTTAAAGCATTTCTGTGCACAGGCATCCTCCAACACCCCAGACCAGAGGGAAAACACTAAAAAAATGGATGCTGGCAGAGACACAGTATAGACTAGGTATGCAAGGAGGCTGCAAAGGCAGCGGCGGGCGTTGCCTAGGGTGCAAGGCACCCGCAGAGTGACTGCACTGAGGGGCAGGGGAGGGTACTCACTGAGAGGTACGCAGCACACATGCACACAGGGAGGCTGCAGGACTGAAGCTAGAGTCGCAGAGACAGCAATCCCACCCTAACTCCCACCAGAGACTACAAGGAGGACGGGGGCTGCCAGAGCTTTTTATGCCCTCTGTGGCTGCCAGACCTGCCCACCCAGTCTGCAACCTGGGCATGCTATTGGTTGAACATGATCCCACCACATGGCTTGCTTCCATTTTGTGGCTGGTGGTGACATCCATTTTAAAGGGAAAAGAACAATACATCACGATGGGAGAAGACAAAAACAAACGTTTTAAGGACCCCAACCCCCCTGGTAGGTATTATCAGACAATATAAATAATTATCGCTGTGTTTTTACGGATGTCCAGGGTGTTTTTTAACATTTAAAACAGCTCATTTCATTGTGTGTCACCATTAACGGAAACGAAACGTAACGACCACAATTTTCGTGGTTCTGTTTGTTTCGTTGCATTTTCATCACAATTTTCATTTGTCGTTTCGTTACGTAACGGAAACGACAAACGGTAATGGAAACGAAAAAAATGTTCGTTCCGTGCCCATCTCTACTACTCAGAGTAGAAATGTGACTGAATGTCCCTGAAAGCAAAATATCAAGGTGAATTTGAAGTGTTTGCCTGGATAATACGTTTGGGAAGTTTTTATCAAACATAATTTCATTCAGAGCAAATCACAGAGAAATTTGCCAGTTTTCTAGATACAGACATACAATCTAGGCTACTCATGCTTTAATTGGACTGATATTATGATTTCAGTCAGGCAAAAAACATGGCTCCTTTAGACTGGATCCAACCCAGTCAAACTGGCAGAAATTCATAGAAAGTCAGAAAATTAGTCCCTTTATGTGCCACAGCGAGGGGAAAGGTGTAACCACATCTGAGGCTATCCTCAGGTGCTATTAATTTGAATATTTATTTACCTCACAACAGATCAACAGGGAAAAATATCCACAAAATGTAAAAGAAATCAAAAGAAAACCAATGAATATCTAACACAATATAACATGTGAAATGAAAAGTACAAAGCAGATTAAGCTGATTTAAAGGTGAAATTATAATTATGCCAAATTATTCAGTTACCCTTTATAAAACAATATATTTGTCCCTAACTTTCCACGAGCCTTCTAGTCGAAACAATCCATATTTCAGCTATTGCAACTCAAGAGGATCTTGGAGTAAATGGATTATCTTAGACCCTTTTCAGTTAGGTTTCAGGCCCAGATATGAGACAGAAACTACATTTGTCACACTTACAGATGATCTCTGGCAGGAGAGGGATTTATTTTATTTTATTTTATTTTATTTTATTTTATTTATTTGTATTTCTATACTGTTCCCTTAGTGCAGACTGGTGGAAATGCATCCATCCTTGATCTTCTTGACCTCTCTGCAGCATTCAGTACTATTGACTATAGTATCCTTTTGGGGCGGCTCAGAGAGTTGGGAGTGGGTGGTGTAGTTGTGCTCTGGTTCACTTCCTTCCTCCAGAACAAGTCCCACATGGTGGTGATAGGGAGTGAGAGATCTGACCCTTGGCCTCTCCTCTGTGGGGTGCCACAGGGTTTGGTACTCTCTGCTCCTATTCAATGTCTACATGAAACAGCTGGGTGAGATAATCCGCCACCACAGGATGAGGTACCATCAGTATGATTACGATACTCAATTATACATCTCCATCCCTGGTGAGATAAGTAATGCAGTGAATATGCTATCTTGGTGCCTGGGGGATGTAGGGGCCTGGATGGGGAACAACAGGCTTGATTTTGAACCCTGGTAAGAAGGAGTGGCTGTCAATAAATAGCTCTTCTATATCTGGGAATTTGTCATCTGTAGTTTTGGATGGCACTGTACTGCCCCAGACAAACACGGTACACAACTTGTGGGTTCTCCTGGACTCCCAGTTCCTGCTTGAGGAGCACGTGGCAGCTGTGGCCAGGAGGGACTTTGCACAACTTTGTGTGGTGTGCCCTCTCTTGGATCAGGAA
Source organism: Phrynocephalus guinanensis (assembly GCA_037367245.1). NCBI lineage: Eukaryota > Metazoa > Chordata > Lepidosauria > Squamata > Agamidae > Phrynocephalus > Phrynocephalus guinanensis. The sequence continues at coordinate 35,211,937 of CM074737.1, forward strand.
CAGTCACTCAGGCCCTTGTTTTCTCCCCCATGGATTAAGAACATAATAACATAAGTAAAGCCATGCTGGATCAGGCCAAGGCCCATCTAGTCCAGCTTCCTGTATCTCACAGTGGCCCCACCAGATGTGTCTGGGAGTATACGAGACTATATATCTGTCTCCTGATACCACTCCCCTGCATCTGGCCCTTGAAGTACCCCGGTTTTAAGCCTGGAGATTACACATCTCCATCATGGATTGTAACCTGTGATGGACTTTTCGTCCAGGAATCTGTCTAATCCCCTTTTGAAGGCATCCGGGCGAGATGCCACCACTACATCCTGTATGTGTGCCAGCAGATGAAAGAAGCATCTACCAATCATTTCAGAAGTTACTTGAAAACATGCTGAAGAACTAACAACTAATTGAACATCTGACTTGGGATAAACAACTAGGGTCTGTGTCACCAGGGGCAAACATGCCAACCCCTCCCCTCCCCAGTTATTTATTACCAGTTGTGAGAATCGTTATGTGTGTGTGTTGCATCGTTACAGTCGTGACCGACCCTTCGTGACCCCATGTCCATGGAGTTTTCTTGGCAGGAATACTAGAGTGGCTTGCCAGTTCCTATTCCAGGCGCCTACAGCACCTGGTATTCCCTGGTGGTCTCCCATCCAAGTACTAACCAAGGCCGACCCTGCTTAGCTTCCAAAATCAGGCGAGACCGGATGTGGTTAGGGCATCTGGGCAGCTGAGAATCATTATAAGCACCATGATATGCACCTAGGGCCTGGTCGGTGCTGGTTTTTTAAATTAAATTAAATTTAATTTTTTATTTTAGGGTGCCAACTAGGCCACCCTTGGGGTCCGGTCGGTGCTCCCTTTTTATATTTATTTATTTCTATTTTTATTTCCCCCCCTTCCAGGCTCAGGCACCGTGCTACAGCTGTAGCGCGGGGCTTTTCCCCCTTTTCTTTCAGCACTGACTGTGCGGCCCCGGGGCCCAGTTGGTGCTGGTTTTTTATTTTATTTTATTTTTTATTTTAGGGTGCTGACCAGGCCACCCTTGGGGTCCAGTTGGAGCTCCCTTATTTATTTATTTATTTCTATTTTTATTTTATCCCCCCCTCCCCACTTCCGGGTTCAGGGCTTTCCCCCCGTTTTCTTTCAGCACTGACTGCGCGGCCCCTGGGGCCCGGTCGGTGCTGGGGTTTTTTAATTATTATTATTTGTTATTATTTTAGGGTGTCAACCAGGCCTGGCCGGCGCTCCTTTTTATTATTTTTATTTCTTTTATCTCTTTTTATTTTATTTTTTTTACTGCTGGCCACATGGCCACGCTACAGCTGTAGCACGGCCATCAGCTTTTTTTCCCTGGTCGCCATGCCAGAAGCCAGGAAGACCGGACCTCCGGACCAGCACCAGGTAGGAGACATCTCCGCCCCCCTCCATTAACGAAACAAACCAAACCAAACCAATTTTTCTTGGTTTGGTTCGTTTTGTGTTAAATTTGCCCCTAGGGTCATTATTCATTTCGTTACATAACAAAATGAATAATGAATAATGAAACAAAAAAAAATCATTTCGTGCTCATCTCTAGTCCCAACATACCAACAGTAGACAGTAAACAGCATACAGTCCTAACATTTTCATTTCAACAAATATTTTAACAGACAAACTTATCCTGTCACTTTTTCTTATATTTGGCAGTTAACTCCCCAAAAATCGATCGAATCACACTATCTATCTATCTATCTATCTATCTATCTATCTATCTATCTATCTATCTATCTATCTATCTATCAAGAGCCAATCAAATTGGTTACACATGTCCTCTTTTGCAAATGATACAGCTCATTCATTCTCCAACAGCCCTAAGCACTGAGCCATCTCTTTTTTCTTTTTGGATGTCTAGCCTCTGGGGACCCTGACCTTCCCATGACTGCAGGACCTGGTAGATCTCTGTGATTTTAATGCTCTTTATCCATACTAGGGTGGAGCACTCATCCAGCAAGGCCACGATAATCTCCAGGTATGGTCAATGCTCTGGAAGTTTTATTTCTTGTTCTTTTACACTAAAACTGTTACATACAGCTGAAAGACCATATAATTTCCCTTCTTATGCATAAATCTCATTGGAAGTCCCAAACTACTGAAGTGACCGCCCCCAGTTATTAAAAGATATTGGATCTACTTCACCCCTTGCCAAATTTTTTTCAGTATACATTCTCTCTGTGTTATGTCTAAATTGTGTGGCTGCATTTGGAACAGGTCAAATGACTGTAATAAATTATATTTGATCTGCTTAACATTGGGTAATGTCCATAAACTTTAAGCTTTCCTCAAGATTTCTAGTTAAAATAGTACTAATCATACTAAAATAAATAAAAATGTTATTCAATCTTTTTCTTTTCATGAATACCACCCAAGAATTCATTGCTTTATAGTAAAGGGAGCTAAAATCATACCATAATTAACAACAAATGTATTAAGCAACCTTACTTAGTTACTGATACAGTCACCACTGCAATTGAATAAATTGGAATATTTTTGTGTATTCTTTAAAAAATACTCCACTTTTAAGTACATTTGTTACAGTGATAAATGGGGGTCTCTTCTCTAAACAAAAGATATGTAAATGCTGTATCACGATTTAAATTATGATAAAACCTCAATCACAAAAAATGCATTAACATGAGGAAAAAGTAAAAGTACATTGCTTTACAAATCTTTAATGTTAATGTGATGTTGATGTAGTTAAAAATGTCAGAAGGGAGACAATGACCTTATAAGTTTTACCCAGCAGACACATTAATATTGATTGATTTTAAGACATTGAATAGCATGACTATATCTATATATATCTTGAATATTGAATTGATGGAAACTTTGAAAGGAAGCCTGGAGTAGTTTAGCCTTTTAATGGTTCAGACCTAATAACAGGCACATGTTTTAAACATAGCTATTTGTATGACATGAGATTGGATAAAGGGCTTACTGTAAATTTATCAGACTGTAAATGTTTTTCTCATAAAACCCAGTGATATTTGACAAAGCTGGGAAATCTTTTCTGGCTGTGCCACAAGTACACCACTTTCCTATAAAATGTCACTGGTGTAGATCTGCTTGGTTCAAGACAATGTTGCAATTAATTCAAGTGGACAGTTGACCTTGTACATGCCAAAAATACAAAAGCAAACAAAAAGTCCTTTCAAAATGCCATTGGTGGAAAGTATGTAAAATAACTCCACTGGTCAGAATATTCTTTTGGCAGCCATGAACTATTTTAAATAGCAGCTTGCATGAAGAAGACCTACTTTATGGTGGACTAACCCCTGGATGACCACAGGGTCATTTTGTCTTACCGCTCATGGATTAGAGGTTGGAATGGCAGTCCATAAGGAGCTTGTAAACATCTTTCCTCCTCATTGTTATATTACATATTGGAAAAGAAGAAGCTGATTCCAAGACACGGAAAAGGGACCAGTCCAAAGGATAGAGCATTTGAGGGATCAAAAGGTCAAGGAGATATAGTATAGATTCAGAACCCTGAAGTAGGTTCAGGATACACACTATGCAAAATCTGGACCATTAAGAAACACTGACTGTTAGTTGCAATGTAGTAGGTCCCTTGAATCAGTGGAGATCTGGTGAGTCCATACGTTCTAATGATTCAATGGGCCTACTCTGATTGTGACTTACCACTGGATTTCTGCCATTATATTTAAGATGTAATTGGGAGATATACATTTCTCTATTTTTAGATTGGATCAGGGCTTATGGGCTTGATCAGAATGAGGCTCACTGTGTCTCATGGCACAGTGGTTAAATGTCTGTACTAGACATGGGCACGACTCGGTGAAATTGTCGTTTCCGTTTTCGGTTATTGTTTCCGTTACATAATGGAAACGGTAACGATAATTAAGCCGTCAGAACTCGAACTCAAACTGAAAAAAGAACAATTTGGTCGGGTTTTTCGTTTCCGTTTGTGGCATCGCGGCGATCGCGCAATGCGAAGCACAGAAAAAGTTTTTTAAAGGTTTTTTTTAAAAAAACCTGACTCCCGGCCAAAAAAGCAGGCGAAAATATGCCTGCCTGAGGCTTTGCCACCTACCAGATGGGTGGTTTCTGGGGGGTTCCCGGCCTTTCCCACCCTTTTCTCCAGTCCTGGACTGCTTGCACCAGGCTGGGGGGGGGGTCATCCTCGTCATCTCGCCATGCCATGCGGTGGGGGGGGGATCCAAAATGGCGACCGCAATTTTTCTTTTGAAATCATGGTCAAAAAACACACCAAATCACCACAGAAACATGTGAAATTTATTTATTTTAAATGTCTGAATTTTAATAGTAGCAGCAGTGGGTTTTTTTATAGCAATAAAACGTCGTATTGATTTTATTTTATTTTATTTTATTTTATTTATTTTTTAGACCTGCCCATTTGGGCTGGGCATGGGATGGGACCATGCAAATTGTTTGAACCATTCCACCCATGGCATCGCCAGGTTTTTGACTGTCACTTCTGGATGTTTCGGACAGCATAAAAAGCCGAGGCACCTTCCAGAAATCGCAGTCGGGTGTATAGATGTGGTTGAGGGAGGAGGGCTGGCTGTTGGTGCTGGTGCTGGTGTGATCCGATCGAGATTGATGAGGGAGGCTGGAGGCTTTAGGATTTAAGTTAGGCAGGCAGGGAGGGAATTGAATTTAGAAAATAATTTATTTGATTCCCTGCAGCTTTGTCTGCTGATGGGAATAGCAGTTTATTCTTTATTTCTTCTCTGGCAGTTTGTGAGGATTTTTTTCTGATATTGGATAAAGAGGGAGGTTCGACTGGGAGTGGGAGGTGTGGATTTATTTTAAAAATATATTATATACTACCATTTATTTTCTATTTTCCCAACTTCAATTTGCTTGCACACACACACACATTTGGGGTGCAAGCAAAGAACAGAACCTCTAAGTGATATCCTAACTGCCCACTCGCCCGCCCGCCCGCGACACCACCCGCCTGCGGCCTGCGCCGCCGCCCGCCCACTAGCCCTCCCCCCACCCCGCCCGCCACCTAGGGCGCAAAAACACCTAGCGCCGGCCCTGATTGCGGGACGCCCCTATGCTCTGGGAAGTCAAATCACGCTAAATCGCGGTGGAAATGACAAACGACAAACGACAAACAGAAATGACAAATTTTTGAAAAATTTCGCGACAAACGGAAACTACCTGAAACAGACCCGTTCCGACAAATGAAAACTCGAAACGTCATTTTTTCTGGTCGTGCCCGTGTCTAGTCTGTACTGCAGCTAAAACTGTGCTCACGACCTGGGGTTCAATCCCAGGTAGCAGACTCATGGTTGACTTAGCCTTCCATCCTTCCGAGGTCAGTAAAATGAGTACCCAGCTTGATGGGGGGGGCAATGTGTAGCCTGCATACTGTAATTAAACTGTAAACCACCCAGAGACTACTTGAAGTGGTATATAAGCAGAACACTTTGCTTTGTTTATTCTAGAGCAGGCATGTCCAAACTTTGGCCCTCCTGATGTTTTGGACCACAACTCCCAGAATTCCATGCCTGTATTGCGAATGACAAAGGACTGTGGGAGTTGTGGTCCAAAACATCTGGAGAGCTGAACTTTGGACATGCCTTTCTAGAGTAAAACAAGAAGTGGTAGCTTCTACTACTACTACTACTACTACTACTACTACTACTACTACTACTACTACTACTACTACTAATAATAATAATAATAATAATAATAATAATAATAATAATAATAATAATAATAATAATAATAATAATAATAATAATACAGTAACCCCCACCTATTGCGGGGGTTAGAGTCCCACCAGACCCGCAATGACTGAAAATCCGCAATATGCGGATACGGGTCGGGTGGGGCCTGGGGGGCGGTGGGTGATCAGACCCCCCCTGCCACTTGCCCACACTCCCTCAAGACTTCTCAGAGTAGCGCACGCTGGCGGCGTTTGGGGATCTCACCTCCCACTGCCACTTGCCTGTGCTGCCCCAAGACTGCTCGGAGCAGCGTGCGTCGGCAGCGTTGGGGGATCTGACTTCCTCCCACCACCTGCCCACGCTGCCCCAAGACTTCTCGGAGCAGCACATGCTGACGGCATTGGGAGATCTTCTCCGGAGGGTGGGGGGAAGCGGCGGCCCGGGCCATCTCCATTGAAATGCATTAGCTCAATGCATTTCAATGGAGAATTTTCCCCCATTGGAATGCATTGGCTCAATGCATTTCAATGGAGAAATTTTTCCCCATTGGAATACATTGGCTCAATGCATTCCAATGTGGAAAAAATTCTCCATTGAAATGCATTGAGCCAATACATTTCAATGGAGATTGCGGGGCAGCGCTCGCCCCAAGCCAGCGCCAAGCAGCTGAGTGGTGCTGGCTGGGGGAGGAACGGTGCCTACAGCAAGGGCAGTGGTGCCTTTGCATGGGCTGCTGGAAGGCTTTTTAAAAAGTCTTCCAGCAGCCTGGAAGCAGCGGTGACGTGCTCCAACTGATTGGTGCTGGGGTGCGGAAATACCCCAGCACTAATCAGCTGGAGCCCCAGCAGATACTCTGGTCCCACGACATAGTGGGACCGCAGTACATGAACCATGAAATCGCAGGGGGCTACTGTAATAAATAAATAAATAAATAAATAAATAAATAAATAAATAAATAAATAAAGCAGTGTGATCTACAAAATGTTTTGAAAGTGTGAGTGATACCATCACTGTGCCACTGCAATCATGGACAGACTGGCTTTGACTCCTAGAGGACTCTCCATCAGCGTAGGCATTTTGGAGCTGTAGAAAGGTAACAAACAGGAAAGTCCCCAAATCTTCTGAGCCAGATCTCCATTCCTAAATGGAGCCTGCAGCCTTGTAGAATCAGCTTGAGATAACATGTTTCGCCTCTGGAGATCTCTATACACAAAGGGTTGCTACTCACTCAGCACCGGCATTTGCTTTGGTCAAAGCATTGACCACTGCTGTCATCCTTTTTTGGCAAGGATTATTTTCTAGATACCTGCTTGTGAGGTTTGCCAAGTCAGCAGCTCCAATTCCCAGAAATGTCAGGGTCCAAGCCTGAAAACCAGAAGGCAAGTTATACATGGGGAGGAACAGGAACAGGATGGAAAAAAGGACAAACCAGTGTTGAAAATACATGTTATCATGGAGCTACTGGTACAAGCTGACCATGTGTGCAGATGAGTGCCCATCTCAGAGCTGCCTCAGAACTGGGAGGCAGGCAGGGGGTAAATCCCCTGAGTCCTAGAGGCACCACATCTTATGCCAGGGAGCCATTTTCAGAGGGGTCCAGCGAAGCTGTCATTAACTGGATTACTCTGAACATGGCCTGGTTGCCACCGGGGAATCCCTGTGGTGGTGACTGGGCCATTTTTAAAGGGGTCCAGCTGATGATAGCTTGGCTGGATTCCTCTGAACATGGCCCATTCACCACTGCAGGACCCCCCTGGTGGTGATCGGGCCATTTTTAAAGGGGTCCAGCCAAGCTGTCATCAGCTGGATTGCTCTGAAAATGGCCCAGTCACCACCAGGGGGTTCCCATGGTGGTGACTGGGCCATTTTTAAAGGGGTACAGCCGATGATATCTCAGTTGGATTGCTCTGAACCTGGCTCGGTTACCACCGCAGGAGCACTGCAGTTTTGACTGGGCCATTTTTAAAGGGGTTAAGCTGAGCTGTCATCAGCTGGATCGCTCTGAAAATGGCCCGGTTGCCACTGGGGGAGTCCCGCAGTGGTGACTGGGCCATTTTAAAGGGGTACAGCCAATGACAACTTGGCTGGATCGCTCTGAAAATGGCTCTCAGGCACTAAATCTGGTGCCTCTAGGACTCAGGGGAGCCTCCCACCTCCCAGCTGAGAGGCACTGCCTGAGCCCTCCCTTGCATTGAATCAGCAGTGTGAAGAGGAGGAGGAGGAGGAGGAGGAGGAGGAGGAGGAGGAGGAGGAGGAGAGCGCCAGAGCAGTGGAGGGGAAAGTTTCATTTCATTCATTTTGTACAATTTTAAAAAAAATTAAGAAACAAAATGAAATGAAACAGGGTAGGCACAAAATGCCCATCCCTAAGAGCCTTTTTTGTTGCTGCTCCCAGACTTTGGAATTCCCTCCCGCTGGAGGACAGGACTGCCCCATCTCTGCTGTCTTTTTCGAAGCAGGCAAAGACCTTCCTTTTCAGGCAAGCTTTCCCTGAATGAGGGACGACCTACTATGTGATTTTTATACAGATTACCTTGCATATGTCTAAAATGTTCCAGACTATATATTGTCCCTCCGTATTGTAAGCCACCTTAGGTCTTTTTCAAAGGAGAAAGGTGGAGTAAAATATTCAAAATAAATAAAATAAAACAATAAAAATGAAAAACATTTAAACATGTAAACACAAATCAGAAACAAAATATATACCGAATCATAAAGTAAGACCCAAATAAAGTAACAAGTCAAATTAAACATAGTACACACATTATAACCACTTGTGGTTTTACCAAAGCTGTAGTATATTTCTATGGTTGAGAAGGGGGTTGCATTACTTTAAAAAAAGCCCAATGCCCTATTTAAACTGGCTTTAGCCTATTTTGAATTGCTGTAAAAGTGAGTGAATACATGATGCATGTGTTAATACGGATTACATTGACTGGGAATTATATTTATTTGGAACGGCAGCAAGGTTTTGACTCCTCCACCAGTGTTATTTTAACACAGTCAATTCATTTAAATTCATTTAAGTTGATATCCCCAATGTGAACACCTCTGTCTGGGTTGACTTTTTTTAGTAGCCCTCCCACTGGCTGACTCTCACAGCCACTTGCCCCTCAGGTTGTTGTGTTAAAAGTGGGGGCAGGGGAGAAGTCCATTTGCCTGCAGCCACTATCTTGCTCTTCCAAATCTTCCTCTGGTCCTTGGGTGTGGGGGAGGTGGATGGATGGATAGGCAAGATCAACCCAAGGGGGAGTCTCTTCATTCAACCTGCATGCAAACCCCAGAACCAAGGGTTTGAAGGCAAGAAGGCAAACACGGATGCCACCTTTCTTTGTCCCTCTCCAGCCAGTCATCTTCAGCCTGTGTCTCCTCTTATAGCCTGAATGTGTGTGTGTGTGTGTGTGTGTGTGTGTGTGTGTGTCTGCCCATCATCATCCAGGCTCTCCTACACATGTCAGCGCTCACAAGGCACCACTGTGCATGCAAAGGCTTTTTCTAGAGGCAGCTGTTGTTTCACTACTGCTCTTCCCTCTCTGGGCCCACACGGCCTCATAGACACACATAGTTTCACCCACACTTGTCTCTCTGAATTCCATCCTTCAATTGGAGAGAGAGTGCACATTTCTGTTGAGGGAATCCCTTCAAAAGCACTGTATCAAACACTTGCTCCTGGGGACCGCAACCTGCAATTCAAACACTACGTGACTGCCATGTGACTCAGAGTCACTTTAACCCAATGTCATTTATACTGACAGGTAGTTTGAACTATTACTTTAATGTAAACGATCCCTGAGACTCATACATTACACTGGTTCTCTGGATTTATTAGCTAAGTTAATGCAAAGGTTGTGGTCTTTTAAGCCCTTAAATGAATACAAAAGAAAGGTTATTCCAAATTTTACAGTACCAGTTAGTTTTTAGTAATATATTTTGAGGCAACTAATCTGTTTTCTTGCTGGATATTAAGGTTGCACTCAAAGGAACCAAGTGTTTTGAGAATATGAGGGTTGTGCTCAATCAAGTGAGGGATTCTGGTTCCCTTTCCTCCTTTCAAGAGTCAACCCTTTAGCACAGGTTGACCAAGTTATATTCTTTGACAGAAACTTCCAGAATCGTTTAGTCTGTGCACTCATGAGCTACATGTGCCAATGAAGTCATGTGTTAAAGCTAGGAAATGGCGACTGCTGGTGCTGGGAGCATGAGAAGGCCCTGAGCAAGGATGAACGGATATTAAAGTACTGTACTTGAATTTAGTCCATTTCCTCTTCAAGTCCATTCAACAGGTTAACTGTTGCCTTATATAAAGAGATGACCGTAAAGACAAGGCATGGGTCACCTCCCTTATCTGACCATTGCTTGTTGTCATAAAGCCAAGTTATGAGTTGGGGAGGAAAAGAAACCTGCCATAGAACATATGCTGCTTGACTGACAGCCAATGTAGCAGCTTTCTCACACTTGAAATTCAAACACAAGTGCAAGATGCAATTGTTATGCTAGATTTGAATGCTAATTGTACAATTACGTCATGTCACTTTGAAAGCCTGACATCAATCCCAAAACAATTATTTGAATTTCGAAGGGGCTAATGCAGCCCTAAACATTTAATTTTCAGTGTCAGCCCTTAAATAAAACTTTTCCCCCATTTAGTTTAAGTGAAAACAACAACAACTAGGCTATATTACATCCTAAGGTATAAAATGAGGACCAAACAAGATGCTAGGTGAAATGTGTGAATAGATTTCACATGTCTGGGACCTTTTTTTGTTAAATAGTACCTTCACGGCCAGGCCAAACATTTTGCTGCCTAGAGCAAAGGATCAGATTCCTTGCACACAAGTCAGCGGGACTGGGCTGGACTTTTAACACAGACAATAAGAAAATGCTTTCCACAATATTTGAGGACAGCAGGCTACCTTAGGGGCCACAGGACAGTTTTCATAGAAGAAACACTTTACCTCCAAGAGATGACTGAAGGGGTGAGGAGAAACAGCTAGGAGATGGTCACCACAGCTTCCCCCCCACAACTGCCACCACATGCCACCAGAGATAGTTTCCTCACTGTTCCTACTGGACTGGTCCTCATATGTAAGTATACATATGTGTGTGGTAGGGGGTGGACAATGGAAATCAGCTTTGGACCCTGATTCAGAAGAGTATGTTTGTTTAACGCTCTTGACCTTACACTATGCTATGGTTACAAATAAACACCCCATCACTATCACAATGTCATTGCTCTTTGTCATGAGGGGAAAATACTCTCTACTCCATTCCCACAGCAAAGATTGGAGAAATTACTGTCCCTTCTGAGAACCTTTTGTCTTCTTTCAGTCATAATCCCTCCCCTGCTCTGCTTAAAACAGTAGTAGTAGTAGTAGTAGTAGTAGTAGTAGTAGTAGTAGTAGTAGTAGTAGTAGTAGTAGTAGTAGTAGTAGTAGTTTGGGCTTTGCCGTTACAAGGTCTAGATGCAGGAGACTTTGTAAACAGAGTTTAGCAGTGTTTTCTCATCCTTTAGCAATGGAAGGCCTGGGTTCCCAAGGAACCGAGCCTGGAAACTTTTCCTCATCCTTTACTAACTAGAATTAAGTTCTGTAATTGGAAGAATGCAAACAGCTCACATCTGATGACACCAACAAGGACTCCACTCCATAGGAAGCTATTTCTGGAAAGTCCCAGTCTCCAATGGACAGGTAAGATTTCAGGAATGCTACCGATGTGAATGTAGTCAGGATTGATTTATTTCCTTTTTACTTTAAATCTCATTTCAGAAGATGATTAACAGAGGGAGATATGCAAATGGTAAAGTCTCGATCAAGGGAGCTCCTGTCAGGATATCAGCTAGATAAATTAGAAAATGAATATCCAGGTTTCTGCAAAAGAAGACTAATGGCATTAAGTGTAGATGAAATAGAAAGGCAACAGAGCAGAGGCTGAAAAATCATAAAACGGGTAGATTGTTCTGCTAGTAAATCCTCAGGAACATTTTGTTCAAGAAACTTTACCAAGAATGTTCCAGATTTACATTTCTTTCACTTTTAGGCTTTCAACCCCCCCCCCCACCTTGCAATGAATCTTGAGTTTAATTCTTCTTAAATCTTTGGGATGGGTGAGGAATTCAGCTCTTTGCTATGCTGTTGAACTGATTGGTGAAGGAGAAAAAGTTCTGGGACTTTCTTTTGTTGGAGGCTTTCAGACATCCTCACCCTACAAGAAAAAAGATTGAGGTGTTAAACTAAAGTAGGGGATTCTCTTCTAGGTGAAACTTTCCTGTACTTTGATCTAAAATTACTAAAACAGGTGGGGCAAAATAAAATAAAAATTACCTCAGGAATTTATTCAGTGATTGGCCATCTTTTTTATCCTCAAGTCTTCCCAGTGAATTATCTTATGGCAGTGATTCCCAACGTCAACCCATCTCAGTCACATGGAAATTGCTGAGACCAGAGCACGCTATGTAATAAGTTTTTTTCAAATTATATCACCCCAAAGTTCAATACATAATTCATATTTTTTTTAAAAATTAATCAATGGCATAATTGTAGAAAATGAAGCCAAGTGAGCAAGAAGCAGCCTCTTAACATTTACAGGGCAACTAAGTAGGTGCTATATTATGAAAATCTCAGTCCTACAGTGTGCTCTTGTTACCCTGCTGGATAGGCTGGCCCAGATGAAAACAGCCTGAGGGGGTGGGAGAAATCAAATAGAAGCCAAAATACAGATATTCTCAGCCATTCTTCATTTATGGTGGCTCCAGCCTTTTCTGCAGGAGTGGACTCAAATGGCGCTGATGGAGGACAGCCTTTCAGTGCTATACTTATTGGCCTTTGGGTTCCTTCACGTTTCTGTATTATGACATTTAGGATATTTAGTTGAGATGCTGGAAGAGGTTTCTGGTGCAGTGGTATCTGGTTGTATTATTATGCTAACACAGTCCCATCCTTTTTTTTTGCTTTCTGTTTGAGTCACCAGTGGGCAATGCTTTGAAGTCTAGCAACTCCGTAAGACAACTAGGTACTTGTTGAGACTATTAAAAATGAATATTGAGAATTGTGTGTATAGGGAGGCTTCAAAGCTACTGTTGTTGCCCTGATCTCAATCCAAAGAAGTCGTTCTACAAGTATGCTGGTTTCTGATGTCAGGAATGGACTGGATGAAGGAAAACATTAATTTTGACAAGGAAGAGGTGTTCCAGATCAGTGGGGATTTGAAAAGGCAGAGTAGACAGTATCAGAGGCCATTACTTCACGAAGTACTTCGCTTCGCAGCGGGATTGCCTTCACTTTGAATGCGAAGGCGGTCACGTGGTCTCCATTCGCTCCCACCCCTCTTTCTCTGTCCTCACGAGGCGAAGTTTTAGGATCGAATCCAGTACTACCTCACGTGCTCCCTTCGCATTGGGAAGCTTACTTGCAACGTCCGGTTTCTGCTTTCTTTAATATTTTAAAAAAAATACCACGGCGTATCGATGCATCAATACCCAGCTGTCATTTGCGGCAGAGCTGAATAACTGTATGTTCCTTTGTTTTCTACTCCCGATTTGTATTGCTTCGTCCATTGGCGACGTGAAAAAATTGCTGTTCTCCGTCAGGGTCACTAGGTGGACCAGCACACAACATTTGTTGTGTATACCATCGCTCCTCCAAGGAATATTGTAAGCACAGAAAGCAAGATCAAGAGAACGGGTTAAGCAAAATATCGATGCATCGGCATTTCGGAGAAAAAGTAACTAAAAAAAATTAAATATATATAATCACTGGCCACACGTGACTTTGGATGCGAAGCGGGATGCGAAGCGAAAAAGATTCCCGGCCTCCGGCAGGGGAATCACTCGCCCCGCTTGGAGCACAGTTTAGGGGGCGTGGTCGGGGTGGCGCCGCATCCAAAAAGGAGGAGCGTGAGGACAGAAACGATCGATTCGCACAGAAATGACGGCTCGCTGCGCAGCGAGACGTTCGTGAAGTAATAGCCCGAGACTGCTGGATGAGGTATCCTAACCTGTGAAAATCAGGTTGCAGTTTATGCCCTCCTACAGTCATGGATGTCCATGCGTGGAGGTTGGCCAAGAACAAGTTAAGCCTTAGGGTTCAATCATGCATTTTAAAATTATTTAAATATAATCTCCTTGCAATTACATGGAGGGACCATGGGAGGGAAAGGAAAGCAGAATTTTCAGTATCTCAGCAAAAGAGATGGGCACAAACCTAACCATGAAACATGAAGGAAGGAAGGAAGGAAGGAAGGAAGGAAGGAAGGAAGGAAGGAAGGAAGGAAGGAAGGAAGGAAAGAAAGAAAGAAAGAAAGAAAGAAAGAAAGAAAGAAAGAAAGAAAGAAAGAAAGAAAGAAAGAAAGAAAGAAAGAAAGAAAGAAAGAAAAAACAAACTGGTTTATTTTTTGGTTTGCTTCTTAGATCCTGGTTTGCCAAAACTAAATGAAGTGCCAAACTCCCCAGCACCACCACCATCTTCATTTTGCTTTGGCAAAGCAGGATGCCCACACCTCCTCCTGCCCCACTGCCTCCCTAAGTTATCTTGAAGCTACCACTGCTGACTCCACTACCACCGGCACCATCCTGAGAGGCAGCAGGTCCTGCTCCTGGCATGGAAGCTGGGCCTGTTGCCTTGGCACTTACATCCGCTGCTCATCCAGCAGGCAGGCACAGGCACACAGGCAATGCTCAGTGCTCACCTCTATCCACCCCAAACCAGTTTGTGTTTTTTTTTGGGGGGGGGGCATTTTCATGATTAGAGATGAGCACAAAACGCCAAAATAGTGTTTCATTTCATTTTTGTTTTTGTTTTGCTTTTAAAAAATCATTTTGTTCTTCATTTTTTTTGTGGTTTTTTTACAGCTGACCAGCCGCACTGGTCAATGCTTTTTTTTAAGGCTAGCGCTGACCAGCTGACCTGTGGGCCAGTCAGTGCTTCCCACCCTTTATGCTAGCACTGAACAGCCGGCCAGTGGGCCGGTCGGCGCTCCCCCCCCTTTAGTCTAGCTGGGGCCAGCTGGTCGGCACTTATTTTTATTATTTATTTTGACAATTCAAAATAAATAAATGAATGAAAATGAAATGGAATGGAATGAAAATTTCTGTTTTGTTTTGTTTCTTTTTAAAAAAGAAAATTATTTTGTTCTGTAATAAAAAAACAACAAAAAAGTTCCATTTCGTGCTCATCTCTATTCATGATAGTTCCTAGTTTGTGAGTATGCATGAAACAAAAAACATTGTGAGCAGGACAGTTTGTGCCCTTCTCTATCCAGTAGTCAGGAAGAGAAGAAATAAACTTTCCGTACCACAAGTGTGATGTGTGTATACATCTGCATGTGTTGACATGTGTGCATGGGTGGCCTCAGAATCCACCAACTCTGGATGAAGTCCAAGGGCTGAAAAATGGGTGTATCCCCGCTGTTAATGATTGCAGCATTTGCTGTGTGCATGTTACATGTTGCCACACTGCATCTTGCTTACAGTGACCCCAGCGAGGTTTCAAAGTATGTGAGATATTTAAGGAGTATCCTTGTCCATTGCTTCTTTCCCACTTCTGTGATTTGAACCCACATCACCTAAGCGCTTATCCTGTCCATTATAGGACACCGACCCTCATCTGAGAAACCAGCAAAATGTCTCAGAAGAAATGTCTGAATTGTGAAGGAATGCAAATATAAAACATTTATCAGGGAGAGTCACAGATCTGAGTTTTTGCAGTGAGAAGAAAACTCCTACCAGATTCTTAGCCAGCAAGACAGCTCTGCAGCCTGCCACTTACCATAAGCATGTGTGCCAAATCGGCAGTGCCAAAATGGAGCCATGTCTTCCACAGCGGCAGCCAGGAAGAGTTACTCTTTTGCTGAAGCAAGACCCAGAGGAAAAGAAATTCAGTGAGTTATCTATATGTAACCAGGAAATCCAGTCACTTGGGTCACTACTTGGTCTTATATGACTATAAATAAATTTTGTCAAGCAGGCTCTCTGTATTTTAACTGTCAGCTCCTCAGCAGGTGTGCTGCACTTTAGACAAATAGAGGCCCTCGGTCTACAGGGCTGTCCGTTTGCAAACTGGAGAAGCACTGCACTTAGTTATTTGTTTTAAAACTGAAACAAGGATGTTAATAGCACTTAGCACGCCGGTAACTTTTGTACATCTGCAATGAACCTTGTAAATATCGGTTATGTACTTTGTCTGTGACAGTCTCCCCATTAGGTATTGTTGCCATGCCTCATTTACTCGCATTTTTTAAGTGGGCAGTAGGACAGAAACATCCTTTTTAGTAGGTCGGTTGCAAAATGCTTGCAAGTACTATATCACAGGAACAAGTCACGGCCTTTTCAGGTAAGTGACATATTTAAGGAGTGGTTTTACCAGTTCTACTCTCCCGGTGATCTTCCACATGGAGATCTGAACCCTGGTCTCCTGAGTCCTTGCCTGTCACTACGTCACACTGTATAGTGTTGGGTCTTTATGCATTGAGAAATGCAACCAAGTAATACAGTATAAAATGCTTGCCATAACATTTTGATATTTATTTACATTTTATTTATTGAACATATTTTTATCCTGGCTTTCTCCTTAAAAAGGATCCAGGGCCACTAACAACAATTAAAATTCAGCATTTGAGCTAACAACAGTAAGTAAACAATATTGGAAGAAGCACATCAATACAATACTAAGAATAACCATAAGCAACAACAAAACTAATTCAATGCAGTAAGGTATGACAATCCATTAAAAAAATCCACTCGGCCTCAGGTCACTCAAGCCAAACTTACCTGGACAGAGAGTTCTATGTCTGCTTGTGGAAGGAGAGCAAAGATGGGGCCAGCCTAGCCTTCTGTGAGAGGGAGTTCCAGAGTCTGGGAGGAGCAACAGAGAAGGACCTGTCCAGTGTTCCCATGAACCGTAGCTGTGAAATTGTAGGGACTGAGAGGAAGGAATCTCATTATCATCTTAACACTCAAGGAGGTTCACAAAGGGAGCTGCAGTCCTTGAGACAGTTTGGGGGCAAAGCCAGTTAGGGCTTTGTAGGTTAGAACCCATTGACTTCCAAATATAGAAAATTTACATTCAAATTCTGCTGCTATACATCTGAAGAAGTGGATGTGCCCATGAAACATTACATTAAAATATGAAAGTTAGTCTTTAAGGTGCCACATGTTTTGTGTCTTTTGTTTTTTTCTTCTTTGATTTTTGGCTGAAATTCAAATTTAAGATTATTTTAATTGATTTTTCTATTAGAAGGCAAAGAAGAAAACAAAGACGACATAATCTGTCTGAACACATTTATGTATTAGAAAATTAGTTCCCTGACATCAGCGAGGCTTGCTTTCAGGTAAATGTATTCAGAATTTGCTTATTCTTTGTGCAATCACTTGTTATCCCAGGTACCAGAATTCTACAACTAACATCACACGGGCCATGCTAACTGTAGGACTCTGTTACGAGAGAAGCAATCTCTGCCTCTCTCATATCAATCCAGCCATGCTTTACAGTCTGAGGTTACTGAGCTGTCTATGAATACCTCAGAATGCCATGTTTGCCAAAACATTTAACAATGAGTACCACGATTAATACAAGCATTTGGGCATGTTCATTTGTAGCTTTCTTAATATGATCCAAGTCTTACATGATGAATAGCCCAATGTTGTGAAGGCAAACTAGTCAGATAAGAAAGAACACTTTGGAACGAACATGTTGTTGTGAATATTAAGTGATAACATTAATACAATTAATGGGCAAAGGCATCCTTTCTTGATATGACATTATTGTCATCCTGGAAGAAAGAAGCCATTTACACTGTGGTTTCTGTCATAGTGGTGGCTTTAAGAAAAATATACCATCAGTAATCAGCACCTCTGAGTCACTGACATCATTTGTGAGTTGGTGGTGGTGTCACCATTGGTTTGCAAGATAGATCTCTAAGCATAACTACAAAAATGCATGCTATCCATGCATCAGCACTCATCCTGGACAAAAATAGGGGTCTGCATCTGCATTTCTGTTTTGTGAAGGTTTACATTTCACTAAGGGTATATATACTAACATCTCTGGAGCATTCGGTACCATTTTAACTTCATTAGACATGACTTGGTACCTTTTGCAATATAATTGTACCTTTATATATATGCCCTGTTCAGAACATAATTGGGTTCAATGAGGTTTAGTTATAGGTGCATAGTAGAGATGGGCACGACTAGGGAAAATGACGTTTTCGAGTTGTCGTGTGTCGGAGGCAGTCCGTTTCGGCACGTTTCCGTTTTTCGTGATATTTCGCAAAAATTAGTCGGTTCGTTTTTTCGTTTTTTCATTGTCGTTAGTACTGGTTTGGGGAGGGGGTAGTGGGCTCCTGGAGGGAGCTGCAGGAGTCAGCCAGAGCCACAAGTGACGGACTGGCAGACTCTTTGCACCCGCTGTGTCTCACATACTTGCATGCAGTGTAATGCAAGTAGATCTGGCTTAGGGTTAAGACGGGTTAGCGCAAGGGCTAGGGTTAGGCTAGTTATGGGTGAGGTTAGGGTGAGTATTGGGGTGCACCTCTGGGTGCCTCTCTGACCCACTTAGAAGGACAGTGTACTGGCGTATGGGTTAGGCTTAGGGTTCGGGTTTGGGCTACGATTAGTGGGCTGTTTATGCCCGATTGGCACATCCCAGAAGTCTCTGTGGTCAACCTGGCCAAGTGGCCATGCGATTGGTGGAAAATTTGCATGGTCTACTCCCATGGGCGAGCCCATCATTGCAAATGTACAGGTGTAAAAAAATAAAATAAAATAAAATAAAATAAAATAAAATCAACGGAGACTTTTTTTTGCAAGAAAAACCCACTGCTGCTACTGTAAAAATTCAAGCATTTAAAATAGCTAATTTTCGCATGTTTCTGTGGTGCTTTGGTGGGGTTTTGGGCAACGATTTCAAAAAAAAATATTGCGGTCGCCATTTTGGATCCCCCCCACCGCATGGCAAATGGATGCACCCTCCCAGCCTGGTACAGTCAGCAAAACCTGGCCATGCGATTGGTGGAATGGGTCCAAAACTTTGCATGGTCCACTCCCATGGGCGAGCCCATCATTGCGAATGTGCAGGTGTAAAAAAATAAAATAAAATAAAATAAAATAAAATAAAATCAACGGAGACTTTTTTTTGCAAGAAAAACCCACTGCTGCTACTGTAAAAATTCAAGCATTTAAAATAGCTAATTTTCGCATGTTTCTGTGGTGCTTTGGTGGGGTTTTGGGCAACGATTTCAAAAAAAATATTGTGGTCGCCATTTTGGATCCCCCGCACTGCATGGCAAATGGATGCGCCCTCCCAGCCTGGTACCAGCAGCGCAGCAGTAGCTATAGCCAAGGAGAGGGGGGTGGGGAACCCCCCCAAATAAAACACCCTTCTGCCCTGGTAGGTGCCCTCAGACAGTTTTCGCCGACTTTTAGGGCCGGGAATCGTTTTGTTTTTTTAACTTTTAAAAACTTTTTTCTGTGCCGCTTGGCATTGCGCGATCGCCGCGATGCAAGGAACGAGCACAACAAATCAGACCAAAATTGTTCGTTTGTCGGTTCGAGCTCAAATTCTGGTGGAGTAATTCCCGTTTCCGTTTCCGTAGAGTAACGGATACGAGTAACGGAAACGGAAACGGGAATACCGCTAAGTCGTGCCCATCTCTAGTGCATAGCATCCTGGCTGTCAGTAACCCACAGTTCTTATCTTCATTAACAGATCTTCATCACCCCTTGTACAGTAACCTGCTTCTCTATTTCTATGGCATTGAATCAGGTAAGTTCAAAATATTTTGAGAAATCTGTGTGAACAAGTGGAATTTTATATACATCCCTGGAGTGGAGCTATATAGTCAACAGAATGTGTTAATTATGGCTAATTCCCTTTTATGGCTTCTGCCACACAACCATATAGTTTTAACCTTTCTGAGTTTCTGTTGCTGGAGTCAAGTATGGAAATAAAATTTACCATGCTTATAAAAGGGTCTTGGTTTCAGAACACAACATTGGTGGGATAAGATTTGGCTAGTGTCTCTGTAAAGAAATTTCTGGAAGCTTTTCTGTTCCCACTCTTGCCTAGCATGGGAGAATATTAACTAGCATGATTGCTGTTGCTTTAGTGGAGTACCAGTAAAGCAGTAAATAATTTGTAAATGCTTGGGATTTCTCTACACATCCTTAAGCTGAAGTTGTCAAGTATAATATACAAAGAAACGGGATAGAAAAAGAGAGAGAGACCAAAATCTTATAATTACAAGTAGTCTAAAATGTGCATTTCACTTTGTGTGTGTCATTATATTGGTTATACCTTGCATTATATTGGTAAATTTGTTTCTGGATGTCTTTTGTTACATGATTTCTCTCTCTCTCTCTCTCCCTGTGCTGCATGGTTAAATTCTCCAGCACATCTTCTTGGCACAATGGCTGGTGACCTGCTTCAGAAAATTACCCATTAAAATTTTATCCATTTTGAGACTGTATGAGGAAATGCCATCAGAAAATTAGATTTTTTCTTTGACATCAGGCGCCCACTCAGCAATCCAATCCCATGTGTTTCTACTGAGACATTAGGATTTGATATAATTTTGGGCAGAAACATTTTAAAATGAAACAATTGAATTTTCTTGATGGTCGCAGGGACCACTTAGCTTAAGAGAATACACTTCAAAATCAAAAGCCTTTCAATCATCTGAAATATTATTTGGATGGTATTTGCTGTATTGTGTGGTACCAGTTTGAATTTGTATTGAATGTCTGAGTGATTCATGTATACATATAGACAATATATGAAATGATTATTTCATATTTTTTCCCGCTGTTTGCATTGCAGGTGACATGTGGCTGACAGGAATTTGGAAATGCAGGATCCACACTATGAATTATATTTGCTTCAGAGAGACTGCATAGAATCCATGTAATCTGGGAGGTCCTCTTTTACTTCATCCTCCCCTATAAGTGGGTATCAATATGTAGGGAATTAGAGATGGGCAAGAAATTGTTTTTTTCATTTCGTTATTCGTTATTCCTTTTGTTACATAATGAAATGAATAACGACCCTAGGGGCAAATTTAACACGAAATGAACCAAACCAAGAAAAATTGGTTTGGTTAGGTTCGTTTCATTAATGGGGGTCGAGATGTCTCCTACCTGGTGCTGGTCCAGAGGTCCTTTCATGCCGAGCTGCAGGAGGGAACACGCACGTCATCGGTGCCATCGAGGGACGTGGCAGGCTCGAGCCTTAGCCCAGCCCTGGGAGGAGAGATAAGAAGCAGGCCGCGTTTAGGCAGCCCGAGCAGCATGGCTTCGAAGCCGCCCCCCTTGTGTCTCCCTCCCATGGTCCGTTATTGCGGGGCCAATTGGGAGGGGAAATAAGGAGGCCGCACTTAGGCGGCAAGTGCAGCACAGCTTCAAAGCTGCCGCCCCCTTGCACCTCCCTCCCATGGCCCGCTATCGTGGGGTCAATCTGCAGAGGAGATAAAGAGGCTGCACTTAGGCGGCCAGAGCAGCATGGCTCCAACACCGCTCCCCCTCTTTATTCCTCCCACGCCTGTTCATAGGCACCCCCCAGCTCCGACCGGACCCCAGGGGCCGCACAGTGGTCGCTGGGGAAAAAGTGGGTAAAAATAAATAATGAATTAACAAAACAACAAAATGATTTTTTTTGCAAAAATTCACAAAAAATGGAATGAAACGAACCAAACTCTTTAACGAAATGAAATAAAACACCACTTTTTCTATTCATGCACATCTCTATAGGGAATGGTTGTGCAGTTGTCTGTGTGGGGTTGATCTTCTTGTGTTATCCTTGATGGTCGGTAATGCAATTTTAAGGGAACGATTTAGGATGACCAAGGTTTGAAAATATCAGTATATGCCTATCCTACATCACTTTTAGGTACAGTAGGATCCACATAGCCATGGGGGAATAGTTCCAAGCCACCGCTGCCCCACATAATATCAAAGGCTATAAATAGCATATTCTCTGGCTGTTACGGAGAGTGTAGTCTTTTCAAGAATCCCAGGCAAAATAAAAAAATAAGACAAAACAAAAGACACAAAACATGTGGCACCTTAAAAACTAACTTTCATGTTTGAATGTGACATTTTGTGGCCTACAGTCCATTTCTTCAGACATATAGCAGCAGAATGAGGTGTGCAATATAATACGTGATGGGATATACACTTCATAGCAAATATTCATTGGCTGAAGTATCTGTATTTGCATGTCAGCCCAGTAGTAAGTTCCCATAGACAGTAGGTAGGGAAGGGGGAGGAGGAGGGGGGTTGTAAATACAATGGGGAGGAAGATTTGCCCTGGGTCTCATGTTGTTTGTTGATATGGTAGGTGTTTTATGGTTCTGTGATATTCTCTGGCTGTCTCTAATAGCCAGTTGGAAAAACTACATTGTAGAAATACGAATTTCTGGGATTTTTCTCTTTTCCCCCCGCATTCCAGCCCACAGCCCCCTCCTTTTTGTCCTTTCTCTGATCCAACCTCTGCCAGTCCTTTTGTGAGGCATAGATATTTGAAATTGATGATGATGATGATGATGATGATGATGATGATGATGATGATGATGATGATGATGATGATGATGATGATGATGATGATGATGATGATGATGTAGGGGTTTTTTTTAATGTATTTTTTTAGTTTAAATTTTTAAAAATTGAAGGAATAGAAATATTGTGGAGGCATGTTCCCCTGGTCCTGAACACCATGATGACCCAACTGCCTACATCACCTTCCCCATACGTGTCTTGGCAAGAATGTATCACAACTAACCAAATAAGGAAAAGTCTGTTTCAACCATTCCAGCTTGAAAAGGTAGAAGCATCCTCTAGAAGAGATGGTGGGGGGTGGAGTCATTTTGGGAGCAAAAAGGGCTGGACCAACTGGGAAAAAAACCTTCAAATGCATCCATTTAAGCAGCAGAGCAAATTACAAATGCACTGTATTTGACCATGTAGTTCTGTTGCAGCTTTACTTGATGGAAAGATTTTTCAAGGAAGTGTGCAAGAATATTGACAACTTGCCTGCCATCTCTAGTTGGGTAGCTGAGAGATACATGCAGAGTGGTCCATGAGCAGAGTTAATTAAGTGCAATTAAATATTGAAATTTAAATGCTACATAAATGCTTAATAATAGCAGCAAGGATAAAATTATATGCAGCCTCCCCCCCCCCCAGTTTTTGACACAGCTTCACCATTGCTTGTCAATGAAGAACATGCAGCTTCATTCCTAAAAGTTCAGAGAAAAGGCTGTTTTAAGCATTGTTCTTAATTTCTTTCTGATATCTGCTGGTATGCAGTATCTGCAACATCTCTGTATTGGCAGCCTTTGAAATAAATGACTTATTCTCTCTGTTTTGTCACCATCTACTGTATTTTTATATTGTAATTTATAGATAGATAGATAGATAGATAGATAGATAGATAGATAGATAGATAGATAGATAGATAGATAGATAGATAGGTACCTTGTATAAAGGAATTAATTCGTTCCAAACGAAATTATGTTAAGCAAATTTTCCTTTATACAAATCCCCATAGGAATGTATTGAAAACGGAGTGATCCCAATTTTATGTTGTATGGATTTTCCCCATAGGCGATTATGTTAAGCAAATTTCCCCTATCTCCAGAATTTTTATGTTGTACAAATTTTATGTTATTCAAGCTGCTTGTTATACAAGGGTCCACTGTAGATAGATAGATAGATAGATAGATAGATAGATAGATAGATAGATAGATAGATAGATAGATAGATAGATAGATAGATAGATAGATAGATAGATAGATAGATAGGGCCTACCCAGTGCCAAATACAGGAGAACTAATAACTCACAGGGTCAGGAGGCTATGCTTCTATTTATGCAGCCTAAAATAGCATTTGCTGTTTTTGTAGCCACATCACAACGTAGGCTGATGTTCAGTTTGTAATCTATAAGAATTCCAAAATCCTTCTTGCTCTTAGTAATGCTGAGCCAGGTATCCTACATTATGGAACTATGTCTTTGGTTCTGCACCACCACCACCACCCCACAAAGGTGCAGTACTTGGCATTTATCCCTGTTGAATTTCATTCTGTTATTTTCAGCCCAGTGCTCAAGCCTATCTAGGTCATTTTGAATTTGTCTTTCTCTGTTTCAGGGTATTAGTTATTTGACACAATTTTGCACCATCTGCAATTATGGTTGGCATTCCCTGCACCCCTAAACCGGTCATTAATAAAAAATATTGAAGAGCACTGGGCACAAGACTGCACTTGTTATCTCCTCTCTGTTTGAAAAGGAGCCATTAACCATTACCCTCTGAGAATGATTCTATAGCTGATTGTGTATCCACCTGACAGTTGTTTGATACAGTCTACATCTATTTAGTTTGCAAATCAGAACATCATGCCAAAAGCTATGCTGAAATCAAGATATACTATGGCTACAGCATTCCCTCTGTCTATCCAGAAGGTTGCCCAATCAAAGAGAGAGAGAGAGAGAGAGAGAGAGAGAGAGAGAGAGAGAGAGAGAGAGAGAGAGAGAGAGAGAGAGAGAGAGAGAGAGAGATCAGATTAGTCTGGTAGGATTTGTTCGTGATTTGTTCTAGTTATTTGCATTTTTCCCTAGGTGCTTGTACAGTAACCACTTTATAATCTGTTCCAGAATTTTCCCTGAAATTGATGTCAGGCTCACTGGTCTCTAATTCCCTAATAGAGATGGGCACGACTTGAAAAAAATTTTTTTCGAGTTGTCATTAGTCGGGCCGGTCCTGTTTCGGGTCGTTTCCGGTTTTCGCGAAAATTCGCAAAAATTAGTCGGTTCGTTTTTTCGTTTTTTCGTTGTCGTTAGTACTGGTTTTGGGGGGGAGCGCGCTCCTGGAGGCACCTCTGTGGGGTGGGTGCCTCCTCTGGCCCGCTATAAAGGGAAAGTGGGCTCCTGGAGGCACCCGTAGGTGCCTCCTATCCTCACCCACTAGGAAGGGGAAGCAGGCTCCAAGAGACCCCTCAACATGGGGGTCTCCCCTCCTCACCTGCTGCTGCTGCAAAATGCTATGCAATAGCCATATGGATATTGCATAACATAATGTGCAGACAGTGAGACCAGTGAGAGTGATAGCGTCATGCCTTCCCTGCACAAGGCTCTCGCACCACCATGTCTCACACAGAAGGGAATTGTTCTTGCTGCGTGTAGTGCAATGAAAGCAAGTAGATCTGGCTTTAAGATGGCTTAGTGCAAGGGCTAGGGTTAGGCTAGTGACAGGTAAGGTTACGGTGGGCTAGTGGGTTGCACCTCTGGGTGTTTCTCTGACCCACTAAGAAGACAGTCTGTGACGTATGGGTACGGAGTCAAGGGTTAGGGTTAGGGTTAGGGGGGCTAGGGCAGGTTTTAGGGGGCTTTTTGGCACATCCCAGAAGTCTCCATGGCCAAGTGGCCATGCGACTGGTGGGATGGCTCCAAAAATTTGCATGGTCGTCCACTCCCACATGGCTGGCCACTCAGCCAGCCCATCATTGCGCAGGTGTAAAAAAAAATAAAAAAAATCAATGGAGGACAGAGGAGGAGAGGAGAGACATTTTGTTACAAGAAAAAACCCACTGCTACTGTGAAAAATCTGGCAGTTTATAAATTTTCGCGTGTTTCTGTTGTGCTTGTGTGTTTTTGGACCACGATTTCAAAACCAATATTGCGTTCGCCGCCCCATTTTGGATCCCCTGCCCGCACCGCATGGCATGGCGGGTCCGGCTGCCCAGGACGGGGGGGAGGAGGGACCCCCCCTCCAGAAACCACCCCTCCGGTAGGTGCCCTGCGCCCTTAGTCAAGCAGGCATTTTTCCGCCTGCTTTTTTGGCCCGGGAATGGGTGGGGGGAGAGTTTAAAAGTTTTTTCCTGTGCCGTCCGTGCCGCTTGCTTGCGCTTTAATTGTGGCAGCCGGTGGCCAGCGAGACTGGCCTTTTTGCTGGCTGGCTGCGAGCCTGCGGCGAGTGGTGGCGAGTCCCACCAGAGCAGCCCAGGACGGGGGATGGGGGGGAGGCCGGGGACCTCCAGAAACAACCCCTCTGGTAGGTGCCCTGAGGCACGGCAGGCATTTTTCCGCCTGCTTTTCAGCCGGGAACCGGGTTTTTTTAACTTTTAAAAACTTTTTTTCTGTGCCGCGTGGCATTGCACAATTGCGCGATGCAAGGAACGAGCACGACAAATCAGACCAAAATTGTTCGTTCGTCGGTTCGAGCTCGAAGTCTGGGGGAGTGATTCCCGTTACTGTTTCCGTAGAGTAACGGAACCGAGTAACGGAAACGGAAACGGGAATACCGCTAAGTCGTGCCCATCTCTATTCCCTAATTCCTCTCCTTCTCCCTCTCCCTCTCCCTCTCCCTCTCCCTCTCCCTCTCCCTCTCCCTCCCTCTCTCTCTCTCTCTCTCTCTCTCTCTCTCTCTCTCTCTCTCTCTCAATCCCCCCCCGTTTTTGAAGACAGGAGCAACATTAGACCTCCTCCAGTCATCAGGCACCTCACCCATCTCCGATTATTTCAAGAAAATAATGGAAAGTGGTTCTGAGAGTTCTTCACTCAGTTCCTTCAATACTCTTAGATGCAGTTCATCTGGGCCTGGAGATTTGCAAACTATTCCTTGACTATTTGTTTATCAATCTCCAGCTGCAGTCCTGTCCCCTCCACTTGCTCTTCACATATTTCTGAAGGAAGATAATTTTTCCTTTGGGAAAAGACTAAGCTAACATGGGAATTGAGCACTTCTGCCTTTTTTTTTTTTTTGGTAGCATGTTAGCAATTTTCCATCTCCGCTGCGTATCTGAGACGCTGTTTCGTTTCTTTGCCTTTTGCTATGCACATATCTAAAGGATGCTTTTTTATTTCTTTTAGTGTCTCTAGGTAATCTCAGCTCATTCTCAGCTTTTGCCCTCCTAATGACACCCATGCAGTTCCTTGCTACTTGTCTGTACTCTTCCTTTCTGGCCTGGCCTTCTTTCCATTTCCTGTATGTGTCCTTGTTTTTTGTCATCTCTGAGCCTTTTCTGAAGCCACACTGGCCTTTTTATTTATTTTTTTGCTATCTCCCATCTTTTTTCCATTGTGGAAATTGTTTCTACTGGTCCCTTTAGAATTTCATTTTTTAGAAATTCCACCTTTCCTCCACAAAGTCATCTCTATTGGTTAGAATAAATTCTAGTTTCTTTTGCCACTTTTTCTGGGAGGAAATTATCCGCCACAAAACCAAGGTTTTTTTGGGCAGGGGGAGGCGGTACTTGGCAGAATTTGCCTCCCTACAGATATCAGGATGACTGAAATCTCCCATCGCTATTACATTGTATCTCTTTGAAATCCTCGCAATTTGTTTTTCAAGTGTGTCACAACACACATCCTTTTTTAAAAAAATTGGTGGTCAGTAGATGGCCCTTCTAGCAATCCCAGCTGCTTCTTATTTCTCTTAGAAGAAATCAGGATACATCCTTTCCTCTTTGACTGAGCACACAGTGCTTCTGAGTAGGGAATTCTTAGGGTGGTACTCCAGATCTCTTCCTAATGTTACTCTGAAAACACCCACCTCTCTGCCTTTACCTCCTTGGCCTCATTATTTCTTTTATCCTCTCCTCCAGTAGACCTTTCCTTCTTATGTCTCCCCATGAAACTCTTTTTAGCAATCCTTGTTCGTTTTTTTCCAGGTTCCAAGCTCCCCGGGTGTTTCTCAACTTCATTCCTCAACTGAGCTCTGTTATGAATCAGCAATTAAAAGGTGGGGACATGGAATTAACTTCAGACAAGTAGGTACTGGAAGCTGTCATTTAACTGGCGCCTCCTAATGTCTCTTTCTCTCAGTTTCTCTCTATAATTAGAATGGGGAAGTTCTGTGCATTCTCCCCCTTTTTTGTTAACTTCTTCATTAAAGCATGGAAGCTGACGGAGGAATGGGACACTGAAAAGCTTTTTATGATGAAGTTGAGAGGGGATCAGCAATTCTGGGAAGGAAGCCAAAGGCAGTGGAACCCAGGGAAGAGGAAGTAGGGAAGGAAGTTGATGGCGAGACCATCAAGGAGGTAGAGACACAGTCTGAACCGCTATTGATGTGAGCATTTAAGTATCTCAGCAGTCCACTCACCAGCCCTCAACTACTTCCCTTCCAAAACCAACAGCCCACATATCTTCATTCTGATTACAAAGGCACTTTTGCAAGCTCCAATTAAGGTCATTTTCTTTGGCAGTGTCTTACATAGCCACACATTAGTTCCACATCAGTAAGCAATCAGCAATTATTTCCACAGAATACTTTCAAGAGACCTAGCTCATGATCATTTGGTGTATATGGGACATTGCAATTGTTTTTTTAAAAAAAATAGTTATGTGGCTACTAAATTGGAGGTTTAAAAGGACTCAGCTGTGCATTTTTCATATTGAGCTGACCAGTCAAGGACACCTTCCAAAATTAGGAATAGAGATGGGCACGAAATGAGCAATTTTTCATTTTCATTTTCAGTTTTTTCGTTTTGTTACGTAACGAAACAAAAACGAATTTTGTCTCCAAAATGAAATGAAACAAACCGAAACAACAGAAATTTTGTCGTACGTTTCGTTTTCCTTGAGGCAAATACATTGAACTGTAATGAATGCTAACGAAACAGCCATTTTTCGTTTTCGTTTTCATTTTCATTTTTTCGTTTTGTTACGTAACAAAACGAAAATGAATTTTTTTTGCAAAAAAATCACAAAAAAACGAAAACGAACAGAAGCGCCCCCCCCCTAAATGACAAACGACAAACAAAACACCTTTTTTTTGAGTCGTGCCCATCTCTAATTAGGAATAATTCACATTTTTAAGTCGAGGCATAAGTTCCTCTTGAGTTCTTATTCAGATGAAGAACCTATTGTGCTTTCATTAGTAATAATGGGCAAATTTCTCTTGGCACAGTGGAACTAGTTTAAAACCTAGCCGGTTTGGGCTTGACTCATGTTGAACCTACAGTTGTTTACATCAGATTCTCACCCATTCCAAGCTGAAGGTCTTGCTTCATTTCTGATGGTGACATAAGGAGTCAAGTCAAGTCAAGTCAAGTCAAGAGACCTTTATTGGCATTAAAACAACAAACAAGTTAATAATACAGTTCAAAAGGAAAACCAGAAACAAATAGCTAATAGTTTTGATATAAGCAACTAATAGTGAAAACATAAGAGGGAGGAGAGGAGAACCCAGATTAATGAGCTGCTAAAATTCTAGAAGCATACATTGCCACCTCCTCCAGAAAGAAGGTGACAAGTGCAGAAAGAAGAAACTTCCCACCCCTGCATCCTGCCAAGGAAAATAAGGAATACAATGGTTCCTTTCCTTCTGTGTACTCCCCTTGAGCCTGGACTTCTTTGGAGGCCTTACCAACTGCCTCATCCTGAACTAAATAAAGAGGAAATCTGGAGGCATCCTAGCCACTTCATCTCCTAGCACTGCCCTCCTCCAAGCTTGCCGTTAGTGTCACTACTGTTTTCAACTGGCAATGGGAAAATGGCAGCAATGGTTTCACAAGAAAAAGCGGGAACATCTTGTTGCATCCCTAGTAATTAAAGTGGGAGAACAGTGTGAAGGATGAAAGAGACAAACACATGGTAAGCTGTGTGGAGTCAAGAATAGCCACAGCTTCATCAGTTGCCACTGACTGGCTTGGTACAGCATCAGGCACTTGGCATTGTGTCTTCCAGGCAGTGAAGCATTCTCCCCACTTTAGGAAACATCTGTGGTAGTAGGAGGTTGAACCCACAAGGCTATCAACCATATTATGCTTTTCCCTACCATCAGAGAGGCCATTCTTGAGCTGGGTATCTTCCATTTACCAACGTTTCCTCTTATTCCTTCCAGACTGGACCTGGTCGGATACTGGACCATCTCCCCCCTAAGTTGTTTAAGAGGGAAGTATCTTAAGCAGAACTTTGTGAATAGGAGGGGGGGGGAACCAAACCTGCTGCCTCCCATAAAGCTTGTGTAACAAATTTAGACAGAGGGGTTGAGGGCGGGAAAGCTCCTAAAGCCAACTGATCCACTGGCATGCTGAGAGATGGTTTTATGTTCTCCAAGTGGGCTCTGATTGGGAACGCCCCTACTCGCGCCCATCAACACAGTCCTCCTCCCAAATGAGCCAGGTCCTTGCAGACTTGTCAGCTAGAAGGAAGGACATGCAGGAACAACCCCCAAAAGCTGTGATAACTCCTGGGATTTTTTTGCCACTGTGTTAGAAAGAAGATGGTAGTTGCCTTTTCTCATGCAGGACTGCTGATAAGTCAGGGTCAAAGATCATGCTTTTGGGTGAAGTACCAGGAAGCTCTGGGGAAAATACCAAGAAGTTCCTGGAAGATATAGGAGTGGGTGGTTCTACAATTCACCACCACCCTGTAGCTTTTCTTGAAACTGCTGCTGCATCTGATAGGAAGGGGTCTGAAGAAAAAAAGGATCAAACTAATTGCAACCTGCATCTTCTGAACTTTGTAGAAATTTAGGACTGCCTCACAACCTGTGAAGACATTGAATAGGCCGAGTTCATACCCCAGGCTTTACAATTCAAAATTTTGGTTGTAGTGATGTTTATTATATTATGCAAGTTTAATACAATAACCAAAATGGTAATGTAGTGCCTGATACCACACTAATTTCAATAAGTAGTTCAAATCATTATTTCATTTGTTTTCTGATGTGAGGAAAGCAATTTGCTCAATCACATTTGATTTTATATTAAGCGTCTGGTATGTTCTAGTCCAGTAACATGCTACTGAATTGTGACATCTCCTCCTCAGTTTGGGTGCTTCCAGATGGTCTGGTTTCCCTCAGGTGGTCACACACTGACTTTGCAGTTGCCTCAAGGAAGCCAGATTGTACAGTGGCAAAAAGTCTGATGCTACAGCAAGGGGAACCAGATGGTAACTCGAAAACCATTCCTCTTTAAATCTCATGGCTAATCTGAAAAGGGGAGCTTCCAAAATGACTCCCCCACCCAAAAACAGCCCAATACTAACTGGGACTATTTTCACTTGTAGTCCATTCAATAAACTTAGCTCTTCTTACTGAATTCTCCTTGCTATATGCACTTGTGTGCATTCTAACATACAGGAAGCTATAACAGCCTCATGTCTGTCTATTGAGAGAACGGCAGGATCAGCAAAGAAAGAGATAATACGAGATCTACCATAAATAAAGCATCTTGACCTTAATCACAGTACATCTTAAAAGAGAATTAAACAAGATGGGAAAAACTTGTATGGAATGTATATATACTGGTGTCTGCCCACCTAGAGTCCTCCAGGTGTTGATGGTCTGTACCTTCCATTGGCTTCAACCGGGCGGGGGAGAGAGATGGAACACACAACTGCAAAGGACCACAGTGGTCCAAACAATGTTCGCATCTCTCCAATATCCATAGAGAAAGTAGAAATAATTGATTTTGGACTGCCTTGTATTAACCATGTAAGTTAAAAGTATCTTCCATGAGCCTGACCTCTTGCCTACCAAGATCAGGGCTTCCTATTCTCACTGGCATTGGTTCTCCAAAGATCTCTAAGGCAAACAAGTGTGCTTTAGAGGCAGACTGTGTTGGGGGGCAGGAAAGGTAAGACTAAATTCTTTTCCAGCTCAAAATGCTAGGAGCTGAGTCCTGCATTCCATGTGCTCTGTGACTAAATCATAGCTGTCAAGTGTTCCCCATGGCTGCCCAAGATAGGAGGAGAGAGGCATGGCCACTGGGAGCTCCAGGGAGGCGGGCCACTGGCAGATGAGCCCTTCAGCTAGGGGTGGAGCCTCCTTTGGATACAGAATTCCCAGCATCCCTTGCAGTGGCTTCAAAATCCTCACTGTGACATACGTGTCTCGGCTTTTTAGGGGATATATATATCAATCCGGATAGCTGGGGGTGGGGGTTAGAGGTTGGGCAGGGAGAAGTGCTCTCTGGCAGGCCACCTGCCCAGCATCATTCAGAGCTCAGCTCTTGACAGGTCTGGATTAAATAATAGTCTATGATGGGGTTAATTCACAATTACATACAGTCCAGTTTAGCATACTGTGTATAAGAGAAGGAAGATCAATAGAAAGCCTTCTTCAGCTTTAGATCAGATTTAGATTTCAAAGTAATGGTAAAGCAATAACAGAAAGCTATTATTATTATTATTATTATTATTATTATTATTATTATTATTATTATTATTATTATTATTATTATTATTATTATTATTATTATTATTATTATCATCATCATCATCATCATCATCATCATCATCATCATCATCACACAGCAGACTATGCTGGATTTTGTATTACCAATCACTAGTCAAACGCTTCCCAAGCATTTAGGACGATGTGATGTATCGGCAAATTATGCAAGCAGATCCCAGTAAGGTGGCTTTCTGCAGCTGACTGATGGTGACTTTGTCAACTCCAATTTCTTCTAAATACTTGTTTAGCTCTTTAAGCACTGCACCCAGCGTGCCAATTAGCACTGGGACCACCTGTTCCAGTTTATGCCAGCGTCTCATCATCATCATCATCATCATCATCATCATCATCATCATCATCATCATCATCATCATCATCATCATAATAATAATAATCATCATAATAATAATAATAATAATAATAATAATAATAATAATAATAATAATATAATAAATGTGATTTATATATCACAGCCATCTAGCCCAATGGCTACTCTGGGCAGTTTACAAAGTGAAGACTACAAATATTAAACACATATGGTAAATATATACAAATCAAATACAAAGTACACTACAGAATAACAATATTAACCATAATCAATGTAACTATAATAAAATTTACAACCCTGAGTGGGCCAGCCCTTTGCTCCTTCCAGGCATAGCTCTGGTCTGACAGGGTGTCTTCTTTGCCTCCAAGTTTTGCTTTGTAGTGCTAGCCAGTAAGAACTCCTGACTGGATTTGATTTAGATAAAAAAAAAAAAAGCTGGCCGTTGGCGTGTAGCAGAACAATGCAAACCAAATATCCTTTACTAACCGTAATGTGACTGGACATTGGAAGGGCAAAAGGAGTGAGTAGGGAAAATGCACACGGAACAAAGACAATAAGTGCTGTGTATTTTCTCATTTCTTATCATCTGAGCATTGCCTTTGAAAGAAATAACAGAATCTGCTTTTTAAATATTGCATTTCAGTTTGAGTTGCACTGCTCCTTTTGAGATTCATTCTTTCGGTTTCTTTCTCTCTCTTGTGTTTTCTGTCGTACCACAGAGAAAGCAAAGTTAATAACAAAGGAAAGGCCAGGTTTAAAAAAATGTATTTATTGTCAATTGTAATTCAGCTATTATTAAATGGATTCTCCTCATAGTGGGAATTGTACTCACTTTTATATTTTTAAAGTGTGTGGTATAAAATGTGATCTTATGAAAGTATTTTATTTAGCAAAATTATGTGACCTGTCATGAGGGATCTCTTTCTGCCTTTTTTTCTATTCCAGACATCTCTGGGGTGTTTTCAGTGTTATGGCACTGAACCTCAATATAGTTGTTTATGTGCAGTTTTTAGGAGAAAGCCATATACATTCCCCAACAGTGCCTCCTTGACAGACTAGACTTGATGGTTTATTTCTTTAAAATATATTTACCTTGCCTTTCTCCTTAAAAGGACCCAAGGCAGCTTACAACAATTAAAATACCTTATTTAAAATTGAAAAAAGCAGTCAGTATACATACAATATACATACAAAGATTTTTAGAAAGGAATCAAATAACTGGCAAATAAAACTGACTAAAACAAAAGAGCACAACAATCCATGGAAGTCCTTCCAGTTCCACAGATCTAAAATGTATGATGATTAGAGATGGGCATGACTTAGCGGTATTCCCGTTTCCATTTCCGTTACTCGTTTCCGTTACTCTACGGAAACGGTAACGGGAATTACTCCGCCAGAATTCGAGCTCGAACCGACGAACGAACAATTTTGGTCTGATTTGTTGTGCTCGTTCCTTGCATCGCGCGATGCCACGCGGCACAGAAAAAAAGTTTTTAAAAGTTAAAAAAACCCGGTTCCTGGCCAAAAAGCAGGCGGAAAAATGCCTGCCATGCCTCAGGGCACCTACCAGAGGGGTTGTTTCTGGAGGTCCCCGGCCTCCCCCCATCCCCCATCCTGGGCTGCTCTGGTGGGACTCGCCGCAGGCTCGCAGCCAGCAAAAAGCCCAGTCTCGCCGCCGGCCGCCGCAATTAAAGCGCAAGCAAGCGGTACGGACGGCACAGGAAAAAACTTTTAAACTCTCCCCCCACCCATTCCCGGGCCAAAAAAGCAGGCGGAAAAATGCCTGCTTGACTAAGGGCGCAGGGCACCTACCGGAGGGGTGGTTTCTGGAGGGAGGGTCCCGCCTCCCCCCCGTCCTGGGCAGCCGGACTCGAGTCGCCATGCCATGCGGTGTGGGCGGGGGATCCAAAATGGGGTGGCGAACACAATATTGTTTTTGAAATCGTGGTCCAAAAACACACAAGCACAACAGAAACACGCGAAAATTTATAAACTGCCAGATTTTTCACAGTAGCAGTGGGTTTTTTCTTGCAACAAAATGTCTCTCCTCTCCTCCTCTGTCGACCATTGATTTTATTTTTTTTTATTTTTTTTACACCTGCGCAATGATGGGCTGGCCTCGTGGCCAGCCATGTGGGAGTGGATGACCATGCAAATTTTTGGAGCCATCCCACCAATCGCATGGCCACTTGGCCATGACTTCTGGGATGTGCCAAAAAGCCCCCTAAAACCTGCCCTAGCCCCCTAACCCTAACCCTAATCTTTGACTCCTTACCCATACGTCACAGACTGTCTTCTTAGTGGGTCAGAGAGGCACCCAGAGGTGCAACCCACTAGCCCACTGTAACCTTACCCGTCACTAGCCTAACCCTAGCCCTTGCACTAACCCACCTTAACCCTAAGCCAGATCTACTTGCTTGCATTGCACTACACGCAGCAAGTACAATTCCCTTCTGTGTGAGACATGGTGGTGCGAGAGCCTAGGCATCACCTATGGCTCTGGGTTCACTGCCATCACCACTAGTCTCACTGTCTGCAACTGGTATATGCAATATCCATATGGCTATTGCATACCATTTTGCAGCAGCAGCAGGTGAGGAGGGGAGACGCCCATGTTGAGGGGTCTCTTGGAGCCTGCTTCCCCTTCCTAGTGGGTGAGGATAGGAGGCACCCACGGGTGCCTCCAGGAGCCCGCTTTCCCTTTATAGCGGGCCAGAGGAGGCACCCACCCCACAGAGGTGCCTCCAGGAGCCCGCTACCCCCCCCAAAACCAGTACTAACGAAAACAAAAAATGAAAAAACGAACTAATTTTTGTGAATTTTCGCGAAAAACGGAAACGACCCGAAACGGAACCGTCCCGACAAACAACAACTCGAAAAAAATTTTTTTCAAGTCGTGCCCATCTCTAATTATGATATTTGAAAGTGGTTCATGACAGTTTACTTTTATTTCCATGTCTAGAAGTGGACAAATGTTGTCCCAGGCTATTAAAAAAATGGAAAAAAATGAATCTAGGCAACTACTCATTGGCTTGGTACTAGACATGGGCACGACCAGAAAAAATGACGTTTCGAGTTTTCATTTGTCGGAACGGGTCTGTTTCGGGTCGTTTCCGTTTGTCACGAAATTTTTCAAAAATTTGTCATTTCGTTTGTCGTTTGTCGCAGGCAGGTGGCAGCGTGGGCGGACGGGCAAGTGGGCAGTTAGGATATCACTTAGGATAGAGGTTCTGTTCTTGGCTTGCATCCCAAATGTGTGTGTGTGCAAGCAAATTGAAGTTGGGAAAATAGAAAATAAATGGTTGTATATAATATATTTTTAAAATAAATCCACACCTCCCACTCCCAGTCAAACCTCCCCCTTTATCCAATATCAGAAAAAAATCCTCACAAACTGCCAGAGAAGAAATAAAGAATAAACTGCTCTTCCCTTCAGCAGACAAAGCTGCAGGGAATCAAAGAAATTATTTTCTAAATTCAATTCCCTCCCTGCCTGCCTAACTTAAATCCTAAAGCCTCCAGCCTCCCCCCTCAATCTCGATCGGATCACACCAGCACCAGCAGCCAGCCCTCCTCCCTCAACCACATCCATACACCCGACTGCGATTTCTGGAAGGTGCCTTGGCTTTTTATGCCCTCTGAGACATCCAGAAGTGTCAGTCAAAAACCTGGCGATGCCATTGGTGGAATGGTTCCAAAAAATTGCATGGTCCCATCCCATGCCCAGCCCAAATGGGCAGGTCTAAAAAAATAAAAAATAAAATAAAATAAAATAAAATCAATACGACATTTTATTGCTATAAAAAACCCACTGCTGCTGTTACTATAAAATTCAGGCATTTAAAATAAACAAATTTCACATGTTTCTGTGGTGATTTGGTGTGTTTTTTTACCATGATTTTAAAAGAAAAATTGTGGTTGCCATTTTGGATCCCCCCCCCACCACATGGCATGGCGAGACGACGAGGATGACCCCCCCCAGCCTGGTGCAAGCAGCCCAGAACAGGAGAAGAGGGGGGGAAAGGCCGGGGACCCCCCAGAAACCACCGCTCTGGTAGGTGGCAAAGCCTCAGGCAGGCATATTTTCACATGCTTTTTTGGCCGGGAGTCGGGTTTTTTAAAAAAAAAACTTTTAAAAACTTTTTCTGTGCTTCGCATTGTGCGATCGCCGCAATGCCACAAATGGAAACGAAAAGCCCGACCAAATTTTTCTTTTTTCAGTTCGAGTTCGAGTTCTGACGGCTTAATTATCGTTACCGTTTCCGTTACGTAACGGAAACGATAACCGAAAACAGAAACGACAATTTTGCCGAGTCCTGCCCATGTCTACTTGGTACTGATACCAAGGAAGGTTTCCAGAGAAGATAATTAAACCGTGGCCAAAACCTGTTAATACGTTGCAAGTAGAGTAGACCCACTGAATCAATGGAACTCCTGATTCAATGGGCCTACTCTAGTTGTGACTTACTATTGGATTTCAGTCAGTAAGTCTCTGGGCACCTTGTAGATCTCATCTTTTAAAACAGTGGTACAAGCTTGATAGATCAGAGAACTGCAGAAGACATAGAGTACCTTCATTTGCTTCTAACAAAACTCCCCATGATACCCTTGCAAGCAAGCTGTATAATGGGCACTAGGCAATGCTATTGCTAGGTAGATTGGTAGCTGGTGAATGGACAACATCCAAAAAGTATTCACTAATGGCTTACTATTATCCCTGAAAGCAGTAATGAGATGGATGCTACAAAGTTCTCGCCTGAACTGAATGTTGTTCAATGTCCTTTTCTAAAATGGCCTCCATGAAGGGATAGTAGAGATTTTCAGATAATACCAAATTGGGAGACATAGTGAATACTTCAAATATTAGC
Organism: Phrynocephalus guinanensis; assembly: GCA_037367245.1. Taxonomy (NCBI): domain Eukaryota; kingdom Metazoa; phylum Chordata; class Lepidosauria; order Squamata; family Agamidae; genus Phrynocephalus; species Phrynocephalus guinanensis. Next base: position 35,249,004 of record CM074737.1, read on the forward strand.
TCAGGGGATTTATGATAAACATGAGAAGTTTTGAGGCAGAACAAATAAAAACAGTTTCAGTCAGGGAAAATGTAAAGTTCTGTAGGCAGGAAAATCCAGATGCACAAATATAGCCATACATCCTTTGTAGCAGTTTTCAGAGGGGGGGAGGGGGGGAGGGAGGGAGATGTATTTTAAATATACTGGTGTGTGTGTGTGTGTGTGTGTGTGTGTGTGTGTGTGTGTGTATAGATAGATAGATAGATGATAGATAGATAGATAGATACACACACACACACACACACACACACACACACACACACACACACACACACCAGTATATTTAAAATACATCTCCCTCCCTTCCTCCCTAGCCCCCTCTAGAACTTGCACACTCCATGTGTGTTATGGTCCTTGTGTACTCCATATGTGTATACATTTTGTGCCAGCTTGTACTATCAAGGCTATTTAATTCTTTTTCTTTCACTTCAAAAGAGGTGAGAGGAGTCCTTTTCCATTTTGAGGATTTTAGCAACATAACCATTGTGCTCACATCACCTCATAAACAGGTATGCGTGTGAGAGAGACAGAGAATAAGTGGATATTTCATTATGTAAAGCATTTTATAACAACCCTTATTTCCATCTCCCAATTCCATTTTTTTTAAAATTATTTTTCTATCACAGTTTCATATTCTGGATTTGATATTCAAACATTTCTGAATTTTACCATAATGCAGTATTTTTATGAAGTCCATTTCATCAAACAAATTCATGATTGTTGACATTTATATTACCCCAATTCCAGTTAAAATAAACCTGATTTATCTTCTGGGACTGAGGTAAAACTTAGACAACTGATGTCAGTATTAGGCTCCTTGTCTACATTAAGAGAAAAATGTAACACTTGGAAAGTTGCCTTGTTGCATTAAGTATATTAATAAGTTATCTCAACAGCTCTGAAAGCCTTGATAGTAATTGCAGTGGATTTCACTGATATTTTGTTGCAGAGGCCAGCTTGATTTGTTTAAAATAAAAGAACTACTCGATGAACACTAATCATAGGTCTTGGTTATTATTTGTAGTAATTCTACTGTGAGCTTATTCTTCTCCATTTTTGACATTTCTGAAAGCTTCTCATTGTGGGCAACTAGAATCTTTATTACAAATGCCGTGTTGGCTCTATATTTCAAATGGAAATCAAAACTGATTTCTGTTTCCAGAGAAAGAGAAAGAGAGATGTTTGCTACAGAAAGAAGAAGGACTGAGAGAGAAATAGCAGGAGTTTGAAAATATGTTTGGGGGAACTGCATTCCCCAGATTTATTCAGCTAGCATGGCCTGTGGTCTTACTGGCTTGGATTTCTTTTGATTTATATAACTACAATCCACACCCCAGCTCCATGCAGGAGCCACTGACCCACCAAAGAAGTGTTTGTCAGGGTTGTGCATTCAGGTTTGGTAAAAATCTGACCATGATGACAACATTCTTCTTACAGTTGCCCCCCTTCACCCCCACCCCCCATCCAGATCCAGATCTAGACATAACACTCTTCGGCAAAAGTCTTAGCCCACCATCAGCTTTGTTGCTTTAGCAAAGTTTCATTGCCTGTGCTAAACAGCCGCCCCTGCCATTCACGGATGACTGAATTCGTGGATGGCAAATCAGTGCATCCGGGGTCTTACTGTACATATTTGTTCTTTCCAAATTGCTCTTGTCTATCATACCCTGTATTTCCTCTTTCTACTGTCTCTTTCCCAGTTAATCCTTTTGCCTTCTAGGACTCAACACCATATGGCTTTCTGGTAGCAGGGATGATGAGAAAAGTTGTGTCTCGGGGACTTTAGAAAAGCACTTTTCCCAGTGTCCCTAGTGCCTGTAATGATAAGGCAGTGGCAGATGAAAAACCAGGACAGGGAAATGATCCCACTTCCTGGCCTCACTACAGCTGTAGTTCTGGCCCAGTGATAGAAAAAGAGCATGATTCGTTCTCTGGCCCAGTTCAGAGAACTCATACACTAAGCTGGGTCATTATAAAAAGGAATGAAGTCACTAATGATACCCACATAGTACAAACATCCCATTTATCTCACAAAGGCATTGTAGACAACTATCTTTCTTGTACACCTGATTTGCTGGGAAAATCTATTTTTCACAGATAATTTACGCAAAACATATGGTTCTTTCTTGATCATTAGTCTGCCATATTTTATCATTTCAGAAACTTTTGTGTCCTTCGTGAGTTATTTGTTCAACCAAACTGCACTTAATATACTTTAATTCAGTTTGCCTCAGTCTACATTGGTTACAGTTGCAACTGCACAGGTGGGCCTGGAGCCTCATGGCAGCACAGATTCAGACCCATACATCCCTAAGAGTTATGCGCCTGCTGCAACTGCCCCTAAGCCCCCTATGCTATGCCACTGCCCCTACTCCGGCCGTCTTACCCTAGGAGCCATAAAATACCTCTCACATGAAAGGCAGATATTTCACGACTCTGAGAGCCATACAATTGAATGACTACATTGGTTTATTCTTTGGCATTTTCCTGAATTAGAGAGAGAGAGAGAGAGAGAGAGAGAGAGAGAGAGAGAGAGAGAGAGAGAGAGAGAGAGAGAGAGAGAGAGAGAGAGATCTAGCTTTATTAATGTATACAAATAAATTCATAATGGTACTTTTGCAATAGATATCTTGCTGTATGGCCTTAGTCTGGACTTTGTACTCATTTAAATGAATTTCCCTATGCATGAAAAAATAATCTCTCTTTTTTTCTTATCCATTACATTATTGATTTTTTTTCTCCTTTCAGTTTGTTATCTGCAGCAGTGCTCACAAATACATTCTTACATACATTTTTTTTTTACCACCAGTTGATTTCCAATAGCTTATTGATGATAAGCCATGATAAATTTAGGGTCCATTTTTTATACTTTGTAAAAGTTCAGTGAAATCTTAAGAAATCATTTTCTACCAGATCATATAGTTGATACATTTTTTTTTGTTCAGTTATGGCACATCTATCTAAACTACTTGACCTAAACCTAACTGGAATAGCAAGTCTTTATTATCTAACTGGGTCGTTTTTTATGGGGGGGAAACAGAAGGGTAACAAATTTGAAGTTGATTTAAGGCTTCTTCAGGCAGTCTAAATGTGTATAATTGTATGGAAGAAATGGGAAAATTTGGACAGGCACACTAAATACTATCCCCCATGCTGTTTAACATCTACATGGAACCGCTGGGAGAGGTCATCAGGAGGTTTGGGCTGAGGAGTCAGCAATATGCTGATGATACTCAGCTCTACCTCTCATTCTCCACCAATCCAGGTGAGGCGGTTTTTGTCCTGAACTCGTGTCTGGACCAGATAATGGACTGGATGAGGGTTAATAAATTGAAACTCAATCCAGACAAGACGGAAGTGCTGTTAGTGAGTGCTTCGCCGGACACGTTAGAGGGCCATTTCCCTGTTCTGGACGGGGTTGCACTCCCCCTAAGGGACAGGGTCCGTAGCTTGGGGGTGCTCCTGGACCCCGGTCTAACTCTGGAAGCCCAGGTGGACTCGGTGGCCAGGGGCGCCTTTCTCCAGCTGCGGAATATATATCAGCTGCGCCCCTACCTGGATGAATGGAGCCTTATGACAGTTACGCATGCACTGGTAACATCCCGTATTGATTACTGCAATGCGCTTTACGTGGGGCTGCCTTTGAAGACAGTTCGGCGATTGCAACTGGTTCAGAATCGTGCTGCACGGCTGGTGAGTGGTAGGGCCACCAAGGAACACATCACGCCGATTCTGTATAACCTTCATTGGTTACCAGTTGCTGCCCGAGCCCAATTCAAAGTGCTTGTTTTGACATATAAAGCCCTAAACGGCTTAGGACCTAGATACCTGAAGGACCGCCTCCTTCCATATGAACCTACCCGGCAATTAAGATCTAGTCAGGGGGCCCTCCTGAAAGAGCCATCCCTTAAGGAGGTGAAGGGGATGGCTTGCAGGAAAAGGGCCTTTTCAGCAACTGCCCCCAGAGTATGGAATGCCCTACCAAATGAGACTCGCCTGGCACCGACGTTGCTAACATTTCGGCGCCAGGTAAAAACCTTCCTGTTCCAAAAGTTTTTTAACTAATGATTGTGGGTCCTGATGGCAATTTTAGTGGTGTTTTTAATGTATCGTATTTATTTATTGCATTTACATGTTTTTATTGTTCTGATTTTATTATATTTTGATGTTTTAATTGTCCATTTTGATTGTGAGCCGCCCAGAGACCTTTGGGTAGTGGGCGGCATACAAGCTATATAAATAAATAAATAAATAAATAAATAAATAAATTCCCCCCATATCCTTTGCCTTCAAAACATGTCGGTAGGGATGGATACATGAGAAAAAGAGATCACAGGGTATGGAATTTCAACACATATGGCTTGTATAATCCCACTTCCACACAATAAGTGTTTAAGACTCCTGTCTTCTTTTACATGAGTAGTAGAGTAGGTCTGACAGGGACATCTGGGGTAAATGCTTTTTAACCCATAAGACTGTACATAGACTCCTTTCACCTCACACAGTGAAATCTCAAGCAGGCCCTCTGTTGTCAATACTACTATGAGGTTGTGGAAATATAGTGGTAACTTGTATAAAGGAATTAATTTGTTCCAAATAAAATTATGTTAAGCAAATTTTCCTTTATACAAATTCCCATAGGAATGCATTGAAAATGGAGTAATCCCAATTTTATGTTGTATGGATTCTCCCCATAGGCAATTATGTTAAGCAAATTTCCCCTATCTCTGGAATTTTTATGTTGTATAGATTTTGTTATACAGTGGTACCTTGTATAAAGGAATTAATTCGTTCCAAGTGAAATTATGTTAAGCAAATTTTCCTTTATATAAATTCCCATAGGAATGCAATGAAAATGGAGTAATCCCATGTTTATGTTGTACTGATTTTCCCCATAGGCGATTATGTTAAGCAAATTTCCCCTATCTCCTGAATTTTTTATGTTGTACAGATTTTATGTTATACAAGCTGTTTGTTATACAAGGGTCCACTGTACAAACTGTTTGTTATACAAGGGTCCACTGTAGGTCCATAAGTCTATGGGACTGGACAAATTCCATAGGCGTTAACCATTTTCCTATGAGCTCTGGTCCATGGGGTCACAAAGGGTTGGATATGACTGAACGACTGAACAACATGAAATGAAGGAAACAGAAGCATAGGTTCTGGCCTCTGAGGTTCAGGTTTTGGGGGTCTCTTGTCTAAGTCTCAAGCACTGGACCTGAAATCTGAGGGAAAGGGAGGCTGACACCCTAGCAACCCCTATTTCGGGATTTAATATCATGGCTTCAGACATGCTCAGAACAAATTGTTCTGTTTTTCCTTATTGTGAATGTTCTAGAGCTGCTATGGAAATTCACACCTTCAGCAGCTCTTGCTGAAAGGGCCACCCCTGTGACATCACAAAGGTCTGTTCCCTAACCTCACAAGAGCTGCACATAGTACACACTGTACTCTTCCTCCCTCCATCTTCATTTTTTCTTTTTGTCACCTGCTGTATTCTGAGGAATAAGCTTTGTCCTCAAAATCTGAGCAGATGGGATATTGCTGATCTGGCTATGAAGCAGCCCTGGAACTCCTTGTCCTGACATTACAAGGAAAGGGGACGGCTTGGAAGCACTTAAAACTGAATGAAGTCATATGGATCTTTGAAATAAATAAATAAAAGTGAGAAAAACCAGGGAAACTCACAAAGAAGAGAAGTGTTGGGGAACTTTTTAAATAACATGTTAATTATATTCAAGCTGGCCTGAGGCAAACCGTTGGGCATCTCTGGTAAAGAGTATGTCAGAATCAATTACTACAGTAGGGAGGCCTGGCAGATTATTTTGTAGTTACATGGTTTCCTATTCTTACTCTAAATCACTGAGGGTGGCCAAGTCGACCTCCTCATTTGGCCATCACAACAACCCTATGAGAAAGGTTTAGCTCAGTGGTTCCCAGCCTGGGGTTCGGGACCCCTTGGAGGGGGTCAAACACCAATTTCACAGGGGCCACCATAAGCCAGTGAAGAAAAAGGCACAAATTAGAGATGGGCACAAATCGAAAAAATGACATTTTGGTTTTTCGTTTTTCATTGTGGGTCCCATTTCAGTTCATTTTTGCTTTTTGTGAATTTTTTGAAAAAAAATTGTTTTGTTGGTTCGTTTTTCGTTTTTCATTTTTATCCGCTTTTTGCGTGATTTAAAGCATTCCCCCAACGCCCCAGACCAGAGGGAAAACACTAAAAAAATTGATGCTGGCAGAGACATAGTATAGACTAAGTACGCAGGGAGGCTGCAAAGGCTGCGGCGGGCATTGCCCAGGGTGCCAGGCAGGCGCAGAGTGACTGCACTGCGGGGCAGGGGAGGGTACTCACTGAGAGGTACGTACACACACACACACAGGAAGGATGCAGGACTGAAACTAGAGAGAAATCTCTTCTTTCTCTCCCCTAAGAGCCAGGCTACAGCCGGCAAGAACACAGAGACACACACCTGCCTGGCTGGCCTAAGGTGAAAATAACGAGTCGCAGAGACAGCAATCCCACCCTAACTCCCACCACAGACTGCAAGGAGGACGGGGGCTCCCAGAGTTTTTTATGCCCTCTGCTGCCAGACCTGCCATCCCAGTCTGCAACCCGGGCATGCTATTGGTTGAAGTTTTTCAAGAATTTACATGATCCCATCACATGTCTTGCATCCATTTTGTGGCTGGCATCCATTTTGTGTCATCCTTAAAGGGAAAAGAGAAATACATTGCAATGGGAGAAAGAAAAAAACAAATGTTTTAAGGACCCCCCCTGGTAGGTATTATCAGGCAGAATAAATAATTATCGCTGCATTTTTACAGATGTTCAGGGTGTTTTATACCCAAGAAATCAATATTAGGCATCTGGCAGCCATTTTGGTTCGATGTCCCCTAACTCCCCTTAAAGGAAAAAAATACAGCAATCTGAAAAAATACATAAATGCATGTTTTAAGGACCCCCCCCCCGGTAGGTATTATCAGGCAGAATAAATAATTATCGCTGGGTTTTTATGGATATTCAGGATGTTTTTTAACATTTAAAACAGCTTTTTTCATCGCACGTCACTATTAACGAAAACGAAACGTAACAAACCTAATTTTCATGGTTCTGTTCGGTTTGTTCCAATTTCATTGCCAGGTTTGTTATTCATTTGAATGAATGGCTTGCATCCATTTTGTAATGAAACGAACAATGAATAATGGAATAAAAATTCATTTCGTGCCCATCTCTAGCAAAAACAGCTTGGGTCTGGAAGAGGGGGGAGGAAGGGGGGGAAAGAGTGAGTTACAACTTGATAGGTTGGAGGGGATGTCAGTCAATGGCACTGGAGGCCGTGATTGTCTGAGGGTGCCTGTAGAGGGAAGTTCTTTATGGGACCTGCAGTAGTGACCTGCCAAACTCCAAAGGGGGGTTGTGGCCCCTTCCAAGCAGGGCAAGGGGTCACCACAACATGCGGAACTGTATTAAAGGGTCCCGGCATTAGGAAGGTTGAGAACCACTAGTTTAGCTGAAATGTAGTAACTTACATATGGTCAAGGAATTTGCTGAGGAGGAACTTCAGTTCAGGTCACTGTGGGGCTAACACATTGCTCTAACCGCTATGTTATACTGGGTTTCACATTGTAAACTCTGTGCTACAGCAATATTGTAAAACTTGCCCCATCTTTTCTACTCGAGACAGTGTTGGGAACTGAAAAATTGGATCAGTCTTTGATTGTGAAGGAGGAGGCTCTCGCCAGTCCATTTTTTGCCTTGGTGTGATTAGACACATTTATGATTTATTAGTATTGCGGGTCTAGCCTGAACGATTGCAAAGTCTTCTTATTTGGAGCACCAACTTCAAATGCTGTCCCAGCTTGAGTCACTGCTACCTTTCAAGTGCAGTAAGTAGTAGCATTGTAAGCATTTTATTTTAATAGGCTGTAGCTATTATTAAAATAACCTTCAAATGTTGACTCAAAACAAAATCTTCCATGCTTTGCTGAAATTGTCCTGAAATTTCCATCATTACCACTAATCTGTTTCATTTCTCATCCCACACATTGTATTATGCCTTCAATGCCTCCCCCCTTGCCTTTTTTCCCCATTTTCTCTTTTTGGTTGCCTGTTGTGTACCGAGAAATATTGGTGTCACTTTGCTAAAACGAATAAGTGAGGTGAATTTTGTCCCCCACCTCCTTTGATCACTTGTTCTGTTCTTATTAATAAGTACATCAAGTTGAAAGCATCCTCTTGCTCCATTGTCAGCTAAGTGGCAGCTTGCATTGAGTGATTTAAAAGTTCCCAGTTACAAAAAGGAAATCTCTTTAACTATTTATAATCGTCTTTGTGTAAACTGTGCTCACATGTACTAGTAGGATAAAAACAGGGACATATTCCCCCCCCTCACTGTCTTGTTAAAGCGTCACAGCATGGGGGGGAGGTTTGGTCATCTCCCCACCAGCTGAAAGGACATACTCTCTACCAAGGACCATAAAAGTCTCCTTTTTCCTCTCAGCATATGAAATATTTACATGTGAGGCAGTATCGGGAATTCCCATTTTCCATAGTGCTCTACCAATCCCTGCCATCAACGGGCTGGTTAATTAAGTGTGACCTAAACCAACTTGACTTGAGCTCAGCATTAAATGCACAAAACCCATTTGAGCTGACCAGCAGCAGAAGTGGTACTCAGAGAAATTGAAAAGGATTTCTCCCAAATGCTTTCTACTTACTTACAGCACTCAAGTAATGGCTGAAGATTAGCATATGACATGACAGATTACATTAAGTCATGTCTTTCCAGCGCTTTATGACAGCACTATCACATTAGCTTCTTAGCACTAGCACATCGAGGCATGCAAACGTTTTCAGACCCTCTTATTCAAATCTACAAGCTGACATGGCAGCCTTGATATGATTATTAGTCATTTGAGAGACTTTAATTCACATCATCAGATAACAGGTTTTGCTAAAAGGGTAGAGAAACTGTCTGCTTTTAATGAGGCCCTAAGAAAAAAGGACCTCAAAAACCATCTCTGCTCTTTCGACTCCTATTCTGACTTCATTGACAAGACCCCCACCCCAAGAATGAATTTGAATTGAATAACTAAGCAAGCACCTAGTTTTGGAGAGGGAGAGGGAATCAGACAGGGGGTGAAAGACTCTATAACTAGACAAAACTAATGTAGAAAATATTTGTACCCCCACACCCCAAATTTTCTTACTTTACACTGAATTCAGCCAGGTTGTTGAGTGTTTCTTAGGAAAAATGGGATCCCAGGAAACTCATAACCCAAAATATTAAAAAAGTGGTGTAAACATCTAGCAATAGTTGCAGTGGCACAGATATTCCAAAGGCCAACCTTTTCTGGTTTTCAAGTGTATGTCCTGCCATAAAGAACGTTAACTGGTAATAGTATCTGGTGGGGCACTACAAATAGTAGTATTTGGTGGGGCACTACAAATATATGTTCATGTTCAGTAATTGTGGATGATCATTAAACCAGTTGTGATATGACACTTTCTTTCTATTACAGTACTTTGATTCTGCAGTGTGTGCTTGTTCTGCTTTATAGCATAATGTAACTACATGTTGGCTACCCAGAGGAACTCTCCATTACAAAATGCTTGAGATTTAACAATGAAATCTGCCAAGTGCCGTGGCCTCTTTTAAATGATGCTGGTCTGAGAGGGCACGTGGAGAGAAAGTGTTCACTGAGCAGAAAGATAGGGAGGAAGGGGGTAGAGGAAGAGAGATGGGTGTGGAGAACTCTGTTGAATGGAGATGGAAGAACTGCACAAAGGTTGACCATCATGTTACTTGCTTGAGGTACTGGTATTATTGACTGGAACAAATGTTACCTTTATCAGACCATTAAGAAAATTAAGCAAATAGCAAACAGCAAAAATAAAATAAAATAAAATAAAATGAACTTTTGATGATAATTCTTCTTCCTCAGGTTGTACACCAAGTTCTCCAAAATCACATGCCTTCTCTTAAAGTCCCAAAGCCTCAATGTAGATGCCAAGTTCAGCTTCTGAATCTTACTAGCTGGGGAAGTGTTTGAAGCCACACACACACTCACTGGGCTTGCAGACTGCAACTATTTCCATCCAGGAAGCTGAACCTGGCCTCTACATTGAGGCTTTCGGACACTGATAAAAACATATGATTTTGGCAATATGCATGAGAACTTGTTTCACAGCCTGAGGAAGATGGGTTATCATTGAAAGCTTGCCTTATTTTTGTTTGATGTTCTTAATAGTCCAAAAAAGCTATCACCTGTTCCTGCATTTGCATTCTTCCTAAAAATTACTCTAAAAATCTTTGCAATGGCATAACTATTGGGGGCAAGGGGGATATTTGTCCCCAGGTGCAGCATCTGGGGGCACCAAATTTGGTGCCAAACAGCTCCCCTGCCCATGAGCCATGGGAAGATGTGTTGCAAATGACCTGACAGGGCCAGAGTGGCGGGCCCCCCGGCCACTGCTACCACCTTCTACATGGCACCTTAGCCCCTCCCGGTCCCTTGGGGACACAAAAACTGACTTTTGTCCCCTGGTGCTGAAAACCCTAGCCATGCCTCTGCCTCATGTTACCACCAAGCACATCATTACCAGTGAAAGATGCAAACATGAGGCATGTTATTAAGCCCTGCTGAACCAGGTAGACTAATTAGGGCAGGTGCAGCTATTTGGAAGTGTGGATACCAGCTCCAGCTCCTGAATTTGCAGCCTTCATATATTGTACAGAGAGGCCTGCAGCAAGTTTATTATCATCCCCTGAATGTGAGTAGACCTTGGAATGCTGATCTTTAAAATACAGTGGACCCTTGGATAACAAACAGCTTGTATAACATAAAATTTGTACAACATAAAAAATTCTGGAGATAGGGGAAATTTGCTTAACATAATTGCCTATGGGCCAAATCCGTACAACATAAAAATGGGATTACTCCATTTTCAATGCATTCCTATGGGAAGTTTGTATAAAGGAAAATTTGCTTAACATAATTTCATTTGGAAGGAATTAATTCCTTTATAAAAGGTACCACTGTATATGCATTTCCAAAATGGCCCACAGTGGCCAAACGTCATCCTAAAATGTTTTAGAAATCTCAAGTGCATGTAAAATTTTAAATTTAGTATCACCACTTGTAAAATAATGTTGACGCCTGTTACTTTACTTTAGAGGAGTAAAAAAATGCCCTCATTACTGCAAAAATAATATATTAAAAGTACTTGTAGTAAATCTGTCAGTTTTTGTAGTTGTTACTTGTAGTAAGTCTGCCAGTTTCATTTTCTCTTATGTTGAGAGTTTTCCAAGCTTTTTCCTAAATGTGATTTGTGAATTTGGCAAATTCTTCAAAAAGAACATGAAACTAAATTATTTGAACTGAACAAATTCAAAGGGTACAGCTATTCTACAGAGACAGCCATGTTGTACTCATCTCATAGGTGTCAAAGATGAGGGGGACATTTGAAAAAGAAGATGGTGACATACAAATAGATTAGGGTTAAAAAATTAAACACTCAAAGCTGTGGGTCAGAATGGACAGATCTTTCAGTTTTAGTTTCTCTCATACTTGAATATTTTTTAGACTCCCAAGTTCTTTCCATTGTGATATATTTACAAATGTTTTAAGGTTCTTACAGAAAATGGACTAAAAGAAACAAAAACAAAATCTGCCACCCCTACTTGTACATTCAACTTTGACCATGAGCAGAAGACACCATGAAGGCCTACCTCATCAGGATCACTGACGCTGTCAAAGGCTTGGTCCACATTCAGAAAAACATAAGTAGAAATCCAATGCCGATGGGGAGATGTAGACTCAGGGGGGATGATTAATATATGAAACATTTTTGTTTTTGCTGTCCTATCTTTTCCACTGGCCAACATGTTTTTTGTTTCCTTTATAATTTCTGTTGTGACAGATAGATTTTGTCATGCTGATCACAGGAATAATTTCAAAATTGTGCTACCACGTAAGGTTTTTGAGAAACAGCTGATTTTAAAGTCAAATTTCAAAGCAAGTGTTTTCAACAGTAATGGGTATTCAGGTTAGCTGCCTGGCAAGAATCTTATGTTACACTCATAACAGATGCTATTTGTACTGCAGGCTCACTGAACTACATGGATTTCAAAAATTAGTATTAGAGATGGGCACAAAACAAAAAAATGGCGTTTCGGTTTTTCATTTGTTGTTGAGAGGTCTGTTTCAGTTCGTTTCGATATGTTGCAAAAAAATTTGAAAAATTTCGTTACTGTTTTTTGTTTTTTCATTTGTCATTTCTACCCGCTTTTTGCGTGATTTTCAAAGCATTTCTGTGCGCAGGCATCCCCAAACGCCCCAGACCAGAGGGAAAACACTAAAAAAAATGGATGCTGGCAGAGACACAGTATAGACTAGGTATGCAGGGAGGCTGCAAAGGCAGCGGCGGGCGTTGCCCAGGGTGCAAGGCAGCCGCAGAGTGACTGCACTGCGGGGCAAGGGAGGGTACTCACTGAGAGGTACGCAGCACACATGCACACAGGGAGGCTGCAGGACTGAAGCTAGAGTCGCAGAGACAGCAATCCCACCCTAACTCCCACCAGAGACTGCAAGGAGGACGGGGGCTGCCAGAGCTTTTTATGCCCTCTGTGGCTGCCAGACCTGCCCGCCCAGTCTGCAACCTGGGCATGCTATTGGTTGAACATGATCCTACATCACATGGCTTGCTTCCATTTTGTGGCTGGTGTCAACATCCATTTTAAAGGGGAAAGAAAAATACATCACGATGAGAGAAGACAAAAACAAACGTTTTAAGGCCCCCCCGGTAGGTATTATCAGACAATATAAATAATTATCACTGTGTTTTTATGGATGTCCAGGGCATTTTTTAACATTTAAAACAGCTCATTTCATTGCGCGTCGCCATTAACGGAAATGACACGTAACGACCACAATTTTTCGTGGTTCTGTTCGTTTCGTTTCATTTTCATCACAATTTTCGTTTGTCGGTTCATTACGTAAGAGAAACGACAAACGGTAACAGAAACGAAAAAATGTTCATTCCGTGCCCATCTCTAATTAGTATGATTAACCGTGCCCAGATATGCCCAGACATGCCCAAATCTGCCTTCAAACCTACATGCAGAGTATGAATTGTTGCTTTGGTTACACAATCTTATATATACCAAGCAGCAGTAAGTAGCAGCTGCAGTCTTTTGAATTGAGGAAAGGCAACTGTTTTGTTCAAGGCAGTGAATTGCATATTATAATTAATTAATTCTCACATTAGCCTACCCATGGATACATATGGCTTCAATGCAGATTTAGGCACATGCAGTCAGGCAGGTGAAGGCAATCAATGTCCTCCTTCACATAGTGAACAGCTCTCATCCTCCTTAAAAAGGCTGCACAGAAAGTCAAGTGACCTTGCATAATGAGGTGACCACAGATCCTTTAGGCAGAGTGACTTTCTGTGGAGCAGATGTATGTTTGCAAAAGACATATCCTGAATCCAACTTGTGTGTGTGTGTGTGTGTTTGTGTGTCTTGCCATGTGTACAGATGTTGTGGCCCTACTTCAATATGTCCCAAGGACCACCACACAAAGTTGAGCAAGCATGTAGGTTTTAAACTATAGAAGACTCAGTAGCCTTACCAAATGTTCTTCTCATCTCCTGCTTCTACTTGATTCTTCCAGGCCCGAGGAATGCATTGACTATCAGTAAATTCAAAATGAGGCATGTTTACCCCATCTATGCTCCACTGGTTCCTCCACTGGATGTACTGCTGTTTCAAAACTCAGTGGAATTGGTTTTGTTCATTGAAAGTACAGGTGGCACGTTGCATTTCAAGCCAATAAAAGTGCCCTACATTAAACTACTATAGTTACATGTATGCTGGAATAAGTTCCACACATCATAGGCTGTGCTTCGACCTATAAATATGTGACTCAACTTACCTCAAGCAACTGTGACCTTCTACTGATGTCAGCTGAAGAGTACAGCATCATTTGGTTTTCGCAGCAAGAGTTTGCATATCAGCATGCTTACATCTCTTTGCCCCATTAATACTCCATCTCTCATAAAACCACTTCTTAAAATGCATATTTCAGCTTTGCTTATGCTTCTTAATTTTCTTTTTTCTCTAATTAGCTTTATGACTGAATTCTTTAATGTACTCATTACTCTGCCTTTGTGACTGTGTTACGTAATCTTAAATGTTACTTTAGGTTATTCTCCATAGGATTCTGGGACAAGGTTTGTGAAGAAGAAAATGTGCAAAATCAAGTTATCCTGTATTGCAATTCAGAAAGATTTCCCTATCCCACCCTGTGTATTTAATGAAGCATAAGATAGTTTAAAACTATTCTCTATGGTGCTAGCATCAAGAAGTTTTTGTTCCTGCTTTTGTGAGCTCTCTGACTTCCAAGACTGCTGAAACATATCAAACTTTTGGCCATATACATCTTTAACCCATGGAGCTCACATTTGTCAGAAGATAAATGTGACTGAGCACTAGAACATTTGTCTGCTTCTCATATGTTCTCCTGTGCCAGGACTGAGGGAAAGCTCTCTTGTGCCAAAACTATGCCGGCTAAGGAATTCTAGAAATTACGACTGCTTAGAAACAAAAGAATGTTTCTGAGCTCTCTCCTGTGCCACTTTACAGCGAAACACATGGTTATTTGACTGCGGCCAAAATGACCTTGTGCAGTTATGCACAAGGTGAAATGTTTAGTGGTGAATTCCCATAACAAAATAAATTCTTTAGACCAGGCATGCCCAAACTTTGGCCCTCCTGATGTTTTGGACCACAACTCCCAGAATTCTAAGCCTGTATTTCCAATGACAAAGACTGTGGGAGTTGTGGTCCAAAACATCTGGAGGGCCGAAGTTTGGACATGCCTGCTTTAGACATTATCTGTTCCATAATGAGTTGGGCACGTCAGTGTGTACAATCTAATACCTACAAAGGTTTTTTTTAAAACTTAAGGCAATTTGCTGCTGAAAAGTATGCCTGTAGAGCAGGCATGTCCAAAGTCAGGCCTGGGGGCCAAACATGGCCCTTTTTCAAATTCTGAGTGGCCCACAGCCTCTTCTCCCCACCGGCTCAACCTGTCATGGATCCCCATCAAATGGCCTCTCCCCATACTGGATGGAGATGTCAGCCTACGGTTTTATGGTTTGCCTGCCCTCCCTGCCTCCATCTGTCCCCCCAGCCACCAGCCCAGCCTACCTGCCCCCGGTTCCATTGCTGCAGCATCCTCCCTGCCTCCTTGTATGTCTTATAGACTTGTCCAAAGTCTGGCCCAGGGGCCAAATGCAGCTGAATGGTCAGGCCTCACACATTTTCACCTCACCAAATCTGGCCCTCCTTGCAAAAAGTTTGGACACCCCTGCTGTAGCATAACTGTGCAACAGGATTTTGGCCCATGTGATACCTTGGCCAAAATCCTATTGCTTAATAGGATCCAAATCGAAACTTGCAGTCCGTTCCTCTGTGGTAAATGAACTATCCTTGCTGGGTCTCAGCAGGGTGAGAATCAAGGGATGTGTGCATGTTTTTTTAACCAGGGAAGAATGGGACAAAACTTATTATAATTTGGTTTATACTAAGCAACAGTGTAAGCCAAAGTGTTACTTTTGGTTCATCCCTCCCTGGCAAACAAAGCATGCATCCCCCATGCGTACACCAATATGAGGATGATTTAGTGGTTTTGTTCCTTATGTATGTGAAATATTTCTTGGCTTTCTGTATCTTATTTCTCATAATCTTGCTGTGAATATCCTGATTTAGCAATGAGGTATTGACATATTGCACATATCTACTCATCGTGGCAGAATCAGGATTATGGATTATTATGAGTTTTCAGCGAAGTAGCTGTGTTACTGCAAGCATATTATGCACATATATCTTAGCTGTTTCCATACAAAGCCAGATTTTCCCACACCCTGAATAGTACCTTTCAAGTCATGCAAAGGTAGACTGAAATTTTCTGAAACAGGTTTGTGTATTGACACTCCTGAATGATGTCAGATTTATGTCCATTAATTCTTGTCTGTAGATAGCCTGATAGTCTATTCTGTTACATATGAACTCTTCTAAGTTTGTTCATTCATATAGTCCCACTCTTATGCCTGCGAAAGTGGACATCATCCAAGAACACTCACATTAAAATATTGTAGTTAGTCTTTAAGATGCTACAACATTTTGTCTGTTGTGTGATGTGTTGTGTTGTGTCCATTTTGTGCAATGGGCTTATTATGAAGCTGCGTTGGTTGGCAACCTCTGCATACGCTCAGTGACTCTGGCGTGTCAGTTCTGTAAGGATCATGTACTTTCCAGTTTAAGTTGTCTCAAACAAGGAGACACCTCAACAAGAAAGAGAAAGCCGTGCTTCAGACAGAGAGTGAGACCAACCCCAGCAAGGGTGAAAAGGCTGGCTGATTATCAAGAACTGCTCGTGTCACTTGTTCTTCTTGGATGGGGTGGTCCCTAGATAGACTTGAAAAACTGAAACGAGGAACCGGGCCTTCTCGGTGGCTGCCCCGTTCATAGAATTGACTGTCCCCAGAGATCAATAACCCTTCACTAGGAGTTTTTAAACACCAATTAAAAACCTGGCTATTCAAGCAAGATTTCTCCGGTCTATGACTTTTTGACACTCTACTATCTGCAATTTTTCTGCAGTGTTTCCTCCTTTGTCTCAATATCTATTAAGCTATAATGTGATTGGTTCAATGTTTATCTTTTTAAAATTGTTTATTTGTTTTGGATATTGTTTATTTGGTTTGTAAACTGCCCAGAGTTGCTGTTAGCTAGATGGGAAGTATAAAAGTTCGACCAACCAACCAACCAACCAACCAATCAGGAGAAATATGCGAACAACACACTTGTGACATCAAATTAATAAATACAGCTCCAAACATATATGTTTTGCAGTATAATCCTGACAGTACAATTGTTAAATTGCACAATTTGAGGTAAAATGGGAAAATGTTTTCTAATGGAAGAATTCTGACAATAGCGTAATGGAATTGCTTGGTATCCCTCACTCTGGGAAGATTCCTCTCCTGTTCTTTGTCTTTGTGTGCCAGGTTGAGATAAGCAAAGATGGACATCCTTATTCCTGATACACAGCCAAAAAGTGTTGTAGAAAGACTAAGTAACTAGCAAAAGAAGTTGAAAAACATCATGTCTCCATGTGAGTGTATTCCATATCACTTCCACATGTAAGAAATAGAGACAGATAGTGCAGTGCTATATGAAAAATAAAGTACTATTAATGTATTCATGAAGGCTTTCACTGCAGTATCGATAACCGTTGTAAGCTTTTTGAGTTTTTAGGCCATCTTCTGGAATTTTTTCTTCCTGCTGTTTCACCAATCTCTGTGGCTGGCATCTTCAGAGGGCAAGGAGCTCAGCAGAGCACAGAGAGAACTCCTAGTTCCCTGAGCTCCTTGCCCTCTGAAGTTGCTGGCAAAATGTCAGGAAGAAAAACTTCCAGAACACATCCAAACAGCCTGAAAAACTCACAACAGCTAAAAGTTCAATTACCTTATATACTGCCATATGCTAAATCCATTTCCTAAAGCCATATGACCTCAAGATGCACCATCTTTAGTTAGTTTGCCTAATACATCTGAGGGTTCCAAGCTGATGAAAGCTATGCTAAATATATATGGCATGGTTGAGCTAGCCTGTTAGGCAGGACTAAATCTCATTAAATGAAATGGAACAAATTAAACAGCAGCAACAGTGATGATGTGCTCTCAGGTTATGATTTATGGTGACCCTTGCCAGGGTTTCCTACGCAGTGAACACTCAGGAGTGGTTTGCCACCCCCTGCTTCTGGGAGCATCCTGGGACTGTGCAGCTTGCCTCAAGGCCACATATGCTGGCTCTTCTCCCTGGAGGCACAATGCACAAGCAAACTCATAAACTCTGGCTCTGCACCCAGATACCTAAGACACTGAGCTTTCCTGCCAGGTAGATGGAACAGATTAGTTATCATGAGTAAGTCCCACCCCATTGTTTTCAGTGTTTCAGTCGTCCCCTGTAGAGATGGGCACGAATAAAAAAAATTGCATTTCGTTTGTCGTTTGTCGTTTGGAGGGTCCGTTTCGGTTTGTTTCCATTTTTTCGTGAAATTTTTGGAAAAAAATCATTTTCATTTTCGTTTGTTTTGTTACCGTTTTGTTACTATTTATTTCATTTTTTTGTGTTTTTTAAAAGATTTTAAGCAATTCACTCATATTGCAGTAACGGAAACAAAACGCACGACAAAATTTCCGGTGTTTCTGTTCGTTTCGGTACATTTCAGAGATAAAATTTGTTTGTCGTTTCGTTATGTAACGAAATGAAAAAACAAAAACAGACATGAAAATTTGTTCGTTTCGTGCCCATCTCTAGTCCCCTGCCATTTCGTGTTTCATATACTGCAGTCCCGGTATATCGCAGGACCACGGTATATGAAACAGAGGGCTCCTGGGGCAAGCTGTATGCATTTGAGGCCTCCTGCACTTACCTGAGGCCTGGCGCTGCCCCAAACTGGTGTCAGACGGGCTTCCTGGCCCTGTCAGAGGCCCCAGAAGTGGTTTCCAGCAAACTGGAAGTCACTACTGGAAAACAAGAAGTGCCTTCCGATTCACCCAAAACTACTTTTGGGGGCCTCTAACGGGCTTCCCAGGCTTGTCAGAGGCCCCAGAAGTGGTTTCCAGTGATTTAAAAGTCACTTCCAGGAAGCCCGTTCGGGGGAGCACCAGGCCTCGGGTAAGTGCAGGAGGCCCCAAACAGGATCCCCAGTCCTGACCCCATCCACCCACATATTGTAGATTTTCCATTATCACAGGTTGTGTCAGGTCCCTAATCCCGCAATAGGCAGGGAATTACTGTATTATCTTTATCAGATTTTCTGTGGGTCCTTCTGATCCATATATAATGTATTTGTTGCTGTAAGTGACAATCACCATTGAAGCATCACACTGCCATTTTTTTTCTGTTTTAAAAGAAAACTAAGTGTATTCACACAACAAAGAATACAAAACTTCTGTACCTCAAAAGTGATTCATTACATATGATTCATATTTTAACAGTAACAAATTATTTTTAAATGTCCATTTTGGGTTTGGGGGGGCATAGAATGGCTTTTTTCAAATATTCCTAGCATCAGGGCATTCTTGAGATCAGTGGGTTACTTCAAAAAACAAAACAAAACCCCAAGCCACTTTTCTTTCTGTTGCTTGTACAGCATAAAGGTACCTTGGGGGCAAAGTCACAAGAGCAGGTGTGATAAAATAGCAAAAGTGGTGTATGGTGTAAGAAAGACCTTTTAGGAAAGTATTTCTTCTCATGCAATGATGGTTTCTGGGTAACTTCTTTTTTTTTTTTTGAAAATTTTTATAGCCCTTTGCTATCGTACAATGGGTTTTCAACCTTTGGCCCTCCATATGTTTTCAGCCTGTGGGAGCTAAAGTCCAAAACATCTGGAAAAACAAATGCTGAAACCTTCTCAATACTAAATTGGTGCCCATAACATCCAACACTTCATGGTACCAGCTGAGAATCAACTCAAAGTCACTCTCCCAAAATGTTTATCCCAGTTTGTTTTAAAAGCACACTACTGACAAGGTTTGATTTGGATCCCTCTTTGTCACTTTGGAAAATGGAACAGAATTCTGCTTCAACTGCTTCATAGGATGAATTTGGTCCAAATACTGATTTGTACTATTCCAGATTTTGCATAAGTGAGGGATATTTTTAAAAGGGTCTCCTCTCTATGCCGGTTTTCTGAGCAAACTGCTATGTTTCCTGCTACGTCTTGTCTGTTACATGCACATACAATAAATGTCGGGGTTGTCCTTGGTTCCGCTATCAACTTTACCTGCTTGTAAAGGCTTCAGAAAATCACTTTCCTCCTTTGAAGATAATGACAATACACTCTGGGAATGCCAGATTTCCATTATGCTGACACAGTTTCAAAGCACTACAGCTCAAGTCAGTTTTCAGTAAACAACTCCACTGACCAATAGTTGCTCTTATAAAATATACTGATTTTCGTACATCTGCAGCTTTGCAGAATTTGCCCATACCGAATTGTTTTAGATGATGTGTTTTTCCTCTAGCTATTCTGACTCCTCCGTCTGGAGCTCTTGTCCCCAATCCTTTGACGTTTCTTTTTTAAACCCTATTTCTTTTATTGAACTCTCTAAAATCTAATAGAGCATAAAACTGCTTATAAAGCATTTGATGTTGTCATTGCCAACCTATAATTCTCTGCTATTTGTCTTTTTCATTCCATTATATGGAGTGCTTGGAAATACAGGAACCTTAGAGGTCTCTTTATCCCAGACCTCATTGAAAGTTGGACGATTGAGTCCATTTTCCAAATTTTCATCCATGCTCTCTATTAGAGATGGGCACAAAATGAACAATTTTTCGTTTCCATTTTCGTTTTTTTGTTTTGTTATGTAATGAAAGCGACAAACAAATTTTGTCTGTGAAATGAAATGAATCGAACAGAAACAACGGAAATTTTGTCATGTGTTTCGTTTCCGTTACTGCAATATGAGTGAATTGTTTAAAATCCTTTTAAAAAATCACAAAAAAATGAAATAAATGCTAATGAAATGGTAACAAACAAATGAAAACAAAAATGAATTTTTTCAAAAATTCACGAAAAATGGAAACAAACCGAAATGGAACCTCCAAATGACAAACAACAAACGAAATGCAATTTTTTTGATTTGTGCCCATCTCTACTCTCTATTGTTTTAGGCAACGAGGAAGTACCCTTTCTGTTCTTTGTTTTGGAGAAAATTTGTTCATCATTGGACTTCATCTTAAGCAGTCAAAGAAAATGCAGGAGTGGTAGCATGACCAGTTTTTCCTTGGCTAAAAGCATGATAGGAAATGCTGCTGTCTCCAGTGGGGAAGGACAGTGTCCTTAACTTACCCATTTTACTCTGTACAGGGGTACTGTGCATCTCCAGTGCATTTGATAGCCACCATGATTGCCACTGATACCCCGGAATATATCCAATACTATGTTTCTTGTCTGAAGATGCCCAAACATTTCGAAAGCCTTTTCCCTGGCAATGCAGGAAAGCCTTCAAACAATGTTAGCGCGGCACAATAATCATCCTGACAATGGTTTGTAATAGTTTGCCAAAGTTTTTTTGCATAATGTAAACTAGGTGTCCATAATACTCATGTAACTCTTTGCCAGGATCCTTTTGTCTTTCAAGTGTCAACTCACATTCAGAACAAAATTACATTGCTGTAAACTTGTGTTAATTGATACATTATGGGCTGGAGGGTTTTCTTTTTCCTTTAGCTTGCTAAGGGGTTCTCGACTTTCCTCATACCTATATGAGGAATGCAAAGTACATGTTCTCAATGAATTGGGGCTGAGATGAACATACTTTTTAAATTGCTAGTTTACTCTGGAAGATAGGAAAAGAACAAAAAAAATCAAATGCCCTCAAAGATCCACAGTTCAGGTGGTGAACTTTTTTTCACGAGTCTTACATCAACTTCATGAAAAAATTCAAAGAAACAGTAAGATGCCCCACAATTGAGCCAAGTTCTATATACTGTACATGGCATGATCATCCAGTGAAATTTTCTAAGGGGCCAGGTATGAGATGTTGCATGATAGCAATCTTGCATGCACTAACACTGGATATCACTGAGAGAGAGGGCTTTACAGACTAATGTGATTTGTCCTTTGCCATTGTTTGGTAAAGTTCTTTTCCCACCTCTGGGATTTGAGGAAATCCTCTATCCTATCTTTTGTTTGTTTTTGCTTCCAATGCTTTCTTGGTAGCTCTTCTTCCTCTGATCATCCTCTGAGTGGCAGGCATGCAGAGCCTCCGACATGATGGAGATTCCATTCCTCTTTTTTATATCTATGACTGTGACTACAGATAGTAACTGTAAGGAAATATACTTTTTTCTAATTTTAAATGCTTCTAAAGTTATTTCCTCATGCAAAGTGCTTGTTTGCATGTAAAACCAATGTTTCATGAGACTGGTCTGAAATCTCCACATTTCTGTGTTGTTGTTTTTCTATCTTATACTCAGCGAATTAAAAAGAATAACCTAATATAAGCAAAATTTCCAAAGATAGGATAGGCCATGTTAAGTACCATGCAATTTTGTTAGTGAGATTGCATGTCTCCTAAGAGAATGACTAGAGGAGGAATCCATCATATTCTAGTCCAAATTCTACTTCCGGTAACGTTCAGCTGAATATGGTGGGGAAGCTATGGGAAAGACATGAAGGCACCAGTTCTTTATCTGAAAAGTGTCATCTGCCAAATGAGAGGTGTTTTGATTGAACATGGGGATTCCTGTTGTGCACTGCTTCCTCCAGAGGCAAGTCAAGAAGTGGGGCAGCATTGTCTCTCCTACCCCTGAAGGCAGAGAGGGAAGGTTCTCTCTCTCTCTCTCTCTCTCTCTCTCTCTCTCTCTCTCTCTCTCTCTCTCTCTCTCTCTCTCTCTCTCTCTCTCTCTCTCTCTCTCTCTCTCTCTCTCTCTCTCTCTCACACACACACACACACACACACACACACACACACACAAATATGGCGTTAGCTTGCTACCAGTTCTGTCCTCCTCAAATACTCCCATAGAAAGAACAGGGAAATGGGTGTTTGGCAAACATGGCAATGGCAAGGTAAACAAGTGTGCCTCATGATGTCTTGTCTGGGTTTCCCACTGAGGACCTTCAGATCCCCACCTGGGTTAATTTTTTTAGAGGTCCCAATAATCAATGGAAGAAAGCTAAAAGTATGCCTTAAAAATTCCAACCTCTGCTTTGAGGGGATAAGTTGACATTGCAATGTAAGTCTAAAATTATATTGGCACTTGCAATGAAACGTCTGTCCTCGCCAGCTGAACCTTTCCTTGCCATGTGAAAATCAGCTTGAAAAAGTGTTCTGGTTGTTCAAACCCAGTGTTGGGCTGCAAAAGGGGGGGATTTTTCCCTCTACCCCCAACCTCAGCTCTGCTATCATCCTGCCAATGGAAATCCACGATGGAAGCCTTATGCTGGTATAAGTGGCAGCTTGTTCCTGAGAGTTACTTTTACAGGAGGGCAATAGAGTTTGAAGAAAAGTGGCCCACCAGTGAGGATTCTTTTGTGACAGCAAATCACAGCTTTAATTCTCATTTGCTCTGTCCCAGACTCCTAACAGATTGCATTTCTCTCTCTCTCTCTCTCTCTCTCTCTCTCTCTCTCTCTCTCTCTCTCTCTCGCCCTGTTATTATTCTTTCCCTTTAAAGTGATTAATACCTTTCAAGAAATGGACTTGTGTGCTGATTCAACTCTTCTGAGTGCTAATATATGGAGTCCACTGCACTGGGAACAGCTGCTTGATCGCTGCACCCTGATGGATCCTGATATACAACTGCAGTTATCTCAAGACTCCACTGTTTGTGGGGCCTAAGACTTATCACACTGCAGCTTGTAGATGAAGGCGCTGCTAGGTGGATGAAATCAATTGTTCAAGGAGTTAAAGGAATAGCAAGTTTAGATTAATCTTGCCTGTTAACAATGCTAGTCAAGTTAGAGAATCAACACACACACACACACAATGGCCTGCCTTGCAGTTGGCTGATTTGGCTTTTGTTTCCTGCAATCTGGAATAATTTCATCCACCTCGAAGTTTTTGTAGGTCTAATACAGGATGTTCAGGTAAGATCAGAAGGTAACAGTTTCAAGTGGGTTTTGGCTTGATGCAGGAGTAACACTGCCAAGAAACAAAGCCAGTACTTGAGGCCTTGTACAGACACAATATACCCTGTAACAGTGGTAGTTTGCAACAAGGGTTATCCATAGTAGAATGAATTATGGTTAGTGTCAGTGAAGACTAGAGATGGGCATGAACTGCTCATTTGCTGGTTTGGTTCGTTTCCCATACAAACAGCTGATCTATGGTTTGGCTCCTTGCTCCCTGGAGGAGGCAGGGAGGGGCGCTGCTGCTGAGTGGCTGCCAGCCAGAGAGGGCAAGGCCTTGGGCCACAGCTCGTTCGTGCCCATCTCTAGTGCAGACATACTGCTGATAAGGACAGGAAAGGGTAGAATTCACAGAAAGAAGGAGAAGATTGAAGGGAAGCAGCCCTTTGAGGTTAGATAACCTTCTCAGTTCCTTATATCACACATGGGCAGCCCCCCCTGGGGTGCTTAACATGGTACTTGCACACATTCCATGCAGCCAGAGAGCCTACCCCCCACCTGATTCACCTCTGCTTCCTGCCTAATTGATTGTTGAGACAGATCACTGAGAAACACACCAGGTGGCAGGCTCCTGAGATGTACCCAGCATGGTCCAGGATGCAATCGCACCTCCACAATCTCCCCTGTCCAGCAGGAGGAGGGCCTTCTCTCCCTTCCAGCCACAAGCTAGGTTGCACCGGGAACACAGGAGAAACCCACCCGTTGGTACTTTCTCCATTATTCCCAATGCCACTTAGCTTATCTACAGGTGAAGGCACATGGCAAGATTGCAGCAATTCTATTTTATGCCTTCTTGCTCTCCCCTGCCTGGCTAATTAGTGCTTAAAACTAGAGATGGGCACGAAATGAATTTAAAATGAATTTTTAAACTCGCAACAACCAGCTGGCCCTGTTATTTATTATTCATTTTGTTATGTAATGAAATGAATAACGAACCGCCCCCTCAAAGAAAAATGAAATGAAATGAAACAGAAATTTTCATTTCGCTTCATTTTGTTTTTCGTTCCCCATCTGGCATCTTCTCCTAACTGAATGTTGCCGGCTGGGCCCAGGACTTGCCGCTGCTGCCAACCAGTCCCCACAGGGAGGGCTTCCAAGGCGTCTGGCGGCCTCTCTCTAGCAAAAAAAAAAGGGGGGAAGCACTGATCAGCCTGCACTACAGCTGATTGGCACTTTAGTTTTTTTTTAAAAAGTAAAGCACCAACCTGACCCGCAGGTCATTTTAAAAATTTAAAGTGCTGACCTGGCCCACAAGCCAGCTGCCCAGAGCTTTAATAAATAAATAAAAAATAAAAAGCACTGACCCAGCCTGTGGACCAGCTGGCCAGCGCTTGAATAAATAAATATATATTTTTTAAAAAACCACGCCAACCCAGCCCGTGTGCCAGCTGGTCAGCGCGATAATGAAAAAATAAAATAATAATTTAAAAAATGCGCCAACCTGGCCCGCAGGCCACCTGGTCAGTGCAATAAGGAAAAAAACGCACCGTCCCAGCTCGGGGGCCAGCTGGTTGTTGCAAGTTTAAAAAAAACACAAAAACAAAAAAACCCATCACAAACAAAAATTAAAACGATTATTTTTTTAAAAAAATTTTCATTTTAAATGGAATAATACAATGAAAAAACAAAACGAAAACAAAATGAAATGCCATTTTGGCATTTCGTGCCCATCTCTACTTAAAACAGCTGAGAATTGCACAGCTGTTATGCTCCAGTAAGAGGGTGGGGGATGGTACACATAGTAGCAGTCCCTCCTGGCTCCCCAGTTGATGAGCACTAGTTACATATGGACAAACCTGATCTCTCTTCTTTTATCCCACATTGGAATTTTCCTTTCACACCTCAGATTCTGACAGCCCTGTTTATGAACAAAAGTGTGGATTTAGATAACCAAAGGCAATGCTTGTCTTTCTGCACGAGTGACTGCCAGTACGTACATTTTCCCCCTCAGCATGGGGAGAACCACATTGTTCCTGACTCCTGCTTGGATAACTTATCTTCTTCCATTGTTTCCACCCAGTCAGAAGTTTGTTATTTTATTTTATTTTATTTTATTTATATACAGTGGTACCTTGTATAAAGGAATTAATTTGTTCCAAATGAAATTATGTTAAGCAATTATTCCTTTATACAAATTTCCCATAGGAATGCATTAAAAACAGAGTGATCCAAATTTTATGTTGTACAAATTCGCCCCATAGGCGATTATGTTAAGCAAATTTCCCCTATCTCCGGAATTTTTATGTTGTACAAATTTTATGTTATACAAACCGTTTGTTATACAAGGGTCCACTGTGTTTAGTTATATTTACAACTTAGATGCCGCCCACTACCCAAAGGTGTCTGGGCGGCTTACAATCCAAAGAAGTAAAACACTTAAAACAAAAATATCAATAAATAATTAAAACAATAATAAAAATCTTACACTTTTTGGCTGTACATAAATCCCCACCAGATGGACAGGCAAGCAAGGAACGAGGTAGAGAAGGAATTGTGTTTGTCGCAAAAGAGATCCACAGAACATTGCATTTATAATTACACAGCAATGCATAATTGTGTCAGACATGAGACAGTTGATCTTACAAGGCAACATGTTGTTCCCCTCCCCAATCCCCGAGTGGGACCTTAACAAGGCAACACTCTCCCTGTACCCCCTCCAGGAGTGAATGGCAGGTGTTCACTTGCAGAGGAGGGAATATTTGTTTATTCAGGGACATCACTAACCCTGGGGACAAAACCTGCCTCAGTGTACCTAATATTTAAAGAAGAAGCAGACTTTACACATTTTATTTTATTTTATTTTATTTTATTTTATTTTATTTTATTTTATTTAGATTTGTTTAATACCGCCCATCTGGCAACAATGGCCATTCTGGGTGATTTACAAAAAGTTAGCAAAATACAAAAAAGTTACAAAAATGTAACAAAGGTTAACAAATATATAACATACTGTATATACTCAAATATAAGCCTAGTTTTTCAGCCCTAATTTTGGGCTGAAAAAGGGGGCCCTTGGCTTATATTCGGGTCAATACTTTTAGCCACTGAGGCAAGTCATCTGTGGCTAAAAGTCATTTTAAATATTGCATGCCGCTTCTCATGACCTCCCTCTGCATCACAGGGGAGTGGCACACAATGTTTAAAATGACTTTTAGCCACTGATCCCAAGCACGTGCATCAGTGGCTAAAAGTTATTTTAAACATCACACACCAACATCACACACCACTCCCCCAGCTCACAAAGGAAGAGCTGCCAGGCCCTATTGCATTTCCCACCCTAGGCTTATACTCAAGTCAATACATTTCCCCAGTTTTGGGGGGTTAAATTGGGGGCCTCGACTTATACTCAGGTCGACTTATACTCGAGTATATACGGTAATCACATAAGTCTAGTAAAATGAATTTTTTAAAAAAAGGAAAATAAATGTATGCATAACATATAGACAATTGTCACAGAGACATTTAAATAACTATGAAACATTACAGGTGGAGTTATCGGCGGGCAGACTAAAATGAAGGATATTATTTAATGGATGTTATTTTAGTGGGTGAATGCTGGTGTTATAGTACATTCTGAGGAAATGCCAACTTAAATAGCCAGGTTTTCAATAATCTTTTAAAGGCAGTTAGGGATGGGGGCAAGTATATATCAGATGGAAGGTTATTCAACAGGTGTGGGGCAATGACAGAGAAGGCCCTATTTCTTGTTTTTTCCTTCCAGGCCTCTCAGGGCCAATTCACATGACAATAAAATTGTTTTCCCACCAGCAGCAGACTTTTAAAAAAATAAAGTACGACCACATCCACGTAAGCGTGCCCCAGCACACTTTACAAGTACCTGGTCTCCGGAGGTAAAAAAAAAATCCGATGTGGATTGTAAAGCTGTGAATGCCTGGCTCTCCTCCGCCTTTTGTTTGTTTTTGTTGTCCCCCGCCCCTTTAACAGACTGGAATCCTTAACAGGGCTGCTGTGATGGCAGGCAGAGGTGAGTCTGCTTTTTTCCCTCCCATTTTTTTCTCCCTCCCCTCACCGCAGACAGAAGCAATGGAATCAGAGTGCGGAAGGGTGGGACCACAGGAAGCAGAACAAAACCTACATATCTGGCTGGGGGGAATCTGAATTTAAGTTGCCAGTGGATTTTAGGGGTCGTGTGAAAACAGCCTCAGAGTGCTAACAGCCACAAATACCTGGTCTGTGAGTTTTCATTGGGTGAAGGTGCTCTGACAAGTAGTGAGGCCCTAAACTGTTTAGGGCTTTACATGTCATTGTTAAAACATTGAAGTCAATGTGGAACTGAACTGGAAGCCAGTGCAAGGAGGCCAGAATGGGAGATATATGCCTGTCGTTCTTGTCAGCAATTTGGCTGCAGTGTTCTGGATCAGCTGGAGTTTCCACATCAGCCTCCAGGGCAGCCCTATGTTGAGAGCATTGCAGTAATCCAGTCTTGAGACTACCAGGGCAAGGACCAGCACATGGTCCTTGCCCCATTGTCCAAATAGGGATGCAGCTGTGTGATCCACCGTAGATGGAAATGGGCTTAGCAGACCACCAACACTATCTGATAATCCATGGACAGCATCACATCCAAAATAATGTTCAAGCTGCAAACCTCAATCTGAGCAGAAAGAGTCACTCCCCCCCCCAAAAAAGTGAAGGTGTTTCTCCTCAACCCACTGCCAGTAAGGGCCCCCACCCACAGGACATTTGTCTTGTCCAGGTTCAAGCTCAGTAAATTTGTCCTTATCCATCTCAGCACACCATCCAGACAGCACTCAAGGGATGGAACAGCCTAGTGGAAAGAAGAGATACATCTGGGTGTCAATAGTGTTTTTATGATACAAAGCTCCAAAACTCCTGATGACTCCTCCCAGCTGCCTCATATAGGTGTTAAATAACATTGGTGAGATGAGATGACTGACACCTGTGTAACTCCACATTTGAGGGCCCACTGGGTGGACTGCATCTCACTAATCTCCATTTTCTGGGCTGGTCCTCCAAGAAGGATTGGAACCACACGACAACAAGGCTTCCGACACCCAGCTCAGAGAGCCTCCCCAGAAGGATACCATGGCTGATGGTATCAAAGGCCACTGAGAGATTGAGGAGGACCAGCAGGGAATTTTGCCCCCATCAGCCTTCCCTCAATAGGTCATCTTGAAGAGCGACCAATGCTGTTTCCATACAATGGCACGCCCTTATTCTGGACAGGAACGGATCGAGGGCATCTTACTCATCCTACTCAGATGTTATTTTACTAGTATTCATTTTGTCCCATATAAGCCAAGGTTTCGGAAGATTACTTTTGTGAATGTCTGCTCCAAAAGTTGGTCTGTTTTAAAACATTGGCATAAGTTGGTCTATTTTAAAAACCTGGTATATTTTTAAAACGCTTTGCATTGAAATGGCTGTGACGAAGGGCCAATGTGTGAAAGTCAGCAATATGATTCTGTTCCCACTGTAGCCTCTAAAGCAAAGGAAAGCTCTGTGTTCCATGCGCTGCAGAACACAGTAAAAAAGCAGTCAGACTATATCTTGGTTTCTTTTCTTGGTCCCACCAGAGTGTGACAATTCTGATGAAGAGATGGAAGTTCTATGTAGCTTTGAGATAAATTTACCTGATTATCAGATAATTTTCAGATTTCAAAGCATTTTTATGCCTTTCTAGCTCTGCGGGAAAAACAAACAAAAGCAGAAGCAATAAGAGAAATTGGAACCAGGTACAGACCCTTCCCTCAGAAACCCAGATGTAAATGTCTAGAAATTCAGCTCTTTTGGAGGGAAAAAAGAGAGCAGAATTTTAAACGTTCTGCAGGTAAGACTCGTTGGTCTCTAGAAAAGGAAGGAGGTGCTCTGACCTTGTGGCATGGTGACAATACCCAAAATAGCTGCTGATCCAGGTGCTTTGGGGAGGATGAAAGCTGCCTTCCCAGTCCAGAGGACATGCTGTGTACACGATACAGAGGCTGGTTAGAGGACACAATCAATCAGTTTAGCTGGTGATAGTGGATTCCTGCTGAGATAAAAATATGGGGAGGGGGAATCAGATAAATGCATTGTTGTTGTTTTTTAAAAACTGCTGTATTTCAGACGGCATGGTTTTTAGGGCTTGGTCTTTCAGCCACACTTTGGCTGCAAAACAATCTGCCTCCGAGTAATTCTTCCTTTGAGAAGAGGGGTGTCCCTTCCAGTACAGCCGGTTGGATGACATTTCTGGCATGGCAGTCTGGCCTAAGAAGTTTGCATTGGCACTCCGTAGATTGTAACTGGACTCTGTATAAACAAAAAGAGCTTCAGTTTCCAAGAGTGTCATTCCTTGAAGTTCATAAACATCAGCATTCATCACCCTTTCTTGCCCTCTGAGTGCAAGTCCAATTTTTTTTTAAAATCCTGTATATCTGCAGATGCATAGAAGTGTGTGTGTGTGTGTGTGTGTGTGTGTGTGTGTGTGTGTGTGTGTGTGTGTGTGTGTGTGTGTGTGTGTGTGTGTGTGTGTGTGTGTGATCACCAGCACAGTCCTGGAAAAGCCAAACATGTGAAGTGCTCTTTCCCCCCAAATTCATGATTAAGCGCTATGAAACACACAAAACCAAGGTCATGGAAAATGTTCAGCAAGAACAAATCTTAATGAACTGGAGAGGTTTACTTCAAATCTAGTCAGCCCGCCGCTGCCACCAAAAAAAAAAAAAAAAAAGGATACTTGGTTTTTCAAATTTCCTTGACACTTTTGCGGCTAGAGTGTTCTGGGGTCAGTGGTTAGAAATGTAACTTTTTCATCTCTATAAGATTCTCCTGAGAATCAACTCCTGCTTTTCAAGCCTTCTCCTCCATCTCGCAACCAACAGGTTCAACATCAACTTTTTGACAGCTCTTCATATGCACTACCCTAGCTATTAGAATCATAAGGAGACCTATACATACACCAACACCACACTTGGAAGGCTGAACTTGTCTTCCTGATGTCTGGACTTCTGCTGTGTGATGAAACCTTGAAGTAAAAGGAACACAGGACACTGTCACACTCATCTAGGTCCACTGGAAATGTCCCTACTGATTAGAAGAAGATTTCCATACGAGCCTTTCCCAGTCTTACCAGCCAGTAATTTCAAACCTAGAACCTTCTGTGAAGGCACACACCTAAAAGTGAGCAACAGTTTGGCTGCATTCAGCTGGAATCACCATATTGTAGAGTCATGCTTCTCAAATTTTATTCTCCTGATGTTTTGGACTTCAGCTGCCAGAAGCTATAGTCAGCCACCCTATCAGGAAGCTTTGATTTTGAAGCTTTAGTCAGCCTTTTTTCAGATGGATCAATCTGTCAAGTTATGCCTCCATAAAGAAAGAAAGAAACTTCAACTATATCTGATTTACTAAAGCGGCTCCACTGGCTGCCAAACAGCTATTGGGCACAATTCAAAAGGCTGACCTTAACCTACAAAGCACAAAACGGCCTGGGTCCAAGCTACCTCAAAGATTGAATATTGCAGTATGAACCGGCTCAGGTGCTAAGGTCATCAGGAGAGGCCTTTCTACCCACCCTGTCACCTTATGTCTTAAATATTCTGGACTGTATATTGTCCTTCATTATTGTAAGCCACCCTGGGTCCTTTCCCAAGGAGAAAGGTGAGGTAAAAATATTCAAAATAAATTAATTCAAATTCAAAATAAATTAATATATAAATTCCCAGTTGTCAGAGATTGTGGAGGTAAAGTTTAAATTATCTGGAGGACCAGTGTTTGAGAACCACTAAGGTAGAGGTGGGGTGGGGTGGAGAACACTTTCATTTGCATAGTGTGTGTGAAGATGGATACAAAGTGGGTTATTCAGGTATACAAGTGGAAATGAAGAGACACAAAAGTAGCAGCCTCCTAGTGAAATGTGGAATGTATTGGTAAAAATGATGCATACCAGCCTAGTTTCCTTAAACTATATTACTTTGAAGCTGATCTTTTTTTGGGGGGGGCGGTGTGTTAAGGGGATGGCTATGCCAGGTAACCATTTGTCATTTCTGTACAGTTGTTGTAATATCTATGGATGATGGCAAATGTACTGGGGGTGGGGAGGGGGTGGGGAGGTTTGCAGTTAAGTTGTGCTAGCTTTCCAGTTAACCATATTAGGTGCAATAAATGACAGGTGCTTAGAGTTTAACCTTTAGGGCTTTCCCAACCACCACCTCTTTTTAGGAAAAATAAAATATTCAAAGCTTGCTGTGAGTCAAAGCAAGCGCCATTGGTACTTCATTTAGAAGTTTTGAATAGCAAAGGATAGAAAACTGCCCCAGGATCAGGCCGTAGGCATAGTCAAGTGCCAGACAGTTAAAGGAAACAGTGTATTGACCTGCATATCAACCCATGCCATTGTATATGTCTGAGGTAATTTTCGATTTTGGACATAATGGTCTCATCGGGGCAGGGAATTTATTCAAAAGTAATATTACAGTACTTCACTTCAATTAAAAATGTGATAAGCTAGGCCTGGTCCTGTTGAGTATAGCCCTGGACACCTGTTTCAAAGTTATGCTTCAATACTAGAGATGGGCACGACTCAAAAAAATGGTGTTTCGTTTGTCGTTTGTCGTTTAGGGGGTCCGTTTTGGTTCGTTTTCGTTTTTCATGAACTTTTTGCAAAAAAATTCATTTTCGTTTCATTACGTAACAAAACAAAAAAATGAAAACGAAAATGAAAAATTGCTGTTTCGTTAGCATTCATTACAGTTCAATGTATTTGCCGCAATGAAAATGAAACGCACGACAAAATTTCTGTTGTTTCGGTTCGTTTCATTTCATTTTGGAGATGAAATTCGTTTTTCGTTTCATTATGTAACAAAACAAAAAAATGAAAACGAAAACAAAAAAATTGCTCGTTTCGTGCCCATCTCTATTCAGTACCAATACTGCCTAACCCACTGCCTGCCCACCAGTCTTGCAGTGTATGTGCTAGTCTTGAATCTTCTCTCAGTCATTTTCATTTGGTCACTCCAAGGAAGCATTATTAAAGCAGTTGGTGGGGTGGTGGTGGTGGTGGGGAAACCCCACTACCTCAACTCACTTTCTTTAAGTCGTGTATCTCCTCCTCCTCCTGTTTAGTAACCTCTCCCAAACTTCAGCATTTTTCTTCTCCTCCACCACCCAAAGAATAAAAAGGCCAATGTTTTCTGGGTTGTGGCTATTAAAGAGTGACAGTCCTAAGAAAAAATGCCCCCACATGACCGATATTCTTCCTGGAAGTTAATTGTTGACATCCACATTTCTCTTAACACCATATTTGCATGGCCTGTGCCCATATCTCTGTCGAGGAGGCTTAAATCTGCGGATTTAGATGTTGCTACACCATCTGGGGGATTTTCCTATATTAGCAAAATTCCCAGCTGTTCAAGTGGGACAGCAATCGAGTTGTTCAGTCTCAAGGGCTAAACTGACGTTCTTAACAATGACGGTGTATGCATGTATTTAAATTACTTGCCTGATCTGTCCTGGAGGCTCCGGGTAAGTTACAGTCTTTCAGCTCTTGAGGAGCAAATGCTGAAAAAGCAAGACATAAAAAGCACACTACTATAACCTGTCCTCACAAAACCCCTAAAAATATTCAGCTGAAATCTCTTAGCCTCAGCTGAATGCCAGCCCTGTAAGAACAAGATTATTCGAGCCTTATAGAAGATGCTCCTGTTCGGACGTTGTGAGTCTTCAAGGAAATGCGTATTCTGTTCCCTTCCGTTCCGTGGAAATAGCAGTAGGAGTCACTGCTGCTGTACAGCCAGCCATCAAGCAAATACCAACTATCACTTCATGCTTTTTATTATTTTTTTCCACATCAAGATGGGGAAATGCATTATACACTTGGAAGCTGTCAACATGTTAGCTTATCACCAGGCAAATATTTTTCTACTATATTAAAAGTGATGGGAGGTTTTCATACTTGTGTAGTTTCCAAGTACAGGAGAATACGTTTTCATGCTCTGACAGGGCTCAGGTTAAGGGAAAGCAAAGTAAAGCAGCAAAGGTCTATTGCATTTGAATGGGCTGAAACATGTTGTGTGCCACCAGTCTGTGTGTGTGTTGCATCGTTACAGTCTTGACCGACTCTTCGTGACCCCATGTCCGTGGAGTTTTCTTGGCAGGAATACTGGAGTGGTTTGCCAGTTCCTATTCCAGGCACCTACAGCACCTGATATTCCCCAGTGGTCACCCATCTAAGTATTAACCAGGGTTAACCCGGCTTAGCTTCTGAAATCAGGTGAGATTGGATGTACTTAGGGCATCTAGGCCAGCCTAGAAGGTTCACTTTGCTTAGCTTTCTCCACTGTAGCCTACCATCTTGCACAGGATGGGCATGCTGATCAGTCATTGCTTTTCTGTTTCATGACATATTTGTTGGGGCCTTCTCGAAAATTCTGAGCATGGAGAAGACATGGGAGCAGCCAAACTGAAAACCAAGATCCAAAATCTATCCAAATACACTGGTTGGAACAGCAGCCAATAGGCCCACTGAGTACATATCCCCTAGAGCAGTCATTCTCAGCCTGTTTCTGGCTATGACCCTTTTAGGAGCCTTCCTCAGGTTCCAGGGGGCCCTGTCAAACAAAGAAAGCCTTTGGCTATGTGCGAAGAAAGATACAACATAAGCAGAGAAATCTGTGCCTCCCTTCAGAAGTGCCAAGGCTCTCTGGAACAGTGGCTCCCCACCAGGTGTCATAGGACCGCAATTCCCAGAAGCCTTCACCACCAGCAGCTGAGTGGGTTAAGGTTTGGGGGGCTTTTAGTTCAAGAACACCTTGGTTAACCAACATTGGGAGGCTCTGCTCTAGATGACCATTTGGACTGGATGTGCCTGCTTCTATTCTCTTGCCCCTGGCTCTTACTACAACATTCTCCATCTTGGTCTTACATGTCATTTCTAGCATTATCTGTGGCTCTGGTCCTTGACCTACTGATATTATGTTTCAGTTCTCATGTGCTCAGAGGTCTATGACCCAAGGTAGCACAACCATCTCCAGATGAACCTCTTGGTAACTGGGAATGCCTATGTGCTTAACATACCTCAAAGGGAATACAGACTTGATAGTTGCTTCAAAAATGCAGTTTCTTTAATTGATGTTCAGGAAATGACAAGCCTCAGCATTTTGGCCACCTAGTGGCAGGAGATAAATGTTGTTGGCTGCTGAAGTAACTCCAGAGACACTTAATCTGCATAACTAGGTTGGCTTATTTACATGCCTATTTATAGAGATTTTAGAAATGTGAGCTGGGTGCAGCATGGTAAATAGGTAAGGCCAGCTTTCAGTTTGTAACACAGCTATGTTCAGTCAATCAGAGAAAAATGTTGTAAAATATAATAGCAACCCCCCCTCTGCAATAAGTTTAATAATTCAGTGAATGGTTCCAAAGAGGAACGGGTCAAGAACAAGAGTGCTCTTTATAGAAGTTTCTGGAGATATAATTGGATGAAACGAACTCTTGGGGGCAAAGCTGCTCAATAGGAAAGCTGCTAAAAGGTAGAGAGCTTATGCGGACAAAGCAATGAAGCCATTTCGGCTACCGTTTTGTACCGTGTTTGCCTGAGAAGAAAGAGTGGTGGAAAGGTAAGGACCAGTGGCTGCCATATTCCTTGAATCAATGTTTTAGTTTAAGACCTGAAATGAATATACTGTACTTCTCCAGCATGGTCGCTTTTTTCCTTAATCAGTTTCCTGGGATGATTTACAATGGGAGCCTCCAGGGTGCAGAGAAGACCTGAGGAACAAGGCCCACATGAATCTGAATACACCTGTTTGGTTTGTAATTGTTGTTGCATCTCAGGTGTGCAGGTGAGCCTGAAGAGGTGCCTGCCCAAACATAAGAATTTGTGGTCTCTTGTTTCCCAAGCACCAGCACATTGAACAAAAGGAAGATAACTGTGACCTTTTTGCACCTGGTTCTTGGTTTTATTACCGGTGTTTCCCTTTTCTAGCTTTCTTCTTGTGTGAGGGAGTACCCTCCATTTGGTAGTATACTCCCACAGCGCAACATCTCTCCCTGGGTGGTCATGGCTGTTCCATCTTTCATATATCCTGAGCCCTCCTTCATCCTGGCCTCCTAGCTAAATATATATATTATTTCCTGAACAAGGGTGAGGAAGAGAATATTTGTTCTTCTCTCTGCAACAGCTAAGAGGCAGCAATAAGTAGCTCTCTCTAATGTTTACTTCTATGTCTCTGCCCACCCGGACAGCCTTATCCTCTTTTATCCAGACCCCAAGATTATTTTTATAACATTGACCTGTAGAAAGCATATTATGCTTTTAAAGTATATTTTGAGTTTCTTGGGTAAAGGGTGGGGGGAGGGAAGACCCTTAGAGTCACATCCCTGAGACTTGGAAAGATCTGCTATGAAAGCATGTGGAAACCTTTCTTAAGTAGCAGACCAAGTAGGTTATGAATTGATGCTTTAAATGCAAGCCACCCTTTCCTGTCCCTTCATTCATTAACTAATAACAGGTTTTGCTTATTTAACTTTGGAGCACTACTTTGGAAAATGGACTGCAGAATAAGAAGGGGGTTAATAGGATAGTCCCAGGTAATCAGATTTGATGGAAGCACTAGTAATCAGTTTCCTAGTAAGCTTTGAGCATGGTACTTGAGCACACACTGAGACGAGTTATAAGGACATGATGGCATTAGTGTAACTTTTTTTGCAGGGCACTTACTAGACTACAGTTAATCGGCCACTATTACAAATTCTTTCATATTTCTTTGGTTCTGGTGCTCAGCTGAGCCCAAACTGTTGGCCAGGGCAGCCCAAGTTCTCTTATTGCTTGTTGTCACAGAGAGCAAAGTACTGTTCTCTATTGTTTGGAGTGGCTTTCATACCACCCTGTTGTATGCTTCTCCCACCACCATCACCACCACACAACCAGTGAGATGTGGAGGACACCCAAGGAAAAGAGGGGGAAGTATGACAAGGGAAACAGAAGTTGGCGACACCAGTGGACAACTGCTTTCGTCTTTCAATACCTGGATAAGGCAGAAGGAGCACCACTGAAGGCCAGTTTTGAAGATTTGCCTCCTTCTTGCTTCCTTTCCTTTTATTTTAGTCCTGCTGAGAAGATGTTTTTCCCTTCCAAAAGGCCTAAGCCAATGGTTCCCTTTGTCTTCTCAGCCCAACGTCGCTTCCAACTCTGTTTTTCTCATTATTGCTACTTCCTGCTCTCCATTTAAGTCTGGTATTTTCTCTCTCTCTCTCTCTCTCTCTCTCTCTCTCTCTGTGTGTGTGTGTGTGTGTGTGTGTGTGTGTGAGTTTGCGTGGACTCTCGCAGTCAACTCTGTTTCTCCCACCACGGCTGATTCATCCTTCAGCAAAGTCCACCTCTCCTTGGTGCTTATATATGTGGTGGGGGAGGAGTGTATGATGTGTGCACGGAGAGCAGTGTGTGCAGATGTAAAGCAGCTCCTTCTGAAGAGGCCTCTATAGCATCAGCCCTCCAGAGGAGAGTGGGCTTCCTATCTGCAGCAGTGGAGGGAAGAGGAAAGTATGGCACATTCACAGCAAACAATGCCACAGCACAAGAGCCAACAGCTTCCGCACGCTTTTGGTTGGCCCAAACATACCCAGGGCATACCCATATCTTCCCAGGGGAATTTGGTTAGCTGTACTACACTCCCTGGTGGTTAAGCTAATTTCATGCAAGAATTAGAATAACTGTGTTGAACGGGCTCTATAAGAGTAACAGTGTGATAATATTTCAGCTAGAATGGGCTAGGGGTACAGGAAGCTGCCTCACGCACAGTCTGACAATTTGTGTCTCTATTCCTTCATTGTTGACTCTGACTGGCAGGATCTCAGCAGGCTCTCAAACTGGGATCTTGCCTTGATACTTCTTTGCATCAAAGAAGGAGGTGAAGGCATGAGGGAAGGGAGATGAGAGAACAGTCAAAACCTTGGAAGATATGTGGTCTCCCATGGAGCTATGATGATGATGATGATGATGATGAGATGACCAATTTTTCAAAACGTCCCCCCTCTTCCCCAGACACCCGTGTGCAGTTTTTTTCTGAGTGCAAAGTGGAGTCTGAATAGAAATGACAGACTTCTATTCTTAGTTTGCTGTTCTGAGCAGAATTTTGCTTTAGTATCAAATGGGCTTGTAAATGGAGCCCTGAAGATAATTACTTTGGGCAGAAATTAGCCAAGAGGAAAAAAAAGCCAGTTTGCTTTTAAATGTCAAGTTCCATTTGTACAAGAAGGGGCTTAAGTTTCACTTACCTGACAGTGTCCTTCAGATTGACAATTGTGATAGGATGATTTTGTTTTCAATAATCTCTGACGTTTTAAAGGTGTTTCTGTAATGGTTTCTATTGCATTTTTTTTAAAAAAATAGAAGGCCTCAGCATGTCCAACTGCCTGCTAGGATATTTCAAACTTGATTTCCGAGGTTGCTGACAGCTCCTGAAAGATTTAGGAACTGGCGGCAGGAAACATTCCCATAGAATCGGTATTGCAATTTTTTTCTCATGGAAAAACAGCATCATTTAGCAGGTCATATATCTTCAATAAAGCTACAGTTATGCAATAATGGTTCATTAATATTCTAAATCATAACATGAGCTGTTCAGTGAAATTGGAAGTGGGACCTGTAGAAAGAACAACACCTTCCCCTCTCTCTCGCCCATACTTAATGCAGCACCGTTTCAATCGCCAGTTGGTAGGTCTGATGTTGTTTAAACTAGAAGTTACCATTTGGATTTGCACAGAAGATAGCATTGACTTAGTTTTGAT
The DNA here is from genome assembly GCA_037367245.1 of Phrynocephalus guinanensis. NCBI lineage: Eukaryota > Metazoa > Chordata > Lepidosauria > Squamata > Agamidae > Phrynocephalus > Phrynocephalus guinanensis. The sequence continues at coordinate 35,287,518 of CM074737.1, forward strand.
ATTTCTATTTCTGTATAGAGAAATTTCCATTTAGCCTAAGGTTAATACAGTACAGTTTTCTTTTTCCTTTTTTTTGTCCCCCCCCCCTTTTGGATCAGTTGCAACATTTGCAAAAGCATTTTTGTTTGCTCTGTGGCTGTTAATTTATCCTTTCTGCCTTTACGACCATGTCAGAGCCTCATGGCTCCTTCACATTTTTTTAATCTAATCTAAAATAATCCCCCTGAAATCCTTTGATTGTCTGTTTGGACCTGATCCATTTCTAAAGAAGGAATGTAATGGGCTTTATGGCACTTACTTTAAAGTAATTTATCCAGTGGAGTGACTACAGATACTTTTTTTTTAAAGCACACTTTATGGAAAGCAGGGAGTGCTATTTAATTAGCCAAAGGGAAAGTAGTTCATGATGCAGTCTGTTCCAATAATCTTGGGCACTAAATAAAAAACCAAGCTGGGTTATTAATGTACACACACTTTTATTTGTGGCTGTTTTGTGTAACCTCTTCTTGTTGAACTTTGCAGCACCTTCTGAGAATGAGGAAAGAATTTTTTTTGGAAGAAAGATGTTTCTTTAAACAGGCACTTTTGTCTTGCATCTGTTGCCTGTATGGCAGATGTGTTTGCAGCCACTTTAAAAAAAACAGTTGAGGCTGGCAGAAATCCTGAATTTATTCTGGATAAATTGCCTCTCAGTGCATGTTGCTTTGTGTATTTAGGGGTGTGGAAAAGCAGTACTTTTCACTCTGGGATTTTAAAAAAGGGTTTTTTTTTCATCTTTTATTCCATGAAACTGTTTTCTATATAGATGATTGAGATGCATTTCTTCTTATGATATTAAGACTTGAGGAATATGTCACACTGTCTGGTTGTGATCAGGGCCGGCGCTTTCATTAAGGCGAACTAGGCAGTTGCCTAGGGCACCAAAATGGAGAGAGGGCGCTGGACAGCCTGCCGCCCCCTGCCCCCCCACCGCTGGCCACCGCCGTCCGTCCCCCCCACCGCCCACCAGCTGCCTGTCGCTGTCTGCCCATCGCCCCCCTGTGCCCTGTCGCTGTCCCCCGCCACCCACCACCCCACCCTGCCTGCTACCACCCTGCCCACCCACCACCCACCGCCCACCCCCTGCCCTGCCCACCCCCGCCCCTCGCCTAGGGTGCAAAAAACCTAGCCCCAGCCCTGGTTGTGATTCCAAGTGCTGACACTTTTCAGCTGTATTGAATGTTTGGGAGGAGGGAATGAATATTGATGGGGGCTTTTTAAGGTGATCCACCACCACCACCACCACCACCACCCACATCCCTGATCAAACCACAAACTGGATCAACCTGAGAAAACTGTTATAATAAATTCTGGAAGGTGGTGGAAGTCCAATCCATTTACCTCCATACCTTGCAAAACTTACTTTTTTGGACTTCACAAAAAAGTAATTTTTCCCATGTTCAACTTATTCTTTATAACAACCAATTTGACTGGTTTTTTAAAAAGAATATTGTGTGAGTATGCATTGGCTAAGACTGGGGATTTGGATGTGAGATTTGTAGTATTTTATTCCATGACACGTTCCCCCTCTTTCTTTATATAATTCAAGCATTATAAAAATTAAATAATCATGGTGCTAAATAATTGCAGAGTTTAAATAACTGTGAAGTTAAATAATTGTGGAATAATGTGGAATTATCATTTGGTAAGATCTCCTAAAATGCAGTTCCAAAATAGCCTGCCAACTTGATAGAGAGATCCTGCTTCAAATGAGTGCTCAGAAGACAGAAGCTTCTGTTTCCAATGAGGTGCCTGACCGTTCTGTGCACTGCCCTAGGACTGGAGGCAGGAACAGACATTATAGATAGCTCATCATTAGAGCTTCAAGTGCGCAAAGGTTGGAAATGTCCCTGCCTGACAAATCAGACTTCCAAAGAATCTCATACTTGAGTCTTGAAAGACCAACTAGTCCAAAGCAAGTGGATCTGAAAACTTCGGGAGGTCAGAGTTATTCTTGCTGTAACATTCATACACTTTTAGCACTTAAGGACTTGCATCTTACAATCATGTAAGACATCTGTGAGTTGACGTCTGTTTCTGCTCTAGTTCTGTGAAAGCTAAGGATTAGGCCTGATCGCTTGCGATATGTATGTACAGCAAAGGGTATATCCCTAACATACAGCTCACTTTTCGAGCATAACATTTAGCAGCATAACCTTCATTGAATGCACACACACTAAGATATGAGAAACTCATGTGCGGCCTCAGGGCACCATTGAACATTCTGCTGTATATGACTTGAGATGGCAAGGAAGGTACCTATTTGGAACTTCTTTGTGCTTTTCTCTTTCTCTTTCTCTTTCTAATTTGACTGCTTGAGCTTTTGACATTCTTGAGTTTGTTTGCATTTTATGTCTTTAATAACTTAAAGGCTTTACTGCATCAAAATATTTATTTATTTATTTATTTATTTATTTATTTATTTATTTATTTATTTATTTATTTAATACCATTTATATGCCTCCCACTACCCAAAGGTCTCTGGGTGGTTTACAATTAAAATGAACAGTTAAAACTGTTAAGATGTTAAAAAGGCAATGGATAATTAAAAGAATAAAAACATTTAAACATAAAAAAACAGAATTGCCACCAAGACCTGCAATCTATGTTATGTCAGTTAAAAAAACTTCTGGAACAGGAAGGTTTTTACATGGCACCGAAATGTCAAGAGTGTTGACACCAGGCGGATGTCACTTGAGAGGGCATTCCATAACCTGAGGGCAGCTGCCGAAAAAGCCCTAGACCAATGTTGGCGATCCTATGGCATGAGTGCCAAAGGTGGCACTCTGGAGCCCTTTCTGTGGGCATCTGACATTGCCCCTTCACAGCCACCTGAAATTGCTGTATTGGCACTTTGCGAATAATTTGTGGCTTTTGAATCGCAGTTTGGGCACTCAGTCTCTAAAGAGGTTCACCATCATTGTCTTAGATACTGATCATGCATATATTCCACCACTCCCTTCAAACTTTTTAGAGGAGGATGCATGGGAACTCTCCGGTAGGTGAGTCCATGAAATCATGTCTGATCCATGTCATCCAGTGTCTTAATGCAGATTAGGTCTCTCCATTTCACTATGTGAACCACATGGTTCCTATGTGTGTGAGTAGTAACTTTTTCCTCTGATACATTTGCAGCTCTTCTTCAAACAATGGACATTTAGTCCAGTCATGACAGAGAATCGGTAATGTTTCAAATCTTTCTGCCCTTCCTGTTTGCTGTTATGTTTGTTGTAACTCTTTGTGAATGCCTCTCCTACAGAGAAACCCCTTCAGATGTCACGGAGTAACTATGATTCCCTACAACATTTGGAGTGAGGTCATGAATGATCATCCAGCATTTTTGTTCAAATCTGGCCAATAAAGGCAACACACTCTAGAAAGATTATGTTGCTTTTGAAGTATTAACATATATAAACATCAGCTGTGTGTACTCAACAGGAATGCCTCTAGTGATGGGAACACCAGCCCAGGGCTTAGCATCAGTGGATCAATGGGAAGAAAATAGAAAATTATAGAAGTGTTGACTTTATGGCTCCTTCTCCCCATCTCTTTCTCCAGTAACTTGGAAGGATGTTTAACTCAAGACAAAGTGCAGTATATTCATGATGGTTCTCCTCCCCTGTTCAAATATGTATAAGCAGCTGTTTTGAATGATCTTGCTTGTTTCAGAGGAGTGCATGGCAACACTGTGATATTAAACATGCATGGCTCAAGTTCAGAATAATAGACAGCATTAGAATGGAATGGGTGGGTGGGAGGAGATGGATTTGCATGGCCTGTGAGCCTGCCTTTGGAAGGTTGCTATATCCCATCTGTTTCTTTGTTTTCTCTCTACATGCTGAGGGAAGAATCACTTAGAAGGCATGAGCTGTTGAGGAAAGGATCACTTAGAACAGAGGTGTCCAAACTTTGGCCCTCCATATGTTTTGGACCACAACTCCCAGAATTCTAAGCCTAGATTGAAAATGACAAAGGACTGTGGGAGTTGTGGTCCAAAACATCTGGAGGGCCAAAGTTTGGACACCACTGACTTAGAAGGTCAATGAAATGCACCGGCACATATTCCTGCACAGGTTTAAGCTTCTGGATTGATGGGTGCTTCTATTACTGGTAGATGGTTGGTTCCCATGTATGTGCAAACTGATTGGGATGTCTTCTCCTCACTGGTTTTGTGGAAGATACAACACTTCAGCTTCCACAGACCTGTTGAAAATACACAGTATAAAGGCTTATATCCCCACCACCACCACCCTCAATGAGGTTATATCCATGTTTCAAACAGAATTCTAAACCAGAGAGTGGATAGTTAACGGGAGATGGTTGCCCATTTGCTAAAGATCTCTTGTGTAACTCCACAAATGGTGTAATGTTTGGAGATGAACTACACCAATGAATCACTGAGGGGAAGTATCAGTTGCATGCTGCTGAATGATATAACTCAGTGTGCAACTAATAATGTCAGTGGTGATTTCTTAATTTGGGAGCAACTTCCAAAACGTATGTCATTTGTGCTTCACCAAGTGTAACTAGGTAAGAGTGTTTGGGTCATTAAATTAATCATTAATAGGTGAAGAGAGAGAGAGAGAGAGAGAGAGAGAGAGAGAGAGAGAGAGAGAGAGAGAGAGAGAGAGAGAGAGAGAGAGAGAGAGAGAGAGAATGTGATACCATTCTTCATCAAGGCTATTTCCCCTACTGGAAACTTCGCTCATTTACATTTAGAATATAAGATAATTTCCTAGGTAAATGTAAATACAAGAAATGTTTCATTTTTGTCCTAGATAAAATGATGTGTAATGTAACCATACAACTTTGTAATTTGATCTACAGGTTACCTCACAAGCCATGCGGGCATGTCACTTTGGGGGGCTTTTTATAAGAATTTACCAAGGTTTACAAAATTCTTTACATTTATTTTTATTTTTATACTTGTTGACCACCCAATTTTCCATCGGAAAATGTGATAGTAAGAGAAAATGAAATGGACAGATCTGGCCCCCTAGGCGGCTTTATTCAGAATAAAGAAGAATGAAAACATAGGCGCAGGCAGTCCGGTAATATATTAATTTTGCCACCAGAGAACTGTAAACTGCCCTTGCCTAGGCAGAGGGCTTTGAGTGATGGTTTAAAACTTTAAATTCTTCTTTATTCAACCACATTTGTGGCACTGACTCTCTTTCTCCCTCTCCCTCATACAAGCATCTTCTTGGGTATAGATTTGGAATTTTTAATAACAAGAATATGGAAGAAAAAAAGTAAAAGCACCAATTTGTCTGCCATGAGCATCAGCGGTCTGGCCCTGTGGCATTTTTACAGTTCCTGGTCTTGTGCTAGTGACTGGCAGAATGAAATATGGAAATTCAACAAGTCGTTATTCAGAGCCAACCTTACTATAAGGCAGAATGAGGCAGCTGCTTCAGGTGATGGGTGTGTGTGTGTGTGTGGGGGGGGGATGTAGAACAGCAGAAAGGTATTAGAGCTCGGACTTACACCTCATTGAATCACCTGCTGTTTCAGGTTAGTGAAGGTATGTTGCCAATGTTGTTGTGAGCATTGAATACCAGTCCAGTCAACATCTGTACATGGAATGGGTTAATTATCGTTATTTTGTCCTTTGCCTTAAGCCAGGGGCCATCTCTGGCTTGATTAAGTTATCCTAAAAGCTGCACTGTTCTGTCTTTTCCATCACAGAATGACGACGACAACGACAACAACAACAACAACAATAACAAACTCATTACAAAATCCATTTGAAGAAGAGGTGCTTCTTTTTAAAGCAGGCTGTCACTTTAAGCCTAACATTTACCGAGAAGCAGGAAGTCAGCTCTGGCCAGGCTGGAACCTATTTGCCTTCAGGAGAGCTCTTTGACAATCTCACAGTTAAACTTAAAGAGGACATTTCTCCCTAGTTTATTTATACTGGGGTAAACTCTTAAGTCCCTTAAATTAAGCTTATTATGCACTAAAGAATATGCAGCAGTCTGACAAAGAATTATGTTCTGAATGGAAAGGCCCAAAGGTTCAACTAAAGGTTGATTCTTGTGTTCAGCTTATCTGGGCTTCCTTAGACAGTATGACCTGAGGGGTGGTTAGCATAAAAATTGGGAGACAGGAGGCACTGTGGTTTCATGGTGCCTCTTTTTGGCAGAAGGGTCTGATGTATCATAGGTTAGTTAATCAACTGCTGACGGAAAGAAGAAGCAAGAAGCGAAAGGTGATTTTGGAATTTTAACATGCTTCTGCAGGACAAGGTGGCTTTTCCTCAGCTTAAACTAAACAAACATTCATCTTTCCAATAGAGAAATGCTCTTGAAAGAAGACTTGAAATGCTAATCTTCCATTACAGGGATTTCTGGATACTGTCATGAAGCAACCAAACAGACCTTTTCAGGGATTTTAAAGGACTGTGAATGGCACTTCTGCCTTCTTTGCTGCTTTTAATTTAAATTAAATAGAGGTTTATTATCCTTCTCTCCCCCCCCCCCCACCATTTAGATTGAAACATTTTGGCTGAAATCCAGTAGTCACAACTGGAGTAGGTCCATTGAATCGTGATGGATCTGGTGAGTCAATCCCTATGTAAGTTCTATTGACTCAGTAGGCGTATTGAATAGTTTATTGCTTTAGAGCCGATCAGGTTGTACACAGTGGTTATACTCTAGTTGGCAATGTACCACTAGATTTCAGTTATAGTGTTAAAATGACAATTGCATCAATTCCAAGCAAAATACCTCACTTACATAGATACAGTATGTGTAGACACAAACACAGGCATATATTTATTTTAAAAGCACAACTCTATGCACATGAATGGTTATTCTGGAGTGCACTATAATTATTTGCTTTTGAACAGTGGACCCCATCTTTTGATCCTCCATGTCTTTTCAATGTTGATTCCCTAAATTCCTAATTATTGGCTGTGATGCCTAGGGCCTCTGAGAGACCAAAATATCTGGAGAGCTAAAGGCTGAGAATCACTGCCCAGAGCCAGTGAGGAAACCTATGCTGGATGCAGCATCCACCGTTCATTGTAGTTTAACCCTAGTGGACTCGCATCCCATCGGTGTGTGTATGTGTCAACTCCTGCCACCCCAATATGGGGCACCTTTCCCATAAAACTAAGGACAAAACAATTGCCAAGTAAGAGTTGGAGTAAACTAATTAAGTTGTGGTTTTATCAAGTCTGGACTGCCTTTTGTTGTTGTTCTTGGATTGAAAAGTGGAATTGTCTGGCACAACAACCTGTTTCTTTGTTCATACAATGGTAGGAAGAGGTGGGATCTAAGGTCTTCCTCCCTGCTTTGATCTCTTGAGGTAAAAAAGTGCACAACAGAGGATTCATGTGTGCTCAGGGAGAACTGATTTGGCCATGCTCTTTGGGACATTTACGCATATAATGTAGCTTTTGTAAGATGCATAGTTGAAGATGAGGATCCTGAGAAAGGAAAGAATGAGGCACGAGATGGAATTAATATACATACATCTGGGAATGTTGACTTGGCCAATAATTCCCAGATATGCATATACATGGCTATTGAAAGATATACAATATGCACATCCACATTTTATCTCTGTGTTGCTGGAAATGTTTGTATGACAGTGTAATGTATACCAATGGCCTAATTCATTTCACTTGCCATGGACTATGACTTTTCTCATGGGGATGCAATCAGATTGAAGTCTAAGACCAGTGGCAGCAAAGCTCCTGGGACTTTTCTCTATTTCCCCATCTCTGAATCACATGCCTGACCATACTGACAGCGCAAAGATGTCAGAGTTCCTCTCCGCCTGTAACATGAGTCAAGAAGCCTCGCCTCAGAGGCAGCCCTTGGACTGAAACCCCTGCCTGAGAGTTTGGGACCTTGCACAAATTGGACCGTGGCATTTGCCAATGACTTCCATTGTTTTACGTAGTTCCAGTACAACATCTCAGCAGCCTGCTTCCAAACATACAGTACACAGTACTGTGCTTTCACCTGTAGGTGATGCTAGCAAATTACAGACTCTGTTTCACTGCAAAAGAATAATTGGTTCATTCTATATTTTCACTAACTAGTAGCACTAGGGGTTTCTAAGGTTGTTAAGATATCTTTGTTTCAAAATAGTTTCAGAATTTGCTAGAGGCAGTGGGCCTTGCTGCCATCATTAGGGCTAACAAGCTGCCACCCAAAAAACCTACTACTTGCATCCCCACCCCCTAAAGGATAGCCTTAGTCATATATGCAATTATACCCTTTGCTCAGTACACTTAACATCAAGGGCAGTTTACAGTTCTCTGGTGGCAAAATTAATATATTACCGGACTGCCTGCGCCTATGTTTTCATTCTTCTTTATTCTGAATAAAGCTAAAGAACATTGCAATAATAAGATCAGATTTATGAACGATGGCCTGGCTTAGCAACATGCAAACATAAAAAATAATTAAGTACAGCATAGCAGAGAGGTATGCAACCGAATGCTGTGGGCATTAATATAATTAATCGGAACTCTCCCCGCCTGCCCCCCCCCGAGAACTTTTGCTTTGCTCTGCTATATTTATGGAAGTAGCCTGAGAATGAAGGCCTTTGTGGCGTTTTACAAGGAGGCCTATGAAAGAAAGTAGTTGTCCATGGCCACCGCTTCATGTGTGGCTTCTCAAAGGGACTGGTGGTGTGGTTTCACTCTGGCATGGAATGCGCAGGCAATTGGAGGCTAGTTGATCACGCTCAGCGTGGAGTGTTAAGAGGCAGAAAGGCAAAAAGATGCTGGCAATATTAATAGTGCTCTACCCTGACCACAGACCTCAAAACAGAAGGAACATGAGTGGGCATGTCTATATCCTAGGTTTAAAATAGCCTGCGTAGGAGAATTATAACCAGTGGCACAGCTGAGTGAGGTACATGGCTATGGATCCAGAAGCTGGAAGTTCAATTCCCCATGACGCATTTCAGAAAAGCCAGCCTTTATTTATGGCCTTGGGCAAGCTACAAGACCCCCAGCGTGACCAACCACCCCACCCCACTCCCAGAATACTGGAGTGGTTTGCCAGTTCCTACTCAAGGCACCTATAGCACTTGGTATTCCCTGGTGGTTGCCCATCCAAGGACTAACCAGGGCCGACCCTGCTTAGCTTCTGAAATCAGGCGAGATCGGATGTGCTTGACTAGAGATTCCCTCAAAAGCATTCCACCCCCAAAAATAACCCTGTAAGGTAGGTCAGGTCTGTCAACAAGTCAGTCCAAGGTCATGTTGTGAGTTTCACATCTGGCTGAGGAACTGAATCTGATAATTTCCCAGTCCTCATCTAACTCTTCTATCACTACACCGCCTTGTTTTCCATTCCACTTGAATGGAATTCAAGGAAGACCACAACTCCTCTCTCTTTAAACAAGGTAACAAAATGTGGTCTGTGACGCTCTGTAATCTGATGTTGTGTTCTAATTAATTCAATATGTTATTGTAACCTTTTTCTTTTTCTTTTTTTTCTTTTCTTTTTTTCTTTTGGTACATGGGTTTTCCTGTACTGCCTAATAAATACCAATAACATGTTATTAAGGGTGGGAGAATCTTCATGCAATATATGTTATTGGTTTTAGAACTGGTGTGGAATATACTTGAATATGGGAGTCAGATTTTTCTTTTTAACAAGGAGCAGTATTGTTTTCACTTTCTAATTTCATGTTGACCCATACTTTTACTAGAAGTAGAATAAAAACATACATTTTTTTTCCTGAGACGTTCCCAAGATAAATTTTCTTAATATTGTGCATTCCAGGATATGCAGCCAACTTCTGCTGCATGGCCAACGGCATGGGTGTACAGTATTTTGCTTTAGGATTACATTTCTCTGCTCATTCATCAGCTCCTGTGGCAGCAAATCAATGTATTGCAAAAGTTCTGCATTCTTTACCAATTCATTGGTTGCAGAGGACAGGATTTCTGACAAAGAATGGAAGGATATGGTTGGAATGTATGGGCAACAGAAACGTGGTGGGTAGAAAAAGAACAAGCACAAAAAGTACATACCCATGAAGCCACCTTTTAAGATATAAACACTACTGCATTGATCGGAGAAGGCTAAGAAGGGCCCATATGCACACAGATGATGCACATTGCTCAGAGTGACTAGTAGTGGCACCTTGTATAAAGGAATTAATTCATTCCAAATGAAATTATGTTAGGCAAATTTTCCTTTATACAAATTTCCCATAGGAATGCATTGAAAACAGAGTAATCTCTAATAGCAACCATTTTTATGTTGTACGGATCCGCCCCGCAGGCAATTCTGTTAAGCAAATTTCCCCTATCTCCGGAATTTGTTATGTTGTACAGATTTTATGTTATACAAACCGTTTGTTATACGAGGGTCCACTGTATATGTGCAGGGACAAGCATGTGGGCTCCATTAGGACAGGATCAGAGAAGGAAGAGGCAATGGAGGAGCTGCAGAGTCAGAATCACAGGGTTATGGGGGAGGGAGAGTGGAATATTACCCTTTGAAAACTGACTACAAATCAGGTAACCGGCAGCAGTAAATGCTGACTGGGTGATTATGGGAATAGTATTATACAGAAGGATCTTCTCCCAGCTCTGATACTACCCCATGTAATGCATTTTCTGCTTTGAGTTGGACTCAACAACTCTTGGGACCCTACTGTTGTGTCAGCCTATGACTGTGATGCTATGGCCTTCCGTAAACATCCGCTACTTTTAACGATCCTCAGTCTTCTGGGAGCTCAGAAGAGAGTGTCTAGATAGATGCTGCTGACCCAAGAAAAGAAATATACTGTATTGGGGGCGGAGTAGTGGTTGGTTATAAAATATTAGATTCCACTTGTTGTCTCTACTGGTGGGCTTAACAGTTGTTTTGGTAAACGGGCCTAGGAAATTTACATCCTGCTGTGTGAGAAGAACATCTCTCTCTCTCTCTCTCTCTCTCTCTCTCTCTCTCTCTCTCTCTCTCTCTGTGTGTGTGTGTGTGTGTGTGTGTGTAGCCACATATGACAAAAAAGAAAAAGAAAAGAAAAGAAAGTTAACGCTGGGTATTTTCTATTAAAAATAAAATACTCAGATGGTATATCTGAAGGAAACGACACTTTGTATTTTGTTCTAATAATTATACTGTATTGGCTGTCTCAGATCTATGGCTATTGTGCACATGATTCAAAACCTGAAAACAATTCAACACTTAATGTGCATAACTTATATAATAGGAAAAATATCCATGTTAATTACCATATCATCCAAATTATACAATATGCAAATTAGACTGCCTAGTTTTGGAGAACTGAAAAATGGCCATGCTAATTAAGTATAGGTAGTAGAGATGGGCACGACTTAGCGGTATTCCCGTTTCCGTTTCCGTTACTCGTATCCGTTACTCTACGGAAACGGTAACGGGAATTACTCCGCCAGAATTCGAGCTCGAACCGACGAACAAACAATTTGGTCTGATTTGTCGTGCTCGTGACTTGCATCGCGGCGATCGCGCAATGCCAAGCGGCACAGAAAAAAAGTTTTTAAAAGTAAAAAAAAAACCGATTCCTGGCCCTAAAAGTAGGCGAAAACTGTCTGAGGGCACCTACCAGGCCAGAAGGGTGTTTTATTTGGGGGGGGTTCCCCGCCCCCCTCTCCTTGGCTATTGCTACTGCTGCGTTGCTGGTACCAGGCTGGGAGGGCGCATCCATTTGCCATGCAGTGCGGGGGTTCCAAAATGGCGACCGCAATTTTTTTTTAAAATCGTTGCCCAAAACCCCACCAAAGCACCACAGAAACATGCGAAAATTAGCTATTTTAAATGCTTGAATTTTTACAGTAGCAGCAGTGGGTTTTTCTTGCAAAAAAAAGTCTCCGTTGATTTTATTTTATTTTATTTTATTTTATTTTTTTACACCTGCGCATTCGCAATGATGGGCTCGCCCATGGGAGTGGACCATGCAAAGTTTTGGAGCCATTCCACCAATCGCATGGCCAGGTTTTGCTGACTGTACCAGGCTGGGAGGGCGCATGCATTTGCCATGCAGTGCGGGGGATCCAAAATGGCGACCGCAATATTTTTTTTGAAACCGTTGCCCAAAACCCCACCAAAGCACCACAGAAACATGCGAAAATTAGCTATTTTAAATGCTTGAATTTTTACCGTAGCAGCAGTGGGTTTTTCTTGCAAAAAAAAGTATCCGTTGATTTTATTTTATTTTATTTTATTTTATTTTATTTTATTTTATTTTTTTACACCTGTACATTTGCAATGATGGGAGTAGACCATGCAAATTTTCCACCAATCGCATGGCCACTTGGCCAGGTTGACCACAGAGACTTCTGGGATGTGCCAATCGGGCATAAACAGCCCACTAATCGTAGCCCAAACCCGAACCCTAAGCCTAACCCATACGCCAGTACACTGTCCTTCTAAGTGGGTCAGAGAGGCACCCAGAGGTGCACCCCAATACTCACCCTAACCTCACACGTAACTAGCCTAACCCTAGCCCTTGCGCTAACCCGTCTTAACCCTAAGCCAGATCTACTTGCATTGCACTACATGCAAGTACGTGAGACACAGTGGGTGCAAAGAGTCTGCCAGTCCGTCACTTGTGGCTCTGGCTGACTTCTGCAGCTCCCTCCAGGAGCCCACTACCCCCCCCCAAACCAGTACTAACGACAACGAAAAAACGAAAAAACGAACCGACTAATTTTTGCGAAATTTCGCGAAAAACGGAAACGAGCCGAAACGGACTGCCTCCGACACACGAGAACTCGAAAATGTCATTTTCCCTAGTCGTGCCCATCTCTAATAGGTAGTCTTGGAGATACCAAAGGGCCACCTGTGGTGTGCAGAGCCCCAGAGGAACCTGAGGAAGCATTTTTTTTACTATTTACAAACATCCCTGGAAATTTCAGTTGTGGCTGATAAGTACCCAATCCCTTTCCTTTCTTTGTTCTCTCTTCTAACTACAGTAGGACCCCCATATCCACTGATTCATTAACCACTGATTCAGTTATCCATAGTTGGCAGAGGAAAAAATTGAATCAATAATAAAGCAGCGGCAAAGCAAGGTACTGTCATAAACAGCAGCCATAAAGCAAGCAAGTTACAAAATAGCAGTTGGGGGGGTTGGCATTCTCTCTTATCCACAGTTTTCTTTATCCATGGGAAGGCCTGGAACTGATCCCCAGCAGATACCGGGGTCCTGCTGTACGAATTTTGGAGGACTAGAGGAAGCCAATGATTTTGCTAACACTGGAAGGATCCATTGGTCGAGACTCCTGGGATTCATTAAGAGACCTCATAAATTTTCTCCCATAATTCAATAATCAGAACAATAGACCACAAGGCTCTGGGTTCTAACTCTAGCTTTTCCAGATTTCAAGTTTCTGGTGTGTGTGTGTGTGTGTGTGTGTGTGTGTGTGTGTGTGTGTGTGTGTGTGTGTGTGTGTGTGTGTGTGTGTGTGTGTGTGTGTTGTGTCGTGACCGACTCTTTGTGACCCCATGCCCAAAGAGTTTTCTTGGCAGGAATACTGTAGTGGTTTGCCAGTTCCTACTCAAGGCGCCTACAGCACTTGGTATTCCCTGGTGGTCGCCCATCCAAGTACTAACCAGGGCCGACCCTGCTTAGCTTCTGAAATCAGGCAAGATCAGATGTGCTTGACTAGAGATTCCTTAAAAAATTGTTCTTTTACACCCCAAGAGTACCTGCAAGCATCAAGGGCAGATAAGGACAACACCTACCTTTCTGCCGGCTTACATCTCCTGCTTCCTCCTGGAATAGCATCTCAGCATATGTGTGAGCATTTCTTGCAAACTTCTTTTACATGTAAGAATTTCTTGGCATGAAGTCCGAGAGGCACAGGTTATAAACTAATAAAGGTCCTTTGAAGAATGCCATTGTTACAGTTAGGAGATGGCTGTACATGGCGCTATTAAGGATAACAAGACGAAGAATCCTCTGATGGGAAATCTAATAAATGTAGTGGCATGCTGTAATAAAGAGCACTTGAAAATGGATGAGGTATAACAAAATTATTCATAAAGAGAAATAGGAAGGGATGTCATGCTGAGTGGTTACACACAGTTAGATGGAGCACTAACAAGGTTATCACGGCAAGCAGAGTGCTGGCGAGTGCACATATGTTCCCCTAACTAGCACAAAGAGCAGACTATTTTTTTTTAATCCTCTCATATCAGGAAAGCTGTGGGTTCAGAGGTGTGCTCAATTGTACTCTTGCTTTTTTAATAATTCACTGCCAAACGGCATTACCGGCTCATTTAAGTCAGTATAAAGAATGTATAAAATTACTTTCGCAAGTTTGCTTGATAAAAAAGATTGTAGCCCAAATGCTTTCCTTCCACTTTATGAGCTTTTATTGCACATCTTAATTTTATAAAACAACGTAATGGGGCATATATTTTTGCATGCATATATTTTGACAGTTCAAGCCATATCTTTCCCCCCTTTTGATTTTGACCTTCTTTCTTCCTCATCCCAAATCTGCCTGCTAAACGTCTTACCAGATTTCTTACTGAAATCTGAAATTGGCTAGTGACTTTAAATGGCTAAGATGGAATTCCTGAGGTTTCTCTGGAGAACTTGACTTCCTAGATCCTCAGAGACAGATCACAGGAGTCTCCAAAAGGATCAGTGAGGGTTTTAAAAAATAACATTGCTTCATTGATATCTGGGACACTGGGACAGAAAATCCAAAGCTAGGGTGCTGAAAAACCTTATGTGTCTTTCTCCCCTCCCTCCCAAATACAGACATTTCTCCTTGTGATAAATGGAGTGAGCAAGGCGGAGTAGGGGGTGGGGGTAAGCACATTGGTTTATTTACAATTAAAAATTCTTCTGAAATTGTTTTATGTGCACATTTCCCCCACTGATGAGAGTATGTTTGAGGATATTTTTAAGTTATATGTGCGCTTAGTTGTTTGCATTTCAAAATGTGTGTTTGTGTTGTTATGTGTGCATTTGATCTCTCTGAAATTCATTGCCCCCCCCTCACAAATACTTTCTGTCAAGGGCTGATGGAGTAGGAGCTGTAGTCCAAATGGAGGGCCAGATGTTCCCCACCTCTGCTATCAAGAGCATTCCAACAAAGAAGACAAGAATACAAAATATGTTTTAAACATGCATGGGAAATGACACCAAGCACAGGGATTCAAAGCAGATCTCTTGAGATCTAAATCACCACCAAGCCATGACTGTGAGTATCAACGATCATGGTTAGAGCCAGTAAAAAAAATCTTTGAGAATTAATGCCCTCCCCTTAAAAAACTGTCCTCTGGAGGATATTCCCTTTAGGACTGCAATTTAATGGAACCATTAAGCCAGTTCTATATAGAGCAAGACTGCAAAAATGAATTTCTTTTTTGTTAGGATTCCTTGCAGAGTTCTGCAGGTCTCTGCCAAGTTAGTTAAGAAATTTCTACTGGTCTTACCCTCCAACCTTAAAATGATGAAACAGTCTTCCACTGTTTCATCAGTGCTTCTCATCTTCAGAGGAGCAACTTGGTATTAGGTAAGCTTATTAGGCAGTGGTGGCAGCATTCAAACACATCCAAGCAATTTGTTTTAAGTTGACTGCATTAAAGGAGAAATCACTTGCCCGCCTGCCCCCCACTACTGCTTTTTTTGTATCTCAGCATATAGGGAAGATAAAGACAAAATATTGCTTAAAAAGGATATTCATAACAAAACATAAGGGATGGATGCTGCCCAAATAAATTTTCCTTTATAGAAGCCACAAAATGCCAATCATCCACATACCTCTCTCTTTAAAGCTTCCTAATGAGCCAGGCTGTGTTCACCTTACTCTGATGTTCTGAAGTGCACATCCAGCAATAAAAGAATGACACTGACTTCCAGTCTGAAAGGCCTTGGAACTCAAAGGGACTTTTCAGACATAATGCTAAATGACGGTCTCACCATACACATGAAGGAGTCCTCACCTCCTGCACTTTATCCTCCCAGCTGCTGGGAGGAAGGGATCAGAAAACGTCTCTTTCTAAATTAGTCAGGGTTCCTTGTAGGATCTGAGCTTGGGAAGAACTTGTTCAGATAAACAACCCAGGATCAAACTGTGGCTGATGAGTCCAGCTTGTTCATGTACTGTAGTTCAAGCTAAGTGGAGTCCTTCCATCACTGCTGCCTCAAGCCAAATTCAGATGTGAGCTATATGTACTTTCTTCTTGGACTGCAAGTGGAAGTAAGGCCATTACCCCATGTCCACTTTGTACTGCAATGTCACAACCCACAGACTCACACACACAGGTAAGTTCAGGCTTTTACTGCAAACTCAGAGCCAAAACCCAATGCAGCAAATCAGAAGTAAATCAGAGTCCAGGAAACCTATAGCAAGGTCACGCCTATTCATAGAGCAAAGCAGAGTCCAAGATAAATAGTCCAGGGGTCAAAGCCAGAATGCCAATGGTAGCTTATACCAGGTCCGCTAAGAGAGAAAGTCCAGAGCCAAGAGAGACAAGGTCCAGGGTCATGCCAAGCTGGAACAAGGATCAAGCAGGGAAGCAGTAGCAAGTTGTCGTATCAAGGCATTGCTGCCACAATTTGCCTCAGTCCTGAATGCTTAATTTATGTCTCCAGAGAGCAACATAAGTTCCCCAGACAATAACCCTGTCAAAACTCAGGACTCCCTAAATGTCAATGTCGGTGGCTCAGATAAAGCTTGTCTCTACTTCTCCTGGTTGTAAGTCTTCATCGCTTCGACAAGCAGCCCTCTGAAAATGCTGAGTCACTCTCCTGTGCAGCTGCTGGAGGAACTGACATGCCTGAAACCCCATCTGGGGATTCTTCAGGCATTAACTCTTTAGTCTCTGGAATAGGTTCTGGCAGGGGCCTGACATGCAACGAGCTAAAATGTGTAATAAATCTTGTTGCAGTCACATGTTTTTGTGGCTGTTCCTGCATCCCCAAGGACACACTTTGTTACGTAAATTCTGCGACCCCACAGATGGGGTCGGCATCAAAGTGCATTTTGTTTTGTTTTCCTGTAGCACTATATTTTTAAAATTAAAACCCGATAGGTAGGTATATCAGTATATTGATTTTCATTTGTCATTTGTCGTGGTTCAAATACTTCTTTTTTGGCTTCTTTCCATGCATAGTGGCTTCTCGTACTGTGAATTTACTGTCATGTGGCTACTCCAAGTAGTGCCACTTGGTGGCCCTATGGCGATGGAACAGTTATGCTGCAGACTAAATGGTACCCCATGATGCGTGTACCGGTTGAAAAACCGCAATGGAACAGTGACAATGATTCCACCACCCTGAGGCCAGGTACAAGGAAGATGCGCTGTGTCGTGCTTCGGGGGGCGTGGTCACATTTTATTTTTGCTTAAAGCATGACAGACGTGTGGGAACAATTTTAAGATCCACATCTCAGAGCACTTTCTAGAGCAACAAAGTAGATGTGGTGTAATGGCCTAAATCACGGTAGAGTCCCTTGGACTACTCTTCCAGAGTGAGGAAGAGTTATTCAGACCGAAGATTCATCTAGAATAATTCCCCATAAGAGTTTAGCCTGGGGTGGAGATCACATGCTATGGGGCTGCATGTGGGCTGCTGGTTGATTCTATGGAATGCTTGACTCAGCCTATACAGAAAGTACACAGCCATTGCCGACAAAAGAAGCACGGCATCAAATCTGACTCCACCGCCAATAATAGGGGGAGGCTGAATTAGGCCATCACAGAACAGATAAAGGCATTTGAAATTGCTAATGCATATAATCTGAATTAGAACAGAACTGCCATCCTAGAACTAAAAAGGTAAAGGTAAAGGCTTCCCCTGCTAGTTGTGTCTGACTCTAGGGGCAGTGCACATATCTGTATTGAAGCCAAGGAGCCAGAGTTGTGCAAGTCCATGGCCACATGGCCGGCATGGCTGCAAGGAAACACTTTTACCTTCCTGCTTTATGGCAGTATCTATTTATCTACTTGCATTTATATGCTTTTGAACTGCTAGGTTGGCAGGAGTTGGGGTTATCAGCAGGAGCTCACTCCACTGCATGGCACCCGGGATTCAAACCGCCGAGCTGCCGACTTTGCAGCCGACAGTTTTTGGAAGCCTTAGTCCGGTGGTCCCCAACCCCCGGTCCGCGGACCGGTGCCGGTCCGTGGACCGGTCGGCACCGGGCCGCCTGGGGAGGCCGGGGAGGCTCCTCCCCTTTTCCTCCGCTGCCCTCCTCCTCCTCCTCTTCTCTCCCGCGGGTGGCCGGTGGAGGAGGAAGGCTGGAGGAGCGCAGGAGGAGCCGCCGCCTTTGCCTTTGCCTTTGCCTTTGCCTTTGCCTCCCTCCTCTGCCCGCCGGCGGCGGCGGCGGCGGCGACGCATCCTCCTCCTCCTCCGCCCTCCTCCTCCTCGCCCTCCACCAGCAGCAGCAACAGCCACGGCGGCGGCGGCGCGTCCTCCTCCTCCTCCTCCTCCTCTTCTCTCCCACGGGCAGCCAATGGAAGAAGAAGGCTGGAGGAGCGCAGGAGGAGCCGCCCGCTGCCCGAGGGACAGAGAGCGCGGTCATGTGGCTGCTGCCCCGGGCGCCTCCGCCGCCTTCGCCTTCGCCCCCGCTGCTGCCGCCGCGCTTCGCCCTCGCCCTGACGGTGCTGCTCAGCGCCGCCGCCTCCTCCTCCTCCTTTGAGGGCGTCGTGCCCGGCGGCGGCGACTCCTCCTCCGGCTTGCCCTCGGCGCCCGGCCCAGGCCCCGACGACGACACCTCCAGCGCTCCCGCTGGCGCAGCAGCAGCACCGACCTCGACGGGGACGAGGAGGCGGCGGCGGCGCTGAGCAGCACTGTCAGGGCCAGGGCGAAGCGCAGCGGTGGCGGCGGCGGCGGCAGGGGCGAAGGCGAAGGCGGCGGAGGCGCCCGGGGCAGCAGCCGCATGACCGCACTCTCTGTCCCTCGGAGGGCGGAGGAGGAGGAGGACGCGCCGCCGCCGCCGTGGCTGCTGCTGCTGCTGCTGCTGGTGGAGGGCGAGGAGGAGGAGGGCGGCGGAGGAGGAGGATGCACCGGGGCGGCACGGGGCTGTTGCCCCCCCCCACAGAGAGAGAGAGAGAGGCCGGGCCCCCCGAGCCCCCCCAACCGGAGTGTGCATGCGCTGGCCGGCCGGCCGGCCAGCGCAGAGACGCCACCCCCCACCAGCCTCCCTCCCCTCCCCCCTCCCGCTCGCCTGCCCAAAGCCACAGCCGGAGGCAAGGCGACGCGGCGGTGGCTCCGGCCCGAGGGCGCCACCGGGACCGCCGAGCCACCGCTGGCGGCGGCGCAGAGGCGCCCCACCAAGGCGGGCGGCGGCCGCGGCAGCGGCTGCACCCGGGCGGCTGCCGTGGCCACCGCGGCAGCTGATAGGAGGAGGAGGCGGGGGCCCAGGAGCCCCGGGCTCCCCCCCACCCCGCCTGTGCGCGCGGGGGGGAGCGGCACGCCCGATGCCCCCAGCCGGCGAGCGCCGCCGCCGCCGCTGCCGCTCCCGTGCCCCCCCGCAAGGCACACACGCCAAGCTCCCCCTCCTCCCTCCCCCCTCCCCCGCCCCCCCACACACCCTCCCCTGCCCCCCTGCCCGACCCCCCCGCACCCCCATCTCCGCCCCCCACCCCCACCCCCAGCCCCGGGCCACGGAAAAATCATCAAACATTTACCGGTCCGTGGGGACAAAAAGGTTGGGGAGCACTGCCTTAGTCCACTGAGCCATTAGGACTAATGATAATGGTGACCATCCAGACAGGACATGTTCACCCAATCAAATTTTGGTTTGTTTTAGCCAACAGTGCTTGCAAGGAAAACCAAGAGTTTATGTGTAACAAAAGGACAGGCTTAATGGTGTTAAATTACATTAGCATGTGGGTTTCTCTTGACGGTGGATCCCACAATAACCACAAGGAAATGCATGAATTGATGTGCCATTTGCCATTGTTAACACAATGAACAATACCAGAAAATGGAAAATTCATGTGAACTTGGGCAGTGGTTCAGAGATACTGTGTCACCATGAGTGTGAGGAAACACCAAATGCAGCTTCAGAGAGTTTACAGTGCCTAAAATAAATGTTGGAAAAATCTAAGTAGAGGCCTCAGTGGGGCCCTCACTTCAGATTTAAAATAAACCTCCCATGAGGAGGATGTAATTATTTTCCACTTCATATTGAACATATCAAATTCCAAAGGAACAGGAATATAGCTCTTTCTTCCAGCACAGGTGCTTCTATATTATTGTAGAATCTAAATGGGCAAAGAGCAGAAGTCTGTGCCAGGTAATCTCCTTCTCTCCTCATCAAGAGCCCACCTGCTTCCCAGTATTATTGCAAGTAAAATTTGCATCCTTCTAAGTACCTTGTGTGTGTGAGAGAGAGATCTGTATTAGAGATGGGCACGAATTAGCGGTATTCCCGTTTCCGTTTCCATTACTCGGTTCCGTTACTCTACGGAAACGGTAACAGGAATTACTCTGCCAGACTTCGAGCTTGAACCGACGAACGAACAATTTTGGTCTGATTTGTTGTGCTCGTTCCTTGAATCGTGCGATGCCACGCGGCACAGAAAAAGTTTTTAAAAGTTAAAAAAACCCAGTTCCCGGCCAAAAAGCAGGCAGAAAAATGCCTGCCGTGCCTCAGGGCACCTACCAGAGGGGGTGTTTCTGGAGGTCCCCGGCCTCCCCCCCATCCCCCGTCCTGGGCTGCTCTGGTGGGACTCGCCGCAGGCTCGCAGCCAGCAAAAAGCCCAGTCTCGCCACCGGCCGCCGCAATTAAAGCGCAAGCAAGCGGCACGGACGGCACAGGAAAAAACTTTTAAACTCTCCCCCCACCCATTCCCGGGCCGAAAAAGCAGGCAGAAAAATGCCTGCTTGACTAAGGGCGCAGGGCACCTACCGGAGGGGTGGTTTCTGGAGGGGGGGGTCCCGTCTCCCCCCCGTCCTGGGCAGCCGGACCCGCCATGCCATGCAGTGCGGGCGGGGGATCCAAAATGGGGCGGCGAACGCAATATTGTTTTTGAAATCGTGGTCCAAAAACACACAAGCACAACAGAAACACGCGAAAATTTATAAACTGCCAGATTTTTCACAGTAGCAGTGGGTTTTTTCTTGCAACAAAATGTCTCTCCTCTCCTCCTCTGTCCTCCATTGATTTTATTTTATTTTATTTTATTTTATTTTATTTACACCTGCGCAATGATGGGCTGGCCGAGTGGCCAGCCATGTGGGAGTGGACGACCATGCAAATTTTTGGAGCCATTCCACCAATCGCATGGCCACTTGGCCATGGAGACTTCTGGGATGTGTCAAAAAGCCCCCTAAAACCTGCCCTAGCCCCCTAACCCTAACCCTAATCCTTGATTCCTTACCCATACGTCACAGACTGTCTTCTTAGTGGGTCAGAGAGGCACCCAGAGGTGCAGCCCACTAGCCCACCGTAACCTTACCCATCACTAGTCTAACCCTAGCCCTTGCACTAACCCACCTTAACCCTAAGCCAGATCTACTTGCATTGCACTACACGCAAGTACAATCACTTCACCCTATGGCTCTGTGTTCACTCACTGGTCTCACTGTCTGCAACTGGTATGCATATCCATATGGCTATGCATGGCATTTTGCAGCAGGCGGCAGCAGGTGAGGAGGGGAGACCCCCATGTTGAGGGGTCTCTTGGAGCCTGCTTCCCCTTCCTAGTGGGTGAGGATAGGAGGCACCCACGGGTGCCTCCAGGAGCCCGCTTTCCCTTTATAGCGGGCCAGAGGAGGCACCCACCCCACAGAGGTGCCTCCAGGAGCCCGCTACCCCCCCCAAAACCAGTACTAACAAAAACAAAAAAACGAAAAAATGAACCAACTATTTTTTGCGAATTTTTGTGAAAAACGGAAACGACCTGAAACGGAACCAGCCCGACTAACGACAACTCGAAAAAAAAATTTTCAAGTCGTGCCCATCTCTAATCTGTATTACCAAATCTCATTAAGAACACAAAGGGAGACCTTTCTCTTGGTCCCACCGCAGGAATCACAGGAGAAGGCCTTCTCTGTCACTGCTCCCAGAACCTTTCACATTCTGAAGGGGTCCTTTGTGCTCTCTCTTGCCTTGAGAAATCCTTTGGGAGCCTCGGGATGTAGGGGTGGGAGCCAATAATAATAAAATCACTGCCAAATCATCATGGTTGTGATGGAGACTACTGGCAGCGATCTGGCAGCAGTTTAGGGCAATTCAGGGTTCTCCACCCCACCACTAGTCCCATGGCTCACAAAAACTTCCCCGGGGCAAAAGGGCACCCCAGTGAGCCTTGGAACATTTGGGGTTGTATAGGAAACTTTCCATACCTTTAAATTAAACGTTTCCAGAACCCAGTTTGGGTTACACAAGTCATAAAGATATGGTCACAGGCTTTTGCCCAATATGTAAAAACAACCATGTACGGTAATTGATAGATGAACCCAGTGACACCAAAGGAGTTACAGTAGTAACGTCAACAATCTATTTTATTTGGTGAAGGGAGAAGCTTTTTAAATTAATTGCA
Source organism: Phrynocephalus guinanensis (assembly GCA_037367245.1). Taxonomy (NCBI): domain Eukaryota; kingdom Metazoa; phylum Chordata; class Lepidosauria; order Squamata; family Agamidae; genus Phrynocephalus; species Phrynocephalus guinanensis. The sequence goes on from CM074737.1 coordinate 35,310,029, forward strand.
AGAAACTAGCACTTTGCACCACAAGGAAGCTCTTAATCATTGTTATTTTAATTTTACTCCTTCCTTTTGTGCAACTCCAAAGTGCAACATTTTTCTTATTACACTGTAGACTGCAGCACAGGTTTCTTCAACAATTTAATACTAACTTGGTGGATGGGGGGGGGGAGGCCCCTCTACCCTATCCCAATTTTTGTTCTTGTTTGAAAGCTATGTCAATTGATTTACAGTTTAAAATTATTCCATGGCTCAAATTAGTTACATGGTTACAAATGCCCCCCACCTTCCTAAAATTTTCTAATCCACTGGCTAGCATTCTACAATGTGTAATTCATATGGCAATGATACATGTAAATATTGTAGAGGAAGGAGGACTGAGTCACACTCACATGTCTTGTATTTTTGCATACCATTAACATCTGATGTTCAAATTAGCACATATCCTTCATAGTATGAACACCTATGCTGGAACAGGAAGTAGATGGCAAAATCCTAGCCCTGAGAATAGGGGTATTTAAGGCCCCATCCCACATCCCTTTAAATGCAGATTAAATTTGTAGATAACATGTGTCTAAAAATGCCATCCCCACAGCCACCGGGCTTTTTGAAAAATAAAATAAAAGAAAACCTGGTAATGCCCCCTTAAGTGAGGTTTCCAAGACTTACCGGAGAGGTAGGGAATTTTTTTGCCTCACTTAAAAAATCCACCTTTTAAAAAGGCAGACATTGTGGACTTGTAGATGAGCCAGTTTTCTTTCTTCTGTTTTTCTCATAGCGCCTACCGGCTGTTCCTGGGGCCGATCGGTGCTGTTTTTTTAAAATTTCCCCCCATTCTCCTAGCGACAGGAAGCTGGATCTGGTGCTGTTTGTTTTAACTCCCCCAAGCCCTAGCGCCAGCCAGCTGGTCCTTTTTAAAAATCCTAGCACCACCTGCTGGCCATGGGGCTGAACTTCGCTTTTAAAAAACACCTTTGTACGTGGGAACTGCTATCCCACATCTTCAGCCATGTGACGGGAGGAAAAGCCGGACCTTCAGAAGATCAGGATCTTCCCCAGGTAAGATAGCAGCTTATGTTTATCACTGAAATCCAGATTATTTGGAGTGTATATTCCATAGGTTAGGCCTGTAAAACAGGTAGACCGCAGGCTACTGGTAGCCCGTGAAGGGTTAAAAAGTATCTCACCAGGGGATTTCCATAATCAGGCCTATGGAACTTCATGATTGGCCCACACCTGTTGGTGGCTGCTTTTAAAAAAAAATTAATTTTCTGCCTGGATGGCCCTTGGAGTGTTGTGTGTGCCACGTGGGTAACTGAGTAGCCAATGGCGCCTGTTGGGAGCGGTTTTAAAAAATTAAGTTTCAGCCTGGAGGGCTGCAAGGCACATGTGTTTTTGGTGGTGTGTGTGTGTGGGGGGTGAGGCCTATTTGAGCCAGATCCACATTTTTTAATTTCATCCCCCTTGTAGAATGTGTGTGTGTGGGGGGGGAAGCACTGCTTAGCTGGTCCAGCTCTTGTTTTTTCCCTCTTACTTGGTGGTATATGTGTGGTGGTGGTGGGGGGGGAGGGCTGCTTGGTTGATCCAGCTCCTGATTCTTTGCTCTCCCCCCCCCCCGTGGCTCATTGATGTAGTAGCCCTCAGGCACTTTGGGCCTGAAAAAGTAGACTTTGGCCTGTTCAAAGTTGGACAGACCTGCCATAGGTAGAACCATGGGAGAGAATGGAGGATATGTTTATTGTCCTTTTCAGAAAGTTAGTTAATGGCATCATATATTAAAAAGTCCTTTTTTTCTGTGGTGTTTCATGAGCTATCCTCTCATTAGCGGGGAGAGAAAACGGTCACCTGACTTCATTGCTCACTAGAAACGAACATTTTTTTCATTTCCGTTATTTGTTATTCGTTATTCGTTTCGTTATGTAACGAAACGAAAAACAAAAATTGTGACGAACATGGAACGAAACGAACAGAACCACAAAAATTGGGTTTGTTATGTTTCGTTTTCGTTAATGGCGACACACAATGAAATGAGCTGCTTTAAATGTTAAAAAACGCCCTGGACATCCATAAAAACGCAGCGATAATTATTTATACCATCTGATAATACCTACCAGGGGGGGGGGTTGGGGTCCTTAAAACGTGCATTTATGTCTTTTCTCAGATCACTGTATTTTTTTCCTTTAAGGGGAGTTAGGGGACATCAACTCAAAATGGCTCCCAGATGCCTAATATTGATTTCTTCAGTATTAAAACGCCCTGGACATCCATAAAAATACAGCGATAATGCGATAATTATTTGAAATTATTACCTACCAGGGGGTTGGGGTCCTTAAAATGTTTATTTTTGTCTTCTCCCATCGCGATGTATTTTTCTTTTCCCTTTAAGGATGACAAAATGGATGTTGCCACTCCAGCCACAACATGGAAGCAAGCCATGTGATGGGATCATGTAAATTCTTGGACAACTTCAACCAATAGCATGCCCAGGTTGCAGACTGGGCAGGTCTGGCAGCCACAGAGGGCATAAAAAGCTCTGGCAGCCACTGTCCTCCTTGCAGTCCCCGGTAGGAGTTAAGGTGGGATTGCTGTCTCTGCGACTCTAGCTTCAGTCCTGCAGCCTCCCTGTGTGTGTGTGTGTGTGTGTGTACCTCTCGGTGAGTACCCTCCCCTGCCTCGCAGTGCAGTCACTCTGCGGCTGCCTTGCACCCTGGGCAACGCCCGCCGCTGCCTTTGCAGCCTCCCTGCGCACCTAGTCTATACTGTGTCTCTGCCAGCATCAATTTTCTTAGTGTTTTCCCTCTGGTTTGGGGCGTTGGGGGACGCCCCCACGCGGAAATGGTTTAAAAATTGTGGAAAAAACAGGTAGAAACGAAAAACAAAAAAATGAAAAACAAAAATGAAATTTTTTCAAAAATTCATGAAAAACAGAAAAGAAACAAAATGGACCTCTCAACAACAAACAAAAAACCGAAACACCATTTTTTTGATTCATGCCCATCTCTTTTGCTCACATATGGTCATGGAACCTTAGGCATGCAAAATAGATTACTGACTTGAGGTTTTCCTTAAATGTGGTCAATGATGTATATACTGTATTTAAAATAATACCACATTTGAATCAATCAATCAACAGTAAGTAAGTCAAACTGTGGATTCATAATTCTCACATGCATGAAGAATCTCATCTTTGATCCAACAATCATTGCTATCTTTGAAACTGAAGCTGAAATCAAGGTTTTCTGTCATAATGAGCATCCAGACTCAATATCATAATGCAAGTTGGAAAAAGAAAACACCATATTGATAATGTCATATTCTCATTATAGATCTCAATGAGACACTGAGAAATGTGTTAGTTTGAATCCCCAGAGAACATTCATCTGAATTTAGAACACACTGGATTCCGAACTCAAGCAAAGTGTGAATCTTGACGGGGCTAATTCACTCATTAAATAGAAGGTAGCAAGTGCCTCATGTGGCATCCAGTCTTCAGTCTACATACACTGAGTTGCTGTGACCCTCTGGATCCTAGACTGCAATCTATTCCCAATATTACCTGGAGACCCCTGAGCTTTTGACCTTGTGCATGACGGCACAATAGTTTAGCTCTTAGTTAAGGAACATTCCCTAAGAACAAACACATAGCGCAGTGCATGCATATTCAACTGCACAGGAATCCTATGCCCCTAAACCCAGCCTATAAACTTAGTTTGAATTAACCTCCTTTTTGAGAATCACGCATGTTGAAGTTATGCATATACAGTGGATCCTCGTATAGCAAAAGGTTTGTATAACACAAAATCTGTACATCATAAAAAATTCCGGAGATAGGGGAAATTTGCTTAACAGAATCACCTATGGGGTGAATCCATACAACATAAAAATGGTCGCAATTAGGGATTACTCCAGTTTCAGTGCATTCCTATGGGAAATTTGTATAAAGGAAAATTTGCTTAACATAATTTTATTTGGAACAAATTAATTCCTTTATACAAGGTACCGCTGTACTGTATAGCAGAAGCCCTCTCCCTTTCCTTCCCTCCTTCTCCCTCTCTTTCCTGTGTGTGCATGGGTGTACCTGTAGCTAGACATTTTGTTCACCCTCTCTCCCACTGTACAAGAGCTGAGTGTATTGTGTGACCCTTTGCTTTCCTTGGAAATACGCTCTATGGCTCTGTCTTACCAAACATTTCCCTTTCCTACCATTGCTGTGCTTTTCCCTTAGTGTTCCCCAGCACTGATCAAGAACCTCCAAGCACTGGCCTTCAAGCAAATGTTTCCTATCTGGAAAGAGTCCATTGCTCTTCTGTCTGTTCCTTAAGCAGAGGAGCATATGAATAGTAGTAAGTCAGTTGACTTGGATTTAGGCAAAGCTTGGCATAAATTCAGCACACATTCAACCTGAAATTAACTGGAGATAATTTAGCTGGCTTGCATGGGCCTAGGTCAGGGAAACGTTTCTCCCATGATTCTTATTATGTAACAGACGGCTCGCCAACCTCTTGCAATCCAAACATTATAACTTTGTTGTACGATTTCCAGTTCTTGACTGGGAATAAATTTGCTCCAGAAAACCAAGTTGATGTTTCTCTTGGATATATTGAAACATTTAGGGAAAAAGCCTTTTTAAAGTCCATATGTATATAAAGTAAATTACTTGCTATGCAGAGAAATTTTGTACACTTCTCCCTTGAATTGTGCAGGTCTGAGCAGCATAGTTTTGGTTATATAATTTCCCCCGAATAAATAAACAGAAGGATTTCAGTATGTAAAATGAAAATTATCCCCAAAATTAATTTTTTTATTTTGTCTGTTACCCTTTAAATGGGATAAAAGTGAACTTAAAGGGATTCGGGGGGGGGGGAATTAATATGTTTGCAATTGTAATAAAAAAAGCCAGGATCAATAAGAGTTTATGGTATAAGCCACAAAAAGAGGGTGGTTTAGGGTTGCCTAATATTAAGCTATATTACATAGCCAATCAGTTAAGATATAATAATAGGAAATGATAACTTAATTTGGAGAGACTTAGAAATTACACAAAAAGAGAATATATATATATATATATATATATATATATATATATATATATATATATATATATATATATATATATATATATATATATATATATATATATATATATATATATATAAAGGAAGACATTAAAGTGAAAAAGATAAATGATCCATTTTTGAAAAACACTATGGAATGTTGGAGGAACTTTACGGAGATTTTAAGTTCATTGGTTTCACCTTTGATTCGAATAACAGAAATTAAGAGTTTTCCAGAAAATTTAAAAGGGAAGTTTAATAAGCTACTGCATGATAAAAAAAAAGTTATATACTCACGGGATTGGTTAAAGCAATGCAGAGTAGACAAAGCATAAAGGAAAAAATTAGGAGGAAATATTTCCAGGTTGAACATTATACAAATGGAAAAATGGACTAAAGGATAGATAACTAAAGTAGGAGAGTGTAGAAAATTGACCAGTTTTGAAGAAATTATAGATAGAAAAAATAAGATAGAGAATAAAGAACAGAGGAAAGGAATTGTAAGTGAGATATATAAAATATTAATTCAGGAGGATTATAAAAAATAAGTTGAGAGATTTGGCAAGAAGATGTTAATAAAGAGGTAGAGGAAGAATGTGGGAAATTGTGGAATAAAAGAACAGTGAAAAATATGTCAGAGAGTTAAAGAAAACTGTTATAAAGTATATTGGAGATGGTATATAACACCTGTGAAGTTAAATATAATAAATAAAGAAATATCTCCAATTTGTTGGAGATGTAAAAAAAAAGAAAAAGGGACATATTTACATATGTGGTGGGCATGTGAGAAAAGGAAAATGGAATGGAATTTGGTGTTTAATGAAATATAAGAAATATTAGGGGAAAAGATTCAAATGTCCCCCAATTGGTATTGTTAAACATGGTTGTAGATACACAACTGAAGAAAGAGGAGGGGGAATTGGTAATTATAATGGTTATGACTGCAAGGCTGATTTTTGTCAAATATTGGAAATCTAATAATCAATTAGTATTGGAGGAATCGTATAAGGAGTTATGGAATCTGGCTATTAATGATAAACTGACTTGTGAAATTAAAATTAGGAAAGGCCTGAGTAAATCTAGTGACTTTAATGGAATATGGGATAAACTCTTGGTATATTTATTTCAGAATGGTAAAGGGTATATACCCGGAGAAGATTCAATGTATTTCTGGAGGGAAATGGGCAGGTCAATATCATGAGAATTGTAATTTTGTTAAAGTCCCGAGGGGAGTGGGTTGCACGGGGTTTATGTATGTTATATTTGTTATAGTTTTGTTATATTGGTGTGTGTTTTGATTAATATTTTCCTTTCCTGTATGGTATTTTGTTGTTTTATGTGTTTTTTGTATTGTAGTTTTATAATATTTAATAAAAACTTTAAAAAATATTTTTTAAAGTTCATTTTGGGCTTTAGCTTTTTTGATATATAGCTCCTGCATATATTAGCTATTTGCTTATATTCCTCTTTGGTGCATTCCCCATTTTTCCATTTCCTGTACTTGTTTCTCCTTATACTTAGCTGAGTTGAAAGTTCTTTAGGAAACCATTGTGGTTTCTTTAGACATCTCCCATTTTTTTCTTTTTGTTGGAACTGTTTTAGATTGTGCCTTTAACATCTCAATTTCAAGGGACACATATGGCTTCCAATGCAGATACTCATCGAGCCAAGACATGGTTAGATTCCAGCCTCCGAAAGCCTCATGGGCATTCAGACCATATCTTGGTAGGACACCTTTTTTTTTGCTCTCTGCCTCTTGAATATCTGTGCAGTGGCCTAGGTCTCTGAAAGCAGAGCCAGAGGTTGGGAGTTCAGTTCCCCACGTTGCCTCCTTGAAAGGGGCTGGAATCGATGATCCATTGTGTCCTTTCCAGCTCTACAGTTCAAAGGTTATTTAAAGGTATTAAATAATACATCATCATCATCATCATCATCATCATCATCATCATCATCATCATAATCATCATCATCATCATCATCATCATTATATTATTATTATTATTATTATTATTATTATTATTATTATTATTATTATTATTATTATTATTATTATTATTATTATTATTATTATTATTATTATTATTAATCTCAAAGTTCCATCAAAGATTCACAGCTGATTTTCTAGACTACGAGATTATTATTATTATTATTATTATTATTATTATTATTATTATTATTATTATTATTATTATTATTATTATTATTATTAATAATAATAATAATAATAATAATAATAATAATAATAATAATAATAATAATAATAATAATAATAATAATAATCTCGTAGTCCAGAAAATCAGCTGTGAATCTTTGATGGAACTTTGAGATGTATAAACTGTCATTTTATTGCAAGAAGGAAAATACCTTGGTATTTTTAAATTTACCAGAGTCTTGACTTCTGTAGTATAGTGGCTTCATTAATTTTGTGCATTGGCCAGTTTTGTTTCAGTTCACTTCACATACTGTTTGTGAAAAAGAGAAGGAGTTGCCAAGTTTAAAAGAGCCACAGGAATGGCAAACGTCTTATTTCCAAAGACCACTGACCTTCTCAGTCTGTTTTGTTTTGCTTTAGTGTGCTTAAGTGCCCCCAGGAGTTCATTATCAGACAGTGGTGACTGTTGTCAAATCTTGCTGTTTAATTAGATCACAGTTTCTGTCAAAATTCTAAAATTCTTTTTGGCAGATGCCAAAATTTTCACAGTTTTGAGCCTTTATGTTGAAATAGTTCTTAAACAATAAGCAGCAGCTCCTACCAGACAGCCAACAAATTTATTTAATATTTACAGGATACACTTTTAAAAAGTGCCTCAGGTTAGATTTGTTGTGATGTGACATCGTCTTTTCTAAAACCATCCTGTGGGTAATCCTGTACAACACATTAATAGAAGCCTTAAGAAATGGACCTACTGGGGTCCTCAGCTATATCTTTAAGGAAGTAGAGCCTTGCCGCCTATCTTGCCACCATCCATTAAGAATGTTAATATTATTCTAAAAAAGAAACACTTCTCTCAAGCAGTAAAGAGGGCTGTTGATCTTTCCTAAGCTCTCTTGAAATGACACGTCCACTACATACAATGTTATTTCATGCCAGGTCAATTACAAGTCCTTTGTCCACCATACTATCTGTCTCTGTAGGGGTGCTTTATAAATTATTCCTCTTGGAGACACTGAAAACAAGTCAAGCAGGGGATTCTCAGATAAAGAACAAAGCAGGCACCTTCGGTAAGGTTCGGAACGGTGCTCTGAAAATCATTCCATCAAGAATGCTAACATTATTTTAACAAATTCAGAAAGTTTACTTCAAGACCCTTCTAAGCTCAAGGGAATTATTTCACATAACCAGTGATGTAATCAAAAATGATTTATTCCTTCTGACCCACTCCCATGAAAGTACAAATTCAGTCTCTCTTGCTTATTTGTCTGCCCCTTGGCTTGCTTCCCTCCAAATATCTGTCTTTCAACATACTGTGATAAAATCCTGTCCTATAACTTGGGCCGGTAGATGGGCGATGATGTCACGAGTAGAGATGGGCACGACTCAAAAAAATTGTGTTTCGTTTTTCGTTTGGTCGTTTGGGGATCCGTTTTGGTTCGTTTTTGTTTTTTGTTTTCTTTTTGAAAAAATTTTCATTTCGTTTTCGGTTCGTAACGAAATGAAAAAATGAAAATGAAAATGAAAAATTGCTGTTTCGTTAGCATTCTTTTCAGTTCAATGGATTTGCCGCAACGAAAACGAAAAACACGGCAAAATTGGTCATTTCGTTTCCGTTTCCGTTTTGTTTTTTGAAAATTTTTCATTTTCGTTTTTGTTACGAAACGAAATGAAAAAACGAAAACGAAAACGAAAATTTTGCTGAGTCGTGCCCATCTCTAGTCACGAGCAAGGGATAGTTTAGAAAACTGAAAAAATCCTACTTCTGCCCCATGGTTTTTCCAACCTCCCTTTTGTCGTGTGTAAGCTGTAAGTAGCTGTACGAAGCAGGAAATCTTTACAGATCTGAAAATCTGTGTTGCTTACTACTAGGAGATTCGAAGTAATGACCTCCTCCTTCCATCTCATGGCTCCTCTACCTTTCATGTGATGAAAGGGATTATATACGAGTGGGAAGACCCACTTGACCAAAAACAGGAATGCGTCAATTATTGAAAATTGCTGTCTACTGATTATGTCACCCTTCTGCAGGCATAATTTGTACAAAAGGATTTCATGTTACAAATAACAAATTTTAAAAAACCACGTCACCATGCAACCTATAGGGTTCTCAAAGCTATCTTCTATGAGTCTATTATATAGTCAGTCAGACTCAATTACACTCCTATTAAAACAGCTCCCCTGGCTGCCAGTCAGCTATCAGGCACAATCCAAAGTGCTGACCTTGACTTACGTAGCACAAAATGGCCAGGGTCCAAGCCATCTCAAAGATCAAATCTCACAGTATGAACCAGCTCAGATGCTAAGGTCATCAGGAGAAGCCTTTCTCTCCATCCCACCACCTTCATAGGTGCATCTCATAAGAACACATGAAAGGGCCTTCTCTGTTGCTTTGGAACTCCCTCCCACTGGAAACCAGGACTGCTCCCTCTCTGCTGTCTTTCTGGAAGCAGGCAACAAACAGTAAGGGGTGGTCTACTGTGAGAAGACTTAAAGCTAATTCTGTTCTGTGTGTCCTGGAACTTTCATTTTGCTGCATAGAAAGAGGGGCTTTTCAAAAGCCTAATGATTTCATGCTCGGGCCATGGAAACTCGTTGAGGGATTGTGCAGTCTGAAAGTTGTTTCATTAATGACCCTTTCCCTCAGCCTTGGGAATGGGAAATGTTGACCTGTTCCATATATGGGGCCAGAACCACATTATTGGACTATTAGCCATGCTAGCCCAGGCTTCCGAGGTTTGAAATGTGATGCATTAGGCCAGCAGAAGGACTACTAGTCGTGGTTGAATCCTCTTCATCTCTCCGGTGATCATTTTGGCCAGTCCTAAAACCTTCTTTGGGGCCTAATCCCCAAAACACCACATGCTTAGTAGAGATGGGCACGACCAGGAGGATTGACATTTCGAGTTGTCGTTTGTCGGGACGGGTCCGTTTCGGGTTGTTTCCATTTGTCACGGAAATTTTCAAAAAATTGTCATTTCCGTTTGTCGTTTGTGGTTTGTGTTGGGGTTGGGGTTGGGGTTGGGGGGTAAGTGGGCTCTGGGAGGCACCTCTCTCGGTGCCTCTGACGTCTGACCCACTAAGAAGGGAAGGGAAGGGAAGCGTTTCGCGTAGCCGCCGCGTACCATACATTATGTTAGGTTTGGGGGGTAAGTGGCAGAGGCATCTCTCTGAGTGCCTCTGACTCACTAAGAAGGAAAGCATACTGACGTACTGGCATACAGGTTAGGGGTAGGGGTAGTGGGCTCTGGCTGGGAGGCACCTCTCTGGGTGCCTGTGACCCACTAAGAAGGGAAGCGTACTTGCGTACGGATCTGGGTTAGGGTTGGGGTTAGGGTAAGGGCTAGACTTAGGGTTACGGTTAAGGTTAGGGTGGGTTAGTGGGCTGCCAGACCCAATTTTTCTTTTTTGGTTCGGGTTCAAGCTGGAGCAGAGTAATTCTCGTTACCGTTACCCGTTACGTAACTATAACGAGAACCGAAAACAGAAACGAGAATTTCGCCGCTCCGTGCCCGTGTCTAATGCTTAGTTCTAGTCAGTTTAACAGTGGTCAGAGAAAACAACACACAGGATGTATTTCTCTCTGTTCCTGAACAAGAGGGTGAGTAATCGAGAAATCTCCCCTCAGCCAAGGAGACAGAAGGGAAAAGAAGAAATCACACTGTCTCCACAGTGATTAGCTGGTCTCAGAATGCTGGCAAGAGCCTCAGGGGTGTTCCTCGGTCTCTCCAGATAGGGAGACCAATCTCAGGTGTATGGTGGCTTTAAATCTTAAGACCCACCCCCAGCCGTTCTCAGCTGGCAACGGGGTTGGTAGCTCATGATAAATATGTTTGCATATGTGATGTGCTTCTGTAGTATGTCAGCAAGAAAGGGAGTAAAAAGCAGTAAGGGATTTAGAGCAGTACGACAGTGGAGCCAATGACCTCAAGAGGTGGGTGAGTGCTCCAACACTGGAAGCATTCAAAATCAAGAGCAATTTGGACAACCCCCTGGCAGATATCCTTTGGTTGGTGTTCCTGAATGGAGCAGGGGGTTAGATGTGATGGCCATGTAGGCCCCTTCCAACTTCACTATTCTATGACAATCTCCCTTATACTCTAAACCAGTGGTTCTCAACCTGTGGGTCCCCAGATGTTCCTGGACTGCAACTCCCAGAAGTCTTCATCACTAGCTGAGCTGGCCAGGATTTCTGGGCTTTGCAGTCCAGAAACCTCTGGGGACCCACAGATAGAGAAACACTTTTCTATGCAATCATGACATTTCTTTTGTGTGAACCGCCCTGAGTTCTCGTTTGGGAAGTAGGTAGCGGTATATAAGTGTAAGAAATAAATAAAATAAATAAATAAATTTCAGCACAGCAGAGAGTAGCATGCCATGTACTCATTTCCACAATCAGCTGTGGGAATGAATACGCGGTCCCATAGCTTTCTGGACATTTAGCCTAATGCATCTCTAGATACATTAGCAGGTTATGCCTTTCTCTTTCAAAAATCACTAAGCATAGACATTTCCTCAAATACCGAGCATGTGTATTGCAGATGAGACATCTTAATTTTTGAGAAAATAAAAACTGCCAAATTTATTTTAACGGGACTTTAAAAGGAAAATCAATGAAATTGTGCCACGCGGTAGTGCTTTATGAAGAGTCGGGATTGATAAAACTATATGGCACGTGGCACTGTGAGAGGAAGGTAAACCTATAGCAGCACACCGTTTATAAATGCTTTATAAGGTACCTGTCGCATCGAATTCTGAAAAGAGTCTGTCGTGACTTTTTTGTGACATCGAAATTGCATTTTTAAATGAGAAATTGTTAAACAGAGTGTTTTAAGATTATTACAGGTTCAGTTAATTAGCATTTAAAGTTTGATCACTTCAGAGATTTATTCCATATTCTGAAACTCTCTTGGAATTTAATAATATAATAGTCGTATGTCTAATTTCTATAGCAGCAATAAACTAAACATACTAGAGAAATTTAAAAGAGACAAATTCTGCCCAGGATTTGATATCTCGTATAAGGAGACAATAAAGATGAGGAAGGTGGGAGGATAGAGAGAGGGAGAAGATAACAGATATTAATTTGGGAGTTGAGATTTTCCTCCTTTAATTCTGGGTAGAGATTTTCTCCCTTTCTTGGATGAGCATCTGAACGTTGCTGCAGGGGCTAGAGTGTGCCACAGAAGCTGAAAACAATGCCATCAGAGGCTAGACTCCATTACAACCCTGGAGTCCAAACAGAGTCACTCAAAGCAGAATGTTCACAGCTGAAGTAGCAGACTAAGCACACACAGGCTCTTCAGGAGTAACAGATGAATGGATAGCCCCAATGGTGATGAATGGTGAAACCTATGAAGGGCAACCACTGGGCAGCAGCAGTAGCTGAAATTACAAAATGAAATAAGAGATAGTGCTGGAAGATGAGACTCCCAGGGTGGAAAGCACTCCATTAGTTTCTGAGGAAGAGCAAAGGACAAGTTCAAACAGTACAGTAAGTAATGACATAACTAGATTAAAGCCAAAAGAATTTCTAAAGGCTGAGGTGCACAGAAGTGAATGAAAAATCTAATTCTGCACAACACATACAAGTGAAACTTGAAATGCATCAATCTGAAAGACTGGATAAACTGTATATAAGTGAATAAAATTGCACAAAGTTCAAAAACATTTGCATAAAAGTGCAGGCTAGGGCAGATCCATGTTGAAATGAATTTAGCCATTCAAAAATCGGAAGATGCGACAGAATTGTTCATTCCTACACTGCCCCACAGATTTGTATAAATGCCTTAGGCAGAGACAGTTTAATTTTTCGACCCCTTTCCTAATGTTCCTTTGTGTGGAACATGCCCTGTTTTACTTACCGCACACTGAGTTGACATTTCCAGTAGCTTTCTGTTATAATCACAGGATCCTGTTCCTGGTTGGTCACCATCAGCTCAGGCTTTGTTGGAATATTTGAAACATATTCCATGTACATTAGCTTACAATAAATTATAAGACTGGGTTAGCCATTAGGCTGACCAATACTTGAGTTTGAGGAGCTCATTTTAGGGCTTACTACACACCACCCTAAATGATTTAGTCCCTCCAGCAGTTGGAGTGTTTATGAACTTGCATGCTGCCTCTGGAATGTGTTGCTGGGAGGGACCTTTCTGGGAAGAGTGACTGTCAGTCTATCCAGTGCTAACCAATTGTTTTTTATTCAAAGAAAGCCCCACTTCTCTTCACCACAATTTCCCTCTCTTCATAACCTGTTGGTTTCAGCGAGTCTATTGAAGCCTCTATGCTGAAAACAGTCATGTTTATCAGTGTCCTGTTTCATCTGTTCAATTGTAAGTACCGTGTACACTTGTATATAGAGATGGGCATGAAACGAGCAATTTTTCGTTTTTGTTTTTTCGTTTCCTTACGTAACGAAACGAAAAATGAATTTTGTCTCCAAAATGAAACGAAACGAACCGAAACAACAGAAATTTTGTTGTGCGTTTCGTTTTCGTTACGGCAAATACATTGAACTTTAATGAATGCTAACGAAACAGCAATTTTTCATTTTCGTTTTCATTTTTTGTTTCGTTACGTAACGAAACAAAAATGAAAATTTTTGCAAAAAATTCACAAAAAACGAAAATGAACCGAAACGGACCCCTAAACGACAAACGACAAACGAAACACCATTTTTTGAGTCGTGCCCATCTCTACTTGTGTAAAAGTTGACCCGAGTATAAGTCGAGGCCCCTAATTTAATCTCAAAAAATTGGGGAAGTTTATTGACTCGAGTATAAGTCTAGGGTGGGAAACGCAGCAGGGCCTGTCAGCTCCTCCTTTGTGAGCTGGGGGAGCAGTGTGTGCAGGGCCAGTGCTAGGTTTTTTTTTGCGCCCTAGGCAAGGGGCGGGGGGTGGGGTGGGTGGCAGTTGGGGCAGGGGGTGGGGGTGGGTGGGGTGGTGGGTAGGTGGGTAGGTGGGGTGGCGGGTGGGCGGGCGGGGTGGCAGCGGTGGATGGCGGGGGATGGTGACGGGCATGGGGGATGGGCGGCGATGGGCACGGGGGTGTCGGGCGCAGTGATGGGCGGACGGCGACGGGTGGCTGGCGGGCGGTGGGGGGATGGACGGCGGTGGCCAGTGGCAGGGTGGGGGCGGCAGGGGGACAGCAGGCTGTCCAGCGCCCTCTCTCCATTTTGGCGCCCTAGGCAACTGCCTAGTTCGCCTTAATGGAAGCGCCGACCCTGGGTGTGTGATGTTTAAAATGACTTTTAGCCACCGACCCAAGCACTTGCCTCAGTTGCTAAAAGTATTGACCCAAATATAATTCAAGGCCCCATTTTTTCAGCCCAAAATTAAGGCTGAAAAACTAGAGTTATATTCGAATATATACAGCTAACATTTTATTCTTTCTCTTACAAATGCCTCAATATGAGTTATTGAGACAGGTAAGTCCCAGTTAATAAAATGTGCTGTTTAACTTAAAAAAGGGATGGAGGTATTCTCAGTGAATCCCTGACCTTTGTCTGCTGTACAGCTAGAGGACTTGAAACAAAATATCAAAACTCTGCAACACAAACTTGGAGACCGTCTCACTGACACCTGAAACTCCAGACTGTTTAAGAACAAATGAAATCTGGTTTCGTTTCTTTTCTTTCTTTTTTGGGGGGGAAGTTTAAATGGTAAAAAAAGAAATAGAACTCAAAAGTTTAGGTTATTTGGGGATCGGGGAGCTTGGTCTGGGGTGTGTGGTACCAAATGTCCTGAAGGGAGCAGAAACAGCATCTGGAGCATCAAAAGTTGCCCATACTTGACACAGGCCTATTCTAGTGTGAACAGCAAATAGTCAATGTATGCTTCTGCTGTCAGTTCTTCTAATGTTCACACATCTGTTGATATAGGGTGGGTCTTTGAGTCTGCTTTTGGTTTGCAAGTTATGTCTAGATTTTCTGCTTGAATCTCAGGAATGTAGCAACTCTTTTCTCTTTCTTTACTGGATTGGGATAAAATGTTATTGTGAACAAAGCATATATAATGTTTATATATAACGATATCTGATTGGTCTGAATTGGTTAAACCAAATGGGCTGGAGAAAATCCGCAAGCAGTTCTACTTTAGACTTCCTCTGGACTTAATTAAGCAACTTCAAATTTGCTTTGTCTTTCCTTTGATATTTAGCCAAGAATCTTCTCGTGAACCTATTTCTGTTCTGGTCTTTGAGAAATAACACACCGTAGGCACATAGTAGGCTTGTGAATGCAATCAGACTTATTATCTAAGATCATTATTTTGTACCAAATTGATTGCTATTTATGAACTTTAATAGAGGTCCTTATTACATTATATGCATTCAGAACATGATTGTGTTGCTTTAAATTAAGACATGCAGTTAGCAAGAATAAAGTATTTCTGGTTTTATTTTAATAAAGTGCAAATAAAAGCATCAATAGACATTGTATGAACTGTGTGTGTATGTTTTACCCAAATATATAAGTAGATAAAATATAGAGAGATTAAAAAAAGTGTGGTGCTTATTTAGTGCAAATAGACTGGGCAATTGACAAGTAATACTGCAAGCTACACATTGCCCCCACCCCAACCCCACCAAGCTGTGGACTCATTTACTGCCCTCACAATTTTCATTATTGCAAGGAATATCCACTTGGCATATTATCAGTGAGCTTAAGTTACACTGAGCTTTTAAAATATACAGTTTAAAAAAGATGACAGAAAAATCATCTGTACTCCTAGAGAATTGTCATATTTAAGGCTAGTTAAAATTGTTATGTTAACTGGAGTTTCACTTTTGCACTTGACATCTTGTTTAGCCAGTGTGTTTACTAATAACTCAGTGTAAAGCTTAAGTTGGAATGTTGTCAAAATTGTAATTCTTTCACTCTCACTTTTTCTCCCTCGTCTGGAGTTTAAATACTGTATTCTCAAGACCGAAGGTACTATCATGAAAATAAGTCAACAACCCACATATCTCCCTTGAGGCTATTAAGGAGGGCGGGTGGTGGGGGGAAGACTTTTCGACTAGTAATATCACCTTTCACTTTCTAGGTTCAATATCTGTCTCGCATCATTTGATTAACTGATGTCTAGCAGTTGAAGGAACAGTGAAATATTTTTGGCTTTCTTTTGCCTCATAGAAAGAAAAGGTTAGTAATTGAAATCTGGGGATTTCAACTTGAAGTTTAACCAAGGCAATGTACTAAACTATACGGCACTGATTGCTGTGTCATCATTCTTGGTTTCCTATCAATTTCTTTCTGTCTACTTGCTGTATGAACTGATTCACTAGTGTGGTTGCTCTCCCATCAGTCTATTGCAGTGTGTAAGAATTCACCCATTCAGGCAGTTGGCAGCAAGATAGGCTACTTTTGATGGAGCTTGTGTGTCAGTTCAGGATGAATTCAAAGTATGTGTCTATACATTACTTCGATCTTGCGTGGCATATCACATGTTGTCACCTAAGGCTGTGATAGATGGTTACCTTTTAGGCAGTTCCATGTGGCTCAATCTGGGAGCATTAATTCTCAGTAAATGTAGTAAATCTAATCAGTGACCAAAATGTAAAAGATGTTTGATAATACAGTCACCCCCCGCCATTTCGCGGTTTAGGTACTGCGGTCCCACTACATCAGGGGATCGCAGTACCTGCACCTCGGTACCGCGGTGTGTGTGTGTGATCGGGTCGCTCTGCACCACCCTCCGCTCTCCTCTGAGAAACCTCAGAGCCATGGGGGGTGGTGGGAGTTATCGGGTCGCTCCGCCCCCACCCCCCGTGCTCCTTTGAGAAGCCTCGGGCAGGCACGCAATTGCCCCCTGCCCCCAGGCCCCACCCCACCCGATTCTGCATATCGCGGATTTTCATGCATCGCGGGTGGGGTGGGTCCCTAACCCCCGTGATCGCCGGGGGGTGACTGTACAGGCAAATTATTCCCTTTGATGCTGAATATAGTCTTGTTAGTAAAGTTCTGCATTATTGCAAAACACACTGCATGTGTGAGAAGAAAATGTCTACCTTGCCTTATAGGGTTTTAAGGATTCTGAGCCTGTCATTTGGGCACCAAGCTTGTTCCTGTTTTGCATCTTCCTTCTCTCCTGCAAAACACACAAACACACACCAAGAGAAAGAGTAAAGCTGAAGGACTGTTTTAATAAAAAATAAGATTTTTTTTCTCACTGCATCCTTGGCTAAATGAAAAACACAGTTAAGAAATGAATAATGAAAGGTCAGAATGTAAAACCATGTTCCACCACCCGACACAACCCAAAATGGAAAACTTATCTTGCTGTGACAGCACAGTTGAGCAAACTGTAGGAAATAGGAAGCACCTGGATATTTCAACTGAGTCATATGCCTGCCCCAAAGCACTGTGCCGAGTAAGCCTTTCATGAAGCATGCCCACAGCTTCCAAGTCAAACCTGTCAGTCACTCAGCTCCTTCCCCATTTTCTTCCACAGAAAGGAGATGTTTTTGTTTTGTTTTGTTTTTGTGTTGCTTCAAGATGGCTTGCCTTCATGAAGCTTAACTCCTTCAGCAGGGTCAGGATTCAGATCACCGAAGGAGGTGAGGAGTTTATGCTTGTAAGCACCTCGACCCACGTTTACTTAGCCTCTGGTTGAATGTGGCACCCTTTTGTATTGGGAGGGTGTCTATTGTAGCATGGGATGGAATAAGTCTATTTTGCACTGACTACCACCTGCAGCTGCAGGAAGAGACATTTATAATGCAGCAGTTAAATCAGGAGAGGAGATCCACCTCAGCTGAGACTGAAACCCACCCAGATCCTTACCACAAAGCTATGCAGCAGTTTTTGGGCTGCATAAATCCAGAGCTAAAAGGGGGTTGAGCCACATGGCTATCACAAAACAAAAATGCAAAATGAGGCTACAGGCGATAACTTTATAGGCCACTAATTTAAAAAAAAATGCAAGCTTTTGAGTGCAAAACACTCTTCTTCAAAGCAAGTCCCAAGAGTTCAAACAGGGCAAAAGATGTGCTCTGCCAGGAGGTTATTTTTAAAGTTCTTGGCTAGATTATATATGCCAGGCAAGGAGTCTTAGGCCATCATCCCACGTTTGCTTTTGGTGCTTTTTTCTGCAGTTATAGGTGCTCCTTTTTAAAATGTCCTAGTGGCTAGTTGCCTTTTCATTCAGGAAGAGGCAACCACGGCCCCTTTCACTCGTCTGAGCGCTTTTTCTTCGAACCACCGCTGGGGGCTGTACTTTTCTCCAAGGCTTACAGAGGCGCTTTTAAACAGCGACTCTCCTTTGCTGTGGGCATCAAAGGGTACTTTTTTATCACTAAGGATGAAAGGACAGGTAAAGCACCTTTTTGGGCATGCTACCACGTGATGGAAAAAGACGTCTTTTCAAAATAAATGCCTCAAATCCTCAGTGAGGAAGTTCAAGGACTGTTGTAAAAGCTGCTTAAGCATTGGGTTTCACACCCCCATTCTTCAAACAAAGGAACATGGATCACACACCTTCCACTCACTCACCCCTCATCTCCATTTGGCTCTATGAGACATATAAGTCCCTGTTGGCCAGACTGGGGGGGGGTAAAGGGTTGATGTAGATAAATCCAGAGCCAATCAAATAGCCTTCTGGATGTGTCACCTAGGGACCTCAGTTGGCTGCACCCCAACCTTCTCTGTACAGTTAAAACAGCTGCTTACTGCAGCATAGTTGGAGTCCGCCCCCCTCAGGACTGGAACAAATCCTGGGGGGGGGGCTCTGAAAAAATCACTCCTTGTAGATGACATCGTATCATCCAGAAGAAAATACTGATATACTGAATTAATTTCACAAAGTCCTTCTGATTTTTTTCAGCATACAGAAAGTAGCCATTTCCGAACGCACACCAGAATGTACTTACAAACCCTACATTTCCTTGAGTACAAGTGATATGGCCATTTCCCACAGGCAATTGTCTTTCAAAATAAATCCAGCTTAAAAGGCACACCGTGAGGGAATGCCTATAACTTGGAAAACACCTAAACATCATCTTCATGCTTTGCTTTTGTGTGGGTGGGGAAAAATATGTAGGCCACCAAACCCTACTGATAGTTTCCGTACTAATAAGGTTGTTGGGTTTTCTTTGAGGACCTAAGTTTATTTTGTGTCCCTGAATGAAGAATTAAGAGCCATTGCAGAGATCGCTTTGCATCCCATAATGCAAATGGATTTAAAATAGGGACCATGTGCTGCATAAGGAAATAGGAGAGGGCCCCAAATACCCTTTAATATATTTTCATAATAAGTATCATTAAATGAAAATTAGAAATGTTTTTTTTAAGTTGGTGCAGACCCTCCATGTGGGGGGAAAAGGAGCTATTTCATGAAATGTCTAAAATAAGCACATACTAACCATGAAGTCACTATTTTATTGAAACCTGATCAATGTAGCTGGATAATTTGGAATATTGTAACAAAAAAATTTTCAAGATGTAAAGGGGGAAAAACAACAAGCCCCTAAAACAATCCAGTGGCATATGTGTGGAAGGAATGAGAAATAGGCACCATGGCAGCACCAGATGGACATGGGAAGACTGTTCCCAAATACTTTTAATTCCATCTTTCTTACTGTTTAGATGCACATTATGAATCACATACATGCATATCTGATACATAAGCAAACAAACTGCCTATAGGCTGTGACTAAAATGGAACCTGCAAATACATACGTACATGTCTGCCTAGACAGGGGACCAGAAATACAGTCTGAAATGTTAATAATATACAGTATATATAGAGAGAGGGAGATGAGCTTATGTCGAAAGTAGGGCAAGGGGTTCCCTGCTGCACCTTTTTTAATGAAATCTCATCCATTTGCTGGCTCCTGGCCCCATTCTTCAACACTTCCACAAAAATGTCACATTCTTTATTGGGGGAAAGTGTGGAATGTGCCTTAACCACATCAAATGCACCATTTTACAGTTCAAGTTCAATTAATTAAGCCTCAATTCTTCATGCATGACTGGCCATCTCTCACTTGCACACTGGGGGCATAGCTTGAAGGGGGCAAGTCAGGAAGCCAGTAAATATATGTACATATATATATATAAAGGGTGCATTCTCCATACACTTGTGTTTTATTTTGTTTTGAAAAAAGCACAATATATTTTTGCCACAGATGCTTAAATGCCTTCAGAGAGGTCATATGTGATACATGTTTGCAAATTAGGAGCAATGTTTGATTGTGGCCCGCTAAGATGTGTGTCTTATTGGGATACAAGTGTGGGGGATGAACGACTAATTAAAACAAAGGGCAATCTCCTTTATGCATGAAGAAATGTCCAATTCAACATGCTGAGGCTAGAAGGAAGATGGGAGGTAAGATGAAGATGGGATTGGAAATTCTATACAACTGTATGAAAAGGGAAATTGTATGTGATTCTTCCAAACAAAACCCAACCCCTTCCAGTTTATGAATGAGGGATATTGTGTGTCTGTGATTAAAAATGCCAGGAAATGGCCTAATATGGCTGCACAGTATTGTCCATGCTTTGCCAGCCCGACAAAAGGATGCCAAGATTTACATAGTGAAGAGCATACAATGTTGAACCCAGTGGCAGCCATCAAGGTGGCCTACAGGATACTTTCTCTCCCATACTACCATTGACGTAACAGGTTTTCAGTTTGGAAGGTGGCACCCCTAGATTTATCACTGGCATTAGAAGCTCAGGTGCCCATTGCAGGTAGGAATTTAGCCTAGTATGGCTAACACATCTGTTCTGGGACAGAAAGAACCTGACCTGTGTCAAAAATGCATTGAGATTGTATTACAATCAGTGGCATAGCATGGGAGGAGCCCTGGACAGTGGCCCTGGGCACTCAGTTCTTAGTGCATGCAACAGTTCCTAAAACAGTGCCAGATGGTGTTGGTGCCGAGGAGGTGACAGAAGGCCTGGCAGAACCAAGACAAGTTTGGTAGGTTTGGGCCTGGCCAGGAGCCAAAAATCTGCACCAGCATAGAGCATCGCCATCACAGCCTCCTCCTTTCTGCAGCTGCATTGTCTTCTTCCTCTGGTTTCTTCCATGGACCACTCTTCTCCTTTTTCCTCCTCCTGTTCTAGCTAGAGATGGGCATGAATCAAAAAAATGGTGTTTTGGTTTTTCATTTTTTGTTGAGGGGTCCGGTTTTGGTTCGTTTTGGTTTTTCGTGAACTTTTGAAAAGAATTGTTTTCGTTTATTCATTTTTCATTTTTCATTTTTACCCGCTTTTTGCATAATTTTTAAAGCATTTCCGTGTGCGGGTGTCCCCCAACGCCCCAGACCAGAGGGAAAACACTAAAAAAAAATTGATGCGGGCAAAGACACAGTATAGACTAGGTATGCAGGGAGGCTGCAAAGGCAGCGGCGGGCATTGTCCAGGGTGCAAGGCAGCCACAGAGTGACTGCACTGTGGGGCAGGGGAGGGTACTCACCGAGAGGTACGCATGCACACACACAGGGAGGCTGCAGGACTGAAGCTAGAGAAAATCTCTTCTTTCTCTCCCCTAAGAGCCAGGCTGCAGCTGGCAGGAACACAGAGACACACACCTGCCTGGCTGGCCTAAAGTGAAAATAATGAGTCGCAGAGACAGCAATCCCACCCTAAATCCCACCGGAGACTGCAAGGAGGACGGGGGCTGCCAGAGCTTTTTATGCCCTCTGTGGCTGCCAGACCTGCCCAGTCTGCAACCTGGGCATGCTATTGGTTGAAGTTGTCCAAGAATTTACATGATCCCATCACATGGCTTGCCTCCATTTTGTGGCTGGCGACATCCATTTTGTCATCCTTAAAGGGAAAAGAAAAATACATCACGATGGGAGAAGACAAAAACAAACATTTTAAGAACCACAACCCCCCTGGTAGGTATTATCAGACAGTATAAATAATTATTGCTGCGTTTTTATGGATGTCCAGGGCATTTTTTAATATTTAAAACAGCTCATTTCATTGTGCATCGCCATTAACAAAAAACGAAACGTAACGAACTTAATTTTCGTGGTTCTGTTCGGTTTGTTCCAATTTTATCACAATGTTTGTTATTTGTTTCAATACGTAATGAAACGAATAACGAATAACAGAAACGAAAAAAGTTCATTTCGTGCCCATCTCTAGTTCTAGCTCCTCCTGCAGGTCAGTGCCTGGCTTGCTGCTGTCCCCGGTGGAGGCAGTGGATAGCTGACTAGAGCACAGCCTACAACCAAACATGGGCACGTAACACTGCCCAAGTGGGATTGCGACCTGAACACAACAGCTGCTAACTGAGGATACCATAGCCCACCCAGTAATATTGTTCATTTAGCTACAATTGTATGCAGACTAAAATAAAACCAGCCTCTCGCACAAGGGGCTTGTCACATATTTGTCCAATTCTATCCACTGCTGAAGAAGAAGGAGATGGGCACGAAACAGAAAAATACCATTTTATTTTGCTTCATTCCATTTCCTTTGCTGTTTTATTTTGTTTTATTATTAACATTTTTCAAAAAAAATCATAACAAAATAAAATGATATGTTATACTATGTGGGTCTGCTCTCTGGGTCCTAGAGGCACTCAATTTTGTGGATAGCTCAGCAGTCAGGACAGCAGGCTGAAAATTTTAATGGATGAACAGAGAGGTGGGACCTAGGAATGGCTCATGTACCCGTAAGATATAGTGGTCCGTCTGGGAAGAGATGGGCTTTCAGATATATCAGTGCAGAGGATGATTTTATGGTGATTGGGAAACTACCCATGCAAAAATCATATGAAATCAAGAGGATATGGTAAGATCCTGCTTCTTTTGCCCATAAACCCCTTTTATTTAAATTTAAAGAGACCAGTCAATCATCTCCCTTTAAATTTAAATAAAAGAGGATTATGGGTTAGAAATGTCTGGCTTAGAAATTCACCAGAATTGTAACTGAATGACAATTTTGTGCAAAAAGGCAGAAGCCACCTATAGTATATCTTGTACATAGAATAAAGAGGTGGGGCAAATTTAACAAGTCCAGTCTGTTTTGCATGAGTTCTCACTTTTTGCTTATAATGAATTGTGCAGTTGTATTATATTGCTGGATGATATTCTACTTTCCAGTGAATAAACGACGCACAGATGCTTGCAGCATTACAATGACAGTTACATTCTGTGCACTGACCACAGTCCATCATATTTCATTTTTCCCTGGTTGCAGTTCACATCCAGTGAATATAAAGTTATGCCCAAAGTAACACATATGTAGATGGATTTTACCAAAAGTAAGATCTGAAGAAGACAAAAAAAAAGCAGCAACTTCAGTAACCCATTATGTTATTATCCGGGTTGCCTCATGTGTGTTGTGTCATTACAGTCATAACAAACTCTTCGTGACTCCATAACCATGGAGTATTCTTAGCAAGAATACTGGAGTGGTTTGCCAGTTCCTACTCAAGGTGCCTGCAGCACCTGGTATTTCCTGGTGGTCTCCCATCCAAGTACTAACCAGGCCAAACTGCTTAGCTTCTGAAATCAGGCCAGATTGGATGTGCTGAGGGCATCTAGACAGGGATGCCTTATAGATTGCAGCAAAGAATGGGTTTGACCACATGTCACATAGAAAATGTTTAGAGACTAGGGTTTTCTGATGTTTCAAAGGCAATCCCACATAAAGCACATCATAACAATCCACCAGTGTATGGATAACTGAGGAACTTGTTCCTTCCAGGTAGGATTGTAGTGAATGCACCAGCCAGAAGGGGAAAGGCTGGCAACATCAACAAAGCCAACACCCACTGATGTGCTTCTGTTGACAGTGCAGAGTCAAAGGGAACCCAGCTACATGGAACAGCATGCTTCAGGCCTGGTTGCATACTATCAACTATCAATCCAGACAAGACAGAAATGCTGTTAATGGGTGCTTCGCTGGACATGTTAGAGGGCCATCTTCCTGTTTTGGAAGGGGTTGCACTCCCCCTAAGGGACAGGGTCTGCAGCTTGGGGGGTGCTCCTGGACCTCGGTCTAACTCTGGAAGCCCAGATGGACTCGGTGGCCAGGGGTGCCTTCCTTCAGCTGCTGAAAATATACCAGCTCCACCCCTACCTAGACAAGCAGAGCCTCATGACAGTTACACATGCACTGGTAACATCGTGTATTGATTACTGCAATGCGCTCTACATGGGGCTGCCTTTGAAGACAGTTCGGCAATTGCATCTGGTTCAAAATCA
Source organism: Phrynocephalus guinanensis (assembly GCA_037367245.1). Taxonomy (NCBI): domain Eukaryota; kingdom Metazoa; phylum Chordata; class Lepidosauria; order Squamata; family Agamidae; genus Phrynocephalus; species Phrynocephalus guinanensis. Next base: position 35,334,399 of record CM074737.1, read on the forward strand.
TGTGGCATGGCTGGTAAGCAGTGGGGCCACCAGGGATCACATCACGCCGATTCTGCGTAACCTGCATTGGTTACCTTTTGCTACCCGAGCCCAATTCAAAGTGCTTTTTTTGACATATAAAGCCCTACACGGCTTAGGACCTAGATTCCTGAAGGACCGCCTCCTTCCATACAAACCTACCCAGCAATTAAGATCGAGCCAGGGGCCCCTCTTGAAAGAGCCATCCCTCAAGGAGGTGAGAGGGATGGGTTGTAGACATAGGGCCTTCTCAGCAGCTGCCCCCAAGCTATGGAATGCCCTCCCGAGTGAGATCCACCTGGCGCCAACATTGATGACATTTCGGCACCAGGTAAAAACCTCCCTGTTCCAGAAGTTTTTAAACTTATATAATATAGACTGTGGGTCCTCTGATGGCAATTTTAGTGTAATGATTTTAGTGTAAGGTTTTTATTATTGTTTTTATTATTTATTGATATTCTATTTTTAACTGTTTTAATTTGATTGTAAGCCTCCCAGAGACCTTTGGGTAGTGGATTGAATATAAATTGTAAAAATAAATAAAATAAATAAATAAATCTGGCAATTTGCCTCCTGAACAAGCACTCCTGCCTCAACTAGTATACAGTATGTTGTTAGAATGAAATGCTGTGATGCTGCAATATGGCATGTGGAATCAGATTGGTTTAAATGGATAAAATATTGGCTGTAGGTCCCTGGGATGCATTTCAAACATCTACTTGGCTGTGAAACATAGTGGCAGTCCTTGGGCTAGCCAGTATTTCTTAGCCTAAAAAGTTTTCCCCCCTGTGAAGGTAATATGAATAAAATAATTCCATGTGTGGTTTCCTGAGTTCCATGGACATAAGATGGGATATAAATGTGATAAGTATCATGACAGCAAATCACTAAAATGACTGGAAATATGCAGGCATTATTATTATGTTGGCAATTTTATCTCCGTACCAATGTGGAACGAATTAAGGAATTAAGGGCCAGTTTTATGTTACCATACAGGATGGTATCTCAAATAACTTAGCGCATTCCTTGGGTAGGGAGCGTTGTTCTTGTGCCTCTCATCCTCCAGGACTGCATGGCATACCTCTGTTGAAACCGAGAGGTTTTTCAAAAGCATTTGGTGATAAGATATTCAAGGTGGAAACAAAGAAAGGAGTCACTACGAGAAGTGCCAGGAAAATAATGGGGGGGGGGATTCCACTGGTCAGGACTGAAAGTAGATATTTGGCTTCCAGCAACAATATTTGATTAAATTACTCGTGACGAAACTGAGAAAATCAGATTTCACCCATATTGCAGAGGATTAAAAGTTCCTTTTTGAGCTAAGGTTTCCAGAATCCTCAGAGTGTCCAGGTGAGCTACAGGAGCATGGGAATTGTAGTTCCCAAAGTAACTCCCCCCCCAAGCACTGACATATTGCAATAAAAATAAGTTAAATTGTGAGAATTAAAATATAACCTTCCCCGTGAGTCATGGAATGTAAGACTAATGTACCTTTCTTATTTCTAACTTTGGCCAATTTCCTTCACAGTACAGGATTTGTGGGGGGGGGGGGCACTTGACTGGATTTCTTTATTACCTGATAAGCATCATTCAAAATGGAGATCCGTATTGGATGGTACCAATACCAATCCATTGGCTGCACCAGTGAAAATCAGCTCAGTAGTAGTGGCTTTATAGAGGTGTGTTACTAATAACAGATGGGGTTAACACCCAACGGCAAGTGTGCATTTTTGCCTCTTACACAAAGCAGAAACATCGTGCAGAGGGGGAAACAGCCCCAAACTGGAAAGCCAACATGAGTCAGGCTCTATGAAATTACTTATCCTCTGTAACAAGTCCTTTATAAGGAAAGCAATTAATACAGGGTGGGGGAGAGCACAGTTTCAACTCCTATGCCGTTTTCGAATGTAGCCAAAAGAGATTAAAAGCTGATTTTAAAGAGCAACAATCCTTCAGCTTCGCCTACCCCTCTGACTGAAGGACTTCGCTTTTTAGTGCTTCTTCCTCTCTTCCTTCTAGGCGGTGGGTGGGGGGGAAGCATGAAAGAAAAACAGATTACTGTAAATTTTGGCAGGGAATTCAATTTGCATCATTTTCTTAGAAGTCACGTGACTTGGATTTCCTCTTGTTTGTGATAGATTGAAAATGCCTTCCAGATGTTTCTAATTATCAAAAGATTTTCTTAAAGGAAAGCCAAATGATCTTTAATAAAATTTCCTCTAGTCTTGTTTTTTTAAAAAAATTAATAATATCTGAAATAATACCCAATGAATTAGCATAGCGTAGCTTATCAAGCTGCCACATATTTTAAGTATAACCCTGATACGGGAAGGTCAGGCGTTGCAAAGGAGAATTTGCTTTCAGTTCCTGTTTCCTGCTGAGATCATCATTGGTCCTAGCTCTGAGCCAAGCCTACAGTGCCCCTCCATTGGTCTGAGCTGCTTATACTTCCTACACAAACATAAACACCTCGAGTTTCAACGTGCTTCTTCGACGTGGAAGGAAGCAGCTTCTTGACAACAGAGCATTCTTCAGTGAGGAGGCAGGATGTGAAAAGAGAGGGGGGGAAGGGAAGAAAGAGGAAGAAAGGTGGCATTTAGTTGCTACTGCTGCACGGTGCTGACGTTGTGCAAAAGGGGGGGGGGGGAGAGAGATTCTCATGCCCAAATTCTGGACTTCTGCCAGGTGGTTCGCAATGCTAGGAGGAGCTAGAAGGAAACAAAACCAGAAGCAAAGGACGCCTGACAAATTTCCAAGATTGTACACGTGGGGGTGAGACTGTAAGCATAACAGAAATAATTCCCAGGTGCCGAAGGAGTTGTACCATGGAGAGTGGTTACGCACCTTTAAAAAACTGTCTTGACTCAGGTCCTCCGATTCATGCAGGTAACTCTACTCTTCCTAATCAGCCTGTAATCTAACTGTGGTTCTCTCTTTAAGCTGTCTCAATGTGGTGGGAGGAGCTGAGGACTGATCCAATGGAAGCTGGTGTTTGAGTGCTCTTGTATTGAACACATTGGTTTCTTTTTAAAAAACAAAAGATCATGCAAACGGAGTTGAACCTGTTCCTAGATGGCACTGATCAAGATTGAAGGGCCTAAGGCTCACCAGAGAGATGTAATTAACCTGGGCGTGCTTGTATGCGTAGTAACAATTTATTAAACAGCTGGTTAGTCTTGTTTTGTTTTGGAGGACCTTAAGGAATTCCCGAAAAGGAGATCCGTAGCATGGGACAGCTTTTCATGGATGAGGACTTGACTGTCAGTACTGATCTTCTCATGCAAAGCATAGCCAACATGATGCTGGTGGCAGCAGCAGGAGTTTGGGGTTATCTTAGACTAGAGCAGTAGCTCCCAACTTTGGGTAATATAGGTATTAGAGATGGGCACGAAACGAGCGATTTTTCATTTTCATTTTCATTTTTTTGTTTGTTACGCAACAAAAACGAAATGAATATTTTAAAAACAAAACAAAAATGAAAACAAAACGACCAAATTTGCTGTGTTTTTCATTTTCGTTGCAGCAGATGCATTGAACTAAAAAGAATGCTAACGAAACAGCAATTTTTCGTTTTTGTTTTTTCATTTCGTTACCTAATGAAACAAAAATGAAATTTTTTGCAAAAAACATCACAAAAACTAAAACGAACCGAAACGGACCCCTAAACGACCAAACGACAAACGAAACACCATTTTTTTGAGTTGTGCCCATCTCTAATAGGTATTCTTGGACTGCAATTCCAAGAGACCCCAGGCAGCATAGTGGATGGTGAAGGCTTCTGGGAATTGTGGTCCAAGAACACCTTGGTTACCCAGTGTTGGGAACCACTGTTCTAGAGTGTACTCCAAGTTCATGCAAGTCAGGTCTTAGCATTTTGAAACAGACGTTTCCAGAACGTCTGCCAGCTTCTACATGGTCTATAGCAGTGGTGGTGAACTTTTGGCACTCCAGATGTTTTGGACCACAACTCCCAGAATTCCAAGCCTGTATGGCCAATGACAAAAGAATGTGGCAGCTGGGCTCCAAAACACCTGGAGTGCCGAAGGTTTGCCACCACTGGTATAGCATACTTCAGGAATTGTTCCGCATATGTACATAAGTTTCCTGGAAGGTGGACATTTATCTAGCAATATTTAACATTTTTCTACCCAGGGAGATACAGAAAATTTGCTTCCCCAAACAACAAATGGCACAACTGACCAGGCCCTCTTACCCCCACCACCCTTTCTTTCTCATGTACTGTTTCCTCTTAAAGTAGATTGATTATCCATTACCTTGCCTTTGTGTTTTTGGATTACTTTTAAGGATTCTTTGGAAACTCCAGGAATATATCTGGGGAAACACAAATGGGTCATTCAAAATAGGTTTTCCTTTTTCATATGAAAGCAAAAGAACATTTACATTAAAAATACAACAAATGAAAGAAAAGCCTCCTGAAAGAACGGGATTCTAAAATTTTAACCATGTCAATTCCTAGACCACTCCTTTCTGCCACTCAAATACTTAACAAAGACCCTGTTATATGCCCCACTACCCTAAGAAGCTAACTTGAGGGGTACAGGACACAGTGGCTTTCTCAGCAACAGCGCCGTAAATGTAGAACTTTTTTCCAAGAGAAATCTAGCTTAAATTTAAGAACTAAACCTATATTGTTCCAAACACACTTTCATTTACATAATTTTTTTTAACATCAGCTAAAACTGTTAGAGAAATATTATTCTGATGGCCATTTTCAGAATGGGATTTTTTTTTCCTGGGGGGGCAGTTTTTAGTGAATGCTTGGGTTTGTTTTTAAACAATGTTATACAACTATCTTTAAATGTTTTTAATTTTTAACAGTTTGAATTGCTTTGGTAGTCCCCTGAAAGGCAATAAACAATGCTTTAAATAGATAAACTAGTGTGTGCTACCATGGGATGCTGAATAAAAACATTTAGCAACATTTCCCAAGGTAACTAAAAAGTAGTTATTTTCATTACTTGTGGAAATCAGAAAAGTACAGCATTACTTTTTTTTTCAAATATTGTAAAATAGCAACTTCCAGAAGTTCAATCTCAAAGTTGAACTAATTGATTTTAAAGCAATTTTCTAAGCTTTGAATTCTCCCTTTCTTGCCATTCCTGCACAAAAAAATCTTTTAAAAGGTAACTAAGAATTCTGAAAAGAAGTTTCTGAATGGACTGATCAGTTTGCTGATGTGTTGCAATTGAACTGAATCCCTTTTAGACGTGGATCCTTGAAAGGAATAGGAGTTTTAGGCTGCTTGGACAGCCAACCTCATTGGCCAAAGGTATCAGACAATGAGAAGAGGGCTGTCATCACATTGCTTTGTAATGTGTAGAAGATTAAATTTACCATCCCTGAGAAAATGAATACAATAAATGTCACAAAGGTGTGGTCACATTTTCAAGCATAATTCTAACCTTCCCCATCAAGGTTCCCATCATGCTACATATGGGCCATAAAGTGCTGTGTAAGAGAGAGAATAAAGAATTTGGACAGGGAGACCTGTGGGGGTAGTGTAGTTCAGCCCCCCCTGCCTGTGCAATTCATCTTTCCCCAGAGGATAGCAGTAGGGAGGATTTTGTGGAATATTTGCTAGGTGAGTCACTCATAAAAGAATATTTATTTGTTTATTAATTTATTTTATGAACATTGCACAGATAATACAGAGCAGTTTTCTAGCGATATCTCTTTGTTCAAAGTTTATAAACCATGACTTGCTGGGATGTGTCATGTTGCCTGTCCCCCACCCCACCCCCTGGTGGTGTGTTGGTGTTTTTCTGCAATTTACTGGAGAAAGAAATTGGAAAAGCAGTGTGTTTAATTAATTTCTGGCTCAGGCCATGATTCTAATGATGTCTTGCAACCTGTTCTCTCCTCTCTCTCTCTCTCTCTCTCTCTCTCTCTCTCTCTCTCTCTCTTAAAAAATTTATTTACAAATGAGTCATTTGAAAAGTGAAAAGACCTATATTCCCCTCCAGCCCTCGTCAAATTCATCATTCTGAAGCATGTGAAAGGACAAAATGTTATATGCAATTCATCTTTGATTCTCTGCTTAATAGGTGCTAGACCGGAATCCTAACTAGCCAAGATGGCTGAGGGCCAGCTGAGCTGATACTAGGCAGGCAAGCTGAGGCTGTGCTGATTTCAGATCTCTAAGGGAACATGGGAATGACTTAAGATCACTTTGGCTTAACGTTGAGCACAATGACAGCGTTTCTGGTCTGGACTTGTTGCCACTCGGTTCCTGTCTTGCACCACCGTTTCTCTCCCTCCACACACTTTTTTAAAAAAAATACTTCTACTGGCTTCTTAGCCAACACAACAGTTCCAGGGGAAGATCCCTCTGCTGGCAGACCTCTGAGATCAGCCAGCAGATGATGGTTCTGCCCATAGAAGTTATTCTAACCTCATGCAGCTCGCATAGAGTATCTTTGAGTTCAGATTGTCCAGTTTGTAAGCCATATGTGATTCTCAATCAGTTTGGAATTAGCTGTAGCATATGCTTCAGTCTTAACTCAAGCCTGAATACAGTTTGGCCTGCTGGCACATGCATGGAGGCAAGATGTTTTGACAGCACTGTGTAAAAGGGGAAAAAAGTGTTCTGCTTATATACCGCCCCATAGCACTTCAAGTACTCTCTGGGCGGTTTACAATTTAATCATGCACGCTACACATTACCCTACCCCCAGCAAGCTGGATACTCATTTTACTAACCTCAGATGGATAGAAGGTTGAGTCAACCATGAGCCGGCTACCTGGGATTGAACTGTAGGTCGTAAGCACAGTTTTAGCTGTAGTACAGGCATTTAACCACTGCACCACAAAGCTCTTGGCACAATGCTTATAAAAAAGATGGCTTATCGCGACCATTTTGCTAACTGTAGATCTCCTTTGGCTCAACTTATGATACCTCATGTTCACATGTTTTGTCGTGCCAAATGTTTTGTCAATTAATTGACTCTACCCAAAGGTACAGTGCAACTGCTGCAGACTAGAGCATGTGAATTAAATTTAAACAGAGACCTATAATGATTGGGGGGTCATAAAAAGGGTTCTACGTGGACTTTGAAATGGAGAGCACATTTCATCGTGAACAATATCTTTATTAAAGCATTTACTTGAGCTGCAATGGGCGGCTTTGTGTGCATCCAAAGATTTGGGAAGCCCCAAGTATGAATGGCGTATGTGTGTGCCTGAAAAACTGGAGGGCAGCTGCCAGTCAGAGCTGTCAGTAGTGGATGGCATGGACCGAAGCTCTAATTCACAAGAAGGCAATGTCCATAGTCCCATCGCAGGAAGATGGTTTCAAACTGGTTTAAAATTGTCCTTTTTGAAGCTGTAGCCGAGGTTGACTTCCAGTAGAAATCTATAACGGAATGGAATCTGGTACTGAAATAACAGGGTTTTTTTTTTTAAAAAAAAATCATTAAAAGCAAAGTTTATAAAGGTGTAAGTGGGGTAGGAAGGGAAAGGAATTCCATTTGGCCCTCTTGCCATATTAACCATAGGGAAGTGTTTCATACTGATACAGAGGAGTTACTAATGTAATGATTAAGGCAGTGTACCATGACACTGTAACCATGACCATTCCCTGTTACGATCTCAGATTTAGCCTCTTTATTGTAGCAATATATGCAGCTTTGTTTGCATCTACTGTTCTGCTCCTTAAGAAATAAGGCATGAACAGCATGAGTATTATGGTCAGTGGAGCATGCCGCCAAGTCTAATTAGGCATTCGGATCCAAGCGTACACCCGACCATAGGGACCTGATTAAGACTCATAAATGCATGCCTTGTCTCGTTTTTATTTTCACTATTTCCAGCCGCGATACTTCTTCATTGTTCAAAATGGCATGCAAGTAAAGCACCACAACCCCCCGTCTCCCCATGCTGAACCTATTTAAGTCTGGTTTAAGTCTTTCTTCAACACGAATGAGCATGGGTAGAAAGTGTGAGCACTGTCTCCACTGCTGGAGAATGGTAGGTTGAAGATGAGACCATCTACTGCACAAGAAAACTCCTCGTGGTGAAGGACTCAGAGTCGCCAGCCAGAGTTATAAAAGAAAACCCTCCTTTTCCAACTGTTTCTGTTTACAGCACTGGAAGTGGGGAAGACCAGCAACGTGTCCCTGTTCACGTGGCCAGCTGAACTTTTTCTGTAGGGGGGCTGACAGGGGTTGCTCTATCCTGTGGCTCCTTCTTGATTTGTCAGCAGCCTTTGATGCTATCAACCACAGTATCCTCCTGGGCAGGTTGTCTGAGGCAGGTATTGGGGGGGGGGGTCATGCTTTTTGCTGGCCCCAATCCTTTCTTGAAAGCCGAGCCCAGAGAGTAAAGTTGGGGGTGTTTTGTCAGCCCCATGGACACTCTCCTGTGGGGTGCCCCAGGGTTTGGTGATATCCCCTATGCTCTTTAACATCTACATAGGCTGAGGTCATTTGGAGTTATGGGGTCTGCTGTCATCAGTATGCTGATGACACACAGCTCTATCTCTCCTTTTCCTGGTTGTGGAATGGACTAGGACTAACAGGCTCAGACTCAACCCCGGGAAGATCAAGGTTCCTGGGGGCCCGGATGGGTACAGTAGCCCTCTTCCCAGACTGGGGGCATTGATCCTCCTGTTGGCGGAGAGTGTGAGGAGTCTGGGCGTTGTCCTGGATCCAGCTTTGTCCCTGGAGGCCCAGAGGGCAGCCGTTTCCAGGGCAGCCTTTTACCAACTGAAGCCTTGGAAAAGTTCCACAAAGGCCTAGAACAGATCCAACCCACTGTGTAGTGTGGAGCCCACCCTTTCAAGATATTAAAGCTGTTCACCGACCTTTTATTACATCCATATTTTTTAGAATTTATATAGTTTGGTGAAGAATGGTTTCTGGACATCCATGTTATACACTCACAAAGGGAAAGGAAAGGTGTTCCAATGCCTGGCATTGATTGTTTTGTGTCCTCTGGTGTGTGCAAACCCTGGCAGTTGCTCCCCAATAGTAGGCAGCAACAGAGACCTAGCATGCCCATGGCTTCCATTCCCATTTTGTGCCAATGAATTTTATATTTTGTTGTTGTTGGTGGTGGTTCATTTGAGTCAACAGTTCTTGTGCACAAAGTAGGGAACAAGAGCTGAATGACCCAGTGGGAATACTACTGTTAACCACTCTGGGTCCTTTTTAGAGGAAAAGGTGGCAAAAATATTCTCCTCATGATAAAGGGATTCTACTGAGTGCATCAGGGTGGAGGGATGAAAGGGAAAGAGGATATGGTGGAAAAGACGGAATGGGAATCTCCTGTAGGTCTTCTGTAAGGGTGTACCTTGTTTCTTGCCCTCTCCTTTGGTTTCAACTATCCATACGGCATACTCAGTAGGGGTGTCAGTCCTCAAAAGTGCACTTTGGGGGTACTTGGAAAACTGAGAGGCAGATATATATGCCCAAAGCTATGCAGGCTGACTGTTTTCTCAGGAGGCTCTGTTGGGAATTGAACTCCCAACCTTTTGGCTCCACAGTCAGATATCAAATTCTCACAGCTATCCAACCAGCTATCAACAGATATAACTCGATATACCTCTAGATATAGCTATAATATTAAGTATGACTCCAGATGATTTTCCAGCAGTAATGTGACTACCCATTTACATTCACTATTCTTTGATTCTATATCAATCCCCATGCCCATGCATGTAAGACTTAAAAATAGACATGGGCACGACTTGGCGAAATTCTCGTTTCCGTTTCCGTTACTCGTTTCCGTTACGCAACGGAAACGGTAACGACAATCACTCCCCCAGAACTCGAACTCGAACCGACAAAAGAAAAATTGGGTCTGATTTGTCGTTGTCATTCCTGGCATCGCAGCGATCGCGCGATGCCAAGCAGCACAGAAAAAAAGTTTTAGAAATAACCCCCCTCCCCAATTCCCAGCCAAAAAAGCAGGCGAAAATATGCCTGCCTGAGGGCACCTACCAGAGGGGTGGTTTCTGGGGGGGGGGTCCCCACTCCAGCCTTCCCCCCCTGTCCTGGGCTGCTGGTACCGGGCTGGGAGGGGGCATCCTCGGCGTCTCCATTTGCCATGCGGTGCGGGGGGATCCAAAATGGCGACCGCAATATTTTTTTTGAAATCGTGGTCCAAAAACCTACCAAAGCACCACAGAAACATGTGAACATTAGCTATTTTAAATGCTTGAATTTTTACAGTAGCAGCAGTGGGTTTTTCTTGCAACAAAACGTCTCCATTGATTTTATTTTATTTTATTTTATTTTATTTTTTTACACCTGCGCACGCACAATGATGGGCTGGCCATGGGATGGGACCATGCAAATTTTTGGAGCCATTCCACCAATCGCATGGCCAGGTTTTGCTGAGACTTGCTGGGTACCAGGCTGGGAGGGGGCATCCTCGGCATCTCCATTTGACATGCAGTGCGGGGGGGATCCAAAATGGCGACTGCAATATTTTTTTTGAAATCGTGGTCCAAAAACCCACCAAAGCACCACAGAAACATGTGAAAATTAGCTATTTTAAATGCTTGAATTTTTACAGTAGCAGCAGTGGGTTTTTCTTTCAATAAAACGTCTCCATTGATTTTATTTTATTTTATTTTATTTTTATTTTTTTACACCTGCGCACGTGCAATGATGGGCTGGCCATGGGATGGGACCATGCAAATTTTTGGAGCCATTCCACCAATCGCATGGCCAGGTTTTGCTGAGACTTGCTGGTACCAGGCTGGGAGGGGGCATCCTCGTCGTCTCCATTTGCCATGCGGTGCGGGGGGGGGGGTCCAAAATGGCGACCGCAATATTTTTTTTGAAATCGTGGTCCAAAAACCCACCAAAGCACCACAGAAACATGCGAAAATTAGCTATTTTAAATGCTTGAATTTTTACAGTAGCAACAGTGGGTTTTTCTTGCAACAAAACGTCTCCATTGATTTTATTTTATTTTATTTTATTTTTATTTTTTTACACCTGCGCACACGCAATGATGGGCTGGCCATGGGATGGGACCATGCAAATTTTTGGAGCCATTCCACCAATCGCATGGCCAGGTTTTGCTGAGACTTCTGGATGTGCCAGAGAGGGCATAAAAAGCCCACCAACCCTGATCCTAATCCTAACCCTAACCCTAACTCATACGCCAGTAACTGTGTTCTTAGTGGGCCAGAGGCACCAGAGGTACAGCCCACTAACCCACCCTAACCTTAACCGTTACCCTAAGCCTAGCCCTTACCCCCTAACCCCATGCTCTGGGAAGTCAAGTCACGCTAAATCGCGGTGGTAACGACAAACGACAAACGACATGATGAAACGACAAATTTTTGAAACATTTCGCGAAAAATGGAAACGACCCAAAATGGACCCGTCCCGAAAAACGACAACTCAGAAAAAAAAATTTCTGGTCGTGCCCATCTCTACTTAAAAATATTCCAAATACCAGTCTAATATATGAGTTAACATATATGACAACTCACATAGAAAATTCAGACCACTATAAAAGATAGCTGGGTGAGTGGAAGGATGGATAGATAAATAAATAAATAGATGTAGGCATACATATATGGCAAGGTAGAGGAACAAGTAAACAGGCAAACAAGCAGAACTACACACATACAGATATTGACTTCCTGTTTGTTTTGCAAAGACGAAGTGTAAAGATGCAAAGGAAAAACACTTTCATGAGCAAGTATATTAGTTGTAAAGATCTTGGAGAGATATTGTCTATTTGCAAAATGATTTATATTCTGCAATTACATAACTGCACAAATCCCGTAACTGACAAGTCTTGTCTTCTTTCTGCTTTTACAATACAAGTACATATATTTGATTAGTTGTTTGCACCTCTGTAAGCAATCATTCTGTCCTTCTGTGTTGCTGTGTGTCTGTTGAGCTCCAGAAAGGAAAAAGATACTAGTGGAATTCTACACAATCCTCAACAAAAAATAAAAGTGCTTAATTTTTTCAGTATTTCATCTCAATGAGCCAATGTGGTTACAGAAATATATATGAACAGATGAATAAACTGGAAAATGTTCTATGCTCTGCCTATGTTCCTTGCAAAAATCATACTTCTCTTTTAAATTTACATTTGATCAGCATAGATCTGATTTCTCATTCAAATGAGTTACCTGTTTTAGCCTGTTGCAACAAAAACAACTAAAGGTCATGTGTCAGCTTTAAGACTTGCTAAAGTTTTATTTGACACAAGCTTTCATGGGCATAGTCCACTTCCTGAGATGGAGGGAACACAATATTTAAGCCTTAGGCTTATGCACACACTGGTCAGGTGGGGAGAGGTACAGCAATGAGCTAGGGGGGGGATGACAATTATATTATTAACATTTCATCAAAAATCTTTGGAGGGCTGGTTAGCGTAGGGATCTTGGCAACAATAGGATCAGATACACAAATCAATTGCCCTTTAAGGGATTAAAACAATGATGGCTATTTACTAGCTGTTGTTTCTGCTTATAAAACCTGGGTGTATTAACTCTCCGTGCATTTAGTTCTAGAGAGCTGGGTTACTGAAGCATCTTTCACATTCTCATGCAGTTACTGGCATTGTGTGAAGGCACCATTTGAGTCCATAGGACTATGCGAAGTCAATGAAAAGTAGCTTATTTATTATTTATTTATTATTTATGTTAACAACAGGTTTCTGGGCAGCTCTCAATGAAAAGAATTAAAACAGTTAGAACATAAAATATCAATAAATAATTAAACAATAATAAAAATATTACACTAAAATTGCCATCAGAGGACCCACAATCTGTATTGTGTCAATTAAAAAACTTCTGGAAAAGGAAGGTTTTTTCCTGGTGCCAAAATGTCAAAGGTGGATCTCACTCGGGAGGGCATTCCATAGCAGCTGAGAAGTCCCTATGTTTACAAGCCATCCCTCCTTACGTTATACAAACCCTACGTTATATGAGGTACCACTGTAGTTTATCCTCTGCCATGGTATTTGATCAAGAAACTTGCACACAGTTATGAAGCACTTCTGTCCATAGTTGATTAAGATAGATGAGTGAGTGAGTGAGTGAGTGAGTGCATGAATCCTTTGGCCATGTCCCAAACAACAAGGCCTCTGTGATGCTAATTTCAAAACAAAACATACTGCAGCCTGTTTTGCTCTACGGCTGAGAAACCTTGTGTTGAGCCACTACTCTTGCCATGCCTTGACACAAATAAAGTGCCCAGCAACATCTGGAGGACCACAAATGCCCTAGACCACTGGTGTCCAAACGTTGGCCCTCCAGATGTTTTGGGTCACAACTCCCACAGTTCTTTGTCATTGGCAATACTGGGTTGGAATTCTGGGAGTTGTGGTCCAAAACATCTGGAGGGCCAACGTTTGGACACCCTTGACCTAGACCTCTTGTAGAATAATTATGAAGTGACACATTGAAGACAGCTCTCGATTTAGGACCATGCAGTCCTGACAAGAAATTTATTTCAAAAAAATAATATGGTACATTAAATACTTTATTTAACAGAACAAAATTAGCAAATTTAGTGAAATACAGAGTCACGTCTCTTCCTTCTTTTCTATAGTGTGTATTTATAAGCTCTACAGAGGAGGAATGATCCAGGCTCTGCCATTTTAGTGAAAAGTCAAAGAGAACATATAATACCACATTACTGATCCTTCATCGTATTGCACTCTATTTCAGTTAAACAAAATCTTTAGATGCTTTATTCCATACCCTGCTGTAGTTAAAGTATTTTGATATTTCTTCTTTTATTATGACATCCTTCGCTGTAGATAATTGATCAGGAGTGGGTGAGGATATTAGTGGTTATCTACTAAAACATTTACCTGTTTTTTCAAAGAGAATTGACGGAAAGGGTAGATTTCTTGATAATCCTGTTAAAATTAAAATACAGCATGGATACTTTATGGTTAAGGGGTATTAAGAGTCTTACTGGAAACATTTAAAGCTGGGGGGATTCAAAACCAGCTGCAACTGTGTAGTTAAGTTACTCAAAAAAACCTGATGTATTTCCACCACTGATGAAGGGAACTGAAAAGGTTTAGAGGTCATTTGGGTTCTGATAACATCACAGATTTTCCATTATCCTATGAATTAGAACAGGGTTTCTCAAACTTAGGTATGTATTATTTGTGCATACACGTACTACACACACACACACACACACACACACACACACACACACAGAGAGAGAGAGAGAGAGAGAGAGAGAGAGAGAGAGAGAGAGAGAGAGAGAGAGAGAGAGAGAGAGAGAGAGAGACCCATTTAATTCTTACACACCCCAAAAATATTGGAAACAGGCATCTCCCTACAAAGTACTAAGGGCATCCCTGTGCTCGTGCATACACTCCAAACACCCCTATTAATAAAAAAAACACCTCTGTTTGCTTGCCCTGATAAATCTGTCTCCTTGTTTTGTCCCTAGGTTTTGTATTTGGGGATTGCAAGGAACTTTGCCACAAGTAGCTAGAGTTGCCTATTGAAATGGGGGCTGGGGGGCTGGGGATGCATCTTGTCCTGCATAGACTCACACAAACACGTTTGCATGCACGGATGCTAACACACAATGCAATCTGCTTAATATGCCAACGTATCCTTTCCAGCCATGATGACTATTTCTGATCTGTTCATACTAGAGATGGGCATGAATCAGGAAAAAGGGTGATTCATTTCAGTTCATGAGTTGCCAACCCTGACGAATCACAAATCACAAATTTATGACTATATCTTACAAACTGATGAATCAATCTGTCATTTTATTTTTGCAATTAAAACCCCATAAAATGCCCCCCAAGCACCTAGAGACAATGAAAATGCAGGGAGGTTTCCTAGCCTCTCATCTACAAGTTCAGCAAGTTAGGTGAAGTCTGGGTTTAGGATGTCTGAGTTTTGCCTCCCCACCAAGAAAGTGCTCACAGGCACCTAGATACCAAAGTTGCAGATAAACTTCTCCAAACTCTCCTCTACAATCTCTCCAACTTTTGGTGAAGATTGGGTTTCAGATATCTGAGTTATGAAACTAAAATGGTTTGGGAAAACCAAACTTTTATTTCTGTTGAGTCCCTACATTTGAATGGGTGGTTGTATCAGTCCCTCTGCAAATTCGTTTTTCCTTTTAGATTACTGGGTGAAGGAGGCATGCACGGTTACATCTTATAGGAACTTTTAGTGACCTAATTAATAGCACAACCCGTAGCATCACAGAACAAATGAAATATTAACCCAACAGTGCTCTGAAGTCATAATATTGAGTCTTGGAGGACACTTTGGGAAGGATAGTTGTTTGTCACTGCTGTCTATCAACTATGGGCGTTTATACACGACTCCTAAACTCCGGGGCAAATGGCTCCCAGCTCCGGAGATTAAAAATGTTTACCCACCAGCTCCGGAGTTAAGAGGAAATTAAGTGTGACCACGCCCACTTTAGCGCATCCCAGCGCAGCTTTCAGGTACCTGCTTTTTGGAGGTGAAAATAATTTGATCTGGTGTAAGCATAGTGAGTGCGGGGCTCTCCTGGCTTCTGTTTGTTGTTTATCTGACCCCCGCCCCTTTAAGAGATCTGAATGCTGCTGGGAACAGAACGGAGGTAAGCCGGCATTCTTTTCTTTCTTTTTTCTCCCTCCCTCACGCAGCCAGCAACCAGGAAGTGCGGAGGGGGATGGGGACAGAGGAAGAGCGACGAACCCCTAAGATCTCTGGTCCAAATTTAAGTGGCCAGCGGATCTCAGGGGTCATGTAAAAAGGCACTATGTCATGAGTGATAGTGACTTAAGGAGCCATAATGAGAACAGCCCGTTAATACTATTCCATTTTGTGTGCTGAATATATGATACAGCTTTTCTCACTGAACAAAAGCTAGCCAGGACTTCAGATATATTTACCCTCCATTCATGTTACAAAGGTGTGTTTACAAAAAAGCGAAAAAATGCATAGGAGTATTTGGGGAGTTTCCCAGGCTGAGTGGGGATTTAAATCCAGGTTTCCAGAACTCTAGCCCAGCCCTCTGTTCATTCTAACAGTGTTTCCCAATCTTTTTCAAGTCAAAACCCCTTTTTATAATAGTCGAGTAGCCAATTAAATTGGGAAAAATACTATTTTAATATGTTTTGTATACCCCATTAAAATGTCTTTTATACCCCCTGGCACATTTTGCATAAAAAGGCATTGTAATGGGGTAAAGAAAACACATTAAAATAGCTCCCCCCCACAAAATATAACTCTAGCCTAGTATATTGCTATTAATGTAATAATACATAATTGGGGGAGGGGGGCTGTAGATCTGCCTCTACCAGATAAAATTTGAGAAGGAAAAAAAATCTCAATATGCTTTACTTTTTGGGGTGTGGAAATCCCCCTTCCTTTCATTGCTCCTCCCCATAACCCACCCCAATGATGAGCTCAAAACCAAACAAACACCTCCATCTACCCCTCCGTGACTTTCTCCCTTCACTGTTTGCCCTTCTTGCCTTTTTCCTCCACAACCCAGGCATACAGTAACTACAACATGTGCATTACGTTGAATGGCCTGCGAAGTGTGTATACAATGAATACACATGGTGTGTACTTGGAAACAGATAATGTACAGGACTATAGCCAAAACAATGCTATTGAGAAACAAGCCTGCTTAAGGGAATGCAGGATTTGCAGAAGTTCATTTTATTTATTTATTTATTTATTTATTTATTTATTTATTTATTTATTTATTTATTTATTTATTTCAAAAAGACAAATATTTAAGATGGTAACAAGCTGTCATTACCATATATAAGACATTCTGCAGCGGACTTTAGGTGCTGTACAGAGATGGGGAAAAAGACAAATATTGAACTTGGAAGACTACTTTAAAAAGTAATTGCTACCCATGAGTCATTCTACTGTCTTTACAAAGAGTAATGTGTTGTTGCTGCTTGTTACAATGTTTTTAAAGCAACATATTTAGTTATTTTGTATGTTATTCCTAGGTATTTTTGGGGTTACTGTATTTTCTTCTTTTCTTTTGGCTACTCTTCATTGCAAAAACCTTAGTATTGACAAATTAGTGCCATAAAACTCATTTTTTCCACTCCACATTTCTCTAAATGTAAAAGTTAATGGACAACTATACCTGTTAGACCTATCAGCTTAACACATTGTTTTTCAAAATACAGCTATGTTACTTCCTGTTTATTAAAAAAAAGTAAATAGGTAAATTGTTGCTGCCTGATTTGTAAAGCATGTCTCTTCTAACATCTAGAAAAATGGGGAAAGGGGGAGAGAGGAGTGGGAATGGCCTAATAGAAAGGAATAGTTGAGGAAGAGGCCACGTGTCAGTAGGAAAAGCGTTTTGCTGCTGTGCTCACCAATTTATTCATTATATTTTTATTTTATGTGCCTTTCATATATGCTACCTTTCTCCCAATCAGGGGACTGAAGGCAGCTCACAGTATTTTAAAAATGGGGGGTTGGACTGGATGGCCCTCGAGGTCTCTTCCAACTCTATGATTCTAAAAAGAAAAGAATTAAAAGCATAACAAATTACAAATCAAAAGTAATTTAAAAATAACATTGATTCAAATACACCGAATGACAACAGACATGTAAAATATTAAAGGCAGGCCAAGATTAGATCCAGGGTGAGGATGTTTTGGTCCTCCAGCTGGTTTTGACTCTAACTTTCACAGTCCCTTTACCTTTGGGCATGCAGACTGGGGTGTATGGGAATTGTAGGTTCAAACATCTGGGAGTTCTGCCAGCCCTGGTCTATGTCCTTTTAAAACGTTATGCTCTCTCTCTCTCTCTCTCTCTCTCTCTCTCTCTCTCTCTCTCTCTCTCTCTCTCTCTCTCTCTCTCTCTCTCTCTCTCTCTCTCTCTCTCTCTCTCTGTGATTGTCAGGATGTATCTGTGCTGAAGATGCGAGTCTCTTCCCACGGATATGAGTTATATGGGCATGCCCTTTATACCCATCTCCGAAGGAAGAATTTCGGATCCGT
Organism: Phrynocephalus guinanensis; assembly: GCA_037367245.1. Lineage (NCBI taxonomy): Eukaryota > Metazoa > Chordata > Lepidosauria > Squamata > Agamidae > Phrynocephalus > Phrynocephalus guinanensis. The sequence goes on from CM074737.1 coordinate 35,352,372, forward strand.
TATTAGGGAAGAAGTCACAAATGGGACTGTACCTTAACGAGTCACAGAAATCGGTAGCAATTGGAAATGTTTACCAGCTGTTGACTTGTATAGTTTGCTGCCTAGAAGTAGCTAAAATATATATATGGTACCTTTTGCAAAACTGTAAGAAGCATATAATTGAATAACTGGTGCAATTAACTGATCGATGGTTTAAGTGTATAATAAGTATATATGGTACATTTGGAACATACCATGACAGACTTAAATGCCTTAATTAAATAGCTAGTGCAATTAACTGATCAGTGGCTTAAGACTAAGAGCATTGTTAAGTATAAAGGGGTGTTAATCAAAGAGCCCAGCCTCCTGGATTTCCCTGTTCATCCACTCTCCTAATACCTCTCTTGACAAACCAGCAACCAGTCTGCACATGGCAAGGCACCTTTTAAATCAGCCTAGGTGGAGAGCTGAGAACACAGAAGCTATTTGTTCTCCTCCAAATGGAACATGGAAACAGCAGAGCCTGCCTGGCTGCCTTTTTCGTTCTGTTGGAAGAGGAGGAGGCAAGTGAGGCAGATGGGAGGCGGGGTTTCCTTCACTTTGTGGACTGGAAGAAACTCTCTAGAGAGTGAATGTCTTTTGTTTCTGGCAGTATCTGGAGGTTTTGCAGCAGAGTTTTAAAAGTGATGAGTCACATTTTTGGTTCAAGCAATAAAATGGGCCATGTACAATCAATACATCTCAAATCTATCAGCAGTTATATTGATTTTAGATTTTGAAAATATGAACATAGTATGGGCCAGGCTTTCATACTCATTGATTTACTTAAAATATTTTTATATATATTTTTTATTTTATTATGAGACTTCTATACCATCCATCTTCCCGAAGGAACTCTGGGCGGTTCACAATAAGCTGAATCAAGTTCAGTCATCCAAACAACACATGACAAATACTACAAACAAACAATATTAAAATGTACAACCTTGGCAAGAACTGCAGGATGGAAGGAACTGCAGATGAGCAACTTAAATTGGCAGATAGTGAAAAAGAAAGAAAAAAAACTAAACGAGGTCACCAAAGGCCTCACGGAAGACCAGGGTCTTTAACGCCCTCCGGAAGGCCGGCAGGGACTCTGCAAGGCGCACTTCGCTGGGGAGATGGTTCTACAGGATAGGGCCTGCCACAGAGAAGGCCCGATTCCGGGTTGAGGTTTTCCGGGCCTCCCTGGGTGTGGCCACTAGAAGCGAGTGTGCCCGAGACATCCTCGGTGGACGGGCCGAAGTTGACTGCTGGGAGATTCACTCTGCCAGGTAGTCAGGTCCCAGGCCATGGAGGGTTTTATAAACTAAAACCAGGACCTTGAAGCTAATCCGGGATGCAACGGGTAGCCAATGCAGGCGAGCCAGAACCGGGGTAATGTGGTCGTACTGATGCACACCCGCCACCAGTCTGGCCGCCGCATTTTGCACCTGCTGCAATTGCCGGAGGAGATTCAAGGGCAACCCCATGTAGAGCGTGTTGCAATAATCTATCCTCGAGATCACCAGCGCTTGCACACCAGTTCTCAGGGAGTGGCTTGAACCTCTATAGGTTGCTAGTGCAGTAGACAAAAAGTATATATTATTTAGTTCTTGGGTATATCAATGTGAGTTATTGTATTTCTGTACCCAAAAGCCATGAGATATCCCAATATTGCTGTACAATGCCATGTCCACATTGCCAGCAAGTAAAAGGACAGCAATGGGTGGCTTGAATGTTGACAACACCAATGGCAGCAGTCAGGGTGGTCTACAGGATACCTTCTTGTGCTCGCTACCATCCGCAGAGCGGCACCAGGCAAGAGGAAATCCCAGAAGCAGTCTCCTTTTTTAAAACTCAGGCAGCCACTTGTCACCACTTGTTATGAAGCAATTGTCAAGACTGTTCTTCAAACAGTGTAAATGATATATTTTTGAGTCAGCGTGCAAAATGCTGAATGCTACTGCCAGCACAATATATTGGTGCCCTACTGGGCATCAATAAAATGTTGTTTCTGATGAAACCAACACACAATCCATTGCATTGGTGTTGTTGAAGTTCTGTAAATCATGATAACCAGTAGGGAAAGGAATATATTCAGAAAGTGTTTCAATCCTCTGGCAGATACAGTGGTTGCCCACCAATATACTTGCCGGACCGCAGTATATGAAAAAAGGCCCCCTGGGGTAAGGGGGGAAAGGCCTGTTTCAGGCCTCCTTTACTTACCTCAGGACTGGCGCTGCCCCAAACAGGCCTGCGAAGACCTTCCCGAGCCTTCTGGAGGCCCCCAAAGGCCCAGAAAGGCCCTCACAGACCTGTTTGAGGCAGCACGAGGCTGGGGGTAAGTACAAGAGCCCACAGCTACGTGCCCCAGGCCTGACCCAACCTGCATCCGCATATTGTGGATTATCAATTATCGCAGGTCGGGGTGGATCCCTAACCCCCACAATAGGCAGGGGGTCACTGTAATACCAAACGCCTTTGCAGTTTCCTCTGAATCGGGAATTCAAAGAATACTTCACACATTTTAAGCTGTCCATTGCTAGAGTGTAATGCTTTGTAAAGTCACAGGGAGCAATGATTCCAGTTACATGAAATATACTCAGACAGCAGTTCGCCCATATACAGTGGACCCTTGTATAACAAACAGCTTGTATAACATAAAATTTGTACAACATAAAACATTTGGGAGATAGGGGAAATTTGCTTAACATAATCGCCTATGGGGAGAATCTGTACAACATAAAATGGGATCACTTTGTTTTCAATGCATTCCTATGGGAAATTTGTATAAAGGAAAATTTGCTTAACATAATTTCATTTGGAACAAATTAATTCCTTTATACAAGGTACCACTGTACACAGCAACACATATTGTTCAAACCTGTTAAAGATTTTGCCTTTTTAAAGAAATGACAGAAGAATTACAGGACAACATGTCCTTCATGAGTGAAAAAACCAAGCTAAAGTGCTTTCAAGGCTGGCATGGCCTACTTCTCTACTGGCAAGCTGCATAAATCATACACTGTTAAGGGACTGATTCATACAGCAGGGATCCAAAAGTGCCTAGCCTATATCTGTAGTGCTTTCTTGTGGGGGTGGGGGTGGGGAGGAGTAAAAAAAAAAGGGGGATGAGCAAATATTGAGCTAAGCAGAGCATTTGCAGAAAAGAGTTAAGTCTCTGTTGGTAAAACACGATCTTTATAAGCTATATAGAAAAGGGCTTTGCATTTTTTCAAAAAAACTTAGTGACAAAATTGTAATTTTTAATTTGATTTATAAGAAATCACTTTCTTTCACTAATTGTTTTCCTTGTCATGCATGTACGTAGCACCGGGAAAATGCATCTGTCGGGTAGAGTCAGAAACCCTCTGAAGCTCACCTCTGCTCATCCCGAAACCTAGAATGAGCAGGAAGTCATCCTGAGCTCTCTCTCTCTCTCTCTCTCTCTCTCTCTCTCTCTCTCTCTCTCTCTCTCTCTCTCTCTCTCTCTCTCTCTCAGCCACACCTCTATCCCTTTTCTTCTAGCTTCTTCCCATATATGAAGCAGATGTGTGAATAATTAAAAGTTTGGACTATAACTCTGCAAAAATAGCCCTGCTGGACAGAATGCTCTGGGAGTACTACTAATCAAATAAATAAATAAATAAATAAATAAATAAATAAATAAATAACTTGTTTCTGGGCTATAGAGTGACCCTCAAAGAGCTTCCTTTGAAAATATTCAGAAACTTCAGCTGGAGTTGCTGGGATGCTAGACCTAGACGGCTGACCTGGATAGGTTCCTGACGACCAAGCCATATAGTCAACCCTTGTATAACAAATGGTTTGTATAACATAAAATCTGTACAACATAAAAAAATTCAGAGATAGGGGAAATTTGCTTAACAGAATTGTCTATGGGGCGAAATCCATACAACATAAAAATGGTCGTGATTGGGGATTTACTCTGTTTTCAATGGATTCCTATGGAAAATTTGTATAAAGGAAAATTTGTTTCACAGAATTTCATTTGGAACAAATTAATTCCTTTATTCAAGGTACCACTGTATTAATTTGTTGATGGCTGTTCAAAAGACAGCATTGCCCTTTATGGGCCAGCTGAGGCTCTTTGATCATCCCTTGCTCCTTCTCAGAGCCTGGAATGTAGCTAATTATTGTTGGGGGGGGGTTGACTGTGACTCCCAGAATCCCCTGACTGGCATGGGGATAAGTAATTTAAAAGACCAGGGGTGTTCATGGGAAATGATGTCCAAGAGAGTAACATTTTCATGACCTGCTCCTTCTTTCTCTAGAGTCACTTTTAAAAGGCCTAAGGGGGAGGCCAAAATATCCAACAGAAGGCTCTCTTCCACAAGAAGGTCCTGCCAGGTCTCTGTTCTCTGGGAACTGACATACTGATGTGTTCCCATCTGGCTTTTAGTCCTTTTTGGTATAATGTTTTATCACTTCAAGTCCGATCGTATTCTTGCATGTTTCTGTTGCTCTAGGGTTCTTTGTATTGCCTGGTTTTATGAGAGGTTTTAATTCTCTCACTTTGGGCGCTATCACACGAGGGGCAAGATGCGGGTAATGGGAAATTCCGGCTTTTGTCCTTACCTGATCCCGTGATCAAAGATGTGGGTTCCGAGTCACCACGTCCCTTGGATTCTGCTCCAATTCTGTTATGTCCCCATGGCCCTAACCTGCTTCAAGCAGGCACAGAGGAAATTTTTAAAAAATGGCCGACCAGCCCCAGGGACAGCTGCTGGGAGCTAAGGAGAAATAATAATAATAATAATAAAAAAAATAAATAAATGCCCTGACCGGCCTTTAGGCCAGCTGACTGGTGCTGGGGGGGGGGGGGAGATAAAAATAAAAAACAAAAAACAAAAAAACTCCAAACAACCGCAGGACTGGCTGGTTGGGGCTAAGGAAAATATTAAAAAATTTAAAAATGCCCTGACTGGCCCGCAGAACAGCTGACTGGTGTTGGGGGAGGGGATAAAATAAAAATAATTTTTAAAACAGCACTGACCAGCCCCAGGGCCAGCTGGTGGACACCAAGGGGGGGGGAACCAAAAAAACTGGATCATATGCACTCCCACGCTGGGGAAAATGTGCATTTTTAAGTGGAGCAAAAAATACCCAAGAGCTCCAGTAGGTCTTGGGAAGCTCGCTAGAACCCACTAAAGGGGGGCGCTATCTGGTTTGTTTGTTTTTAAGCCTGATGACCATGGGGACAAGATTTTTGGAGCTGGTTTATCAGAAAATTAGATCTGGGTTTTAAAGAGTGCATGATAGAGCCCTTTGAGGGCCTGCTGGGGGACAGTGCAAATTCATCTGTTTAATAAAAGACAAATAATCAAGCAAATTACGGAGTGTTTTGAAAGTCTTGTATTCAGTCCCCATATTCAGGATCAGTCCTAACATCGGGTAGACAGATGGCCAAACTCTATATTATAGCATATCTTGAGAAGCTGTTTCAGAGACCTCATTCTGACAGAACTTCATGCTTGATTCATTGCCAATGAATCCTAGTCATAAAACAAAGTAAGCAAATTTACAAACTCGACAAGGTGAGGGAAGTTTCTGCTGTGACCATTAGATGCCTTTCAGTGTTGAAGGGATTCCTTCTTCTAATGATATGCTGCGTATAATGTGTAAAATCCTGAGAGAACTGCATCGGGCAGCAGGTGCTACAAACTGCAGGCCTTCCATGACTGCTCTTCCTAAGCCTCTGTCCTGATCATTCCTAACTCTTGGCGCACAGAGGTGTGCATCTACCATGGGACTTTCTCCTCACCCCACCTGGCCTGCTGCCCTTGGAAGTGGCAGAGGGTGCTATTCTACCACCAGAACTGAAATGTGGCTGAAGAAGAGCCCAGTCTGCTTCTTGAAGGGGAACAGCTCGCACAGGGGAGCTGCATTTCGGCTGTCACTTCAGACAGCAAAAAACCCTTGGGCTGTTTTGTGGCTGGGAAAGACATTTTCCCACTACTAACCCCTCACTCTTCCACATTATTTTTTTACTTTTTGGGAAGAGGACACTGGAGAATGAGGAAGGAAGAGAAGTAGCAGAAATGGCATATTCAAGTGTTCACATCAAACACGTGCCAAGCCGTTTCAGGCTTTCAAAAGTTATTGAATACAAACACTTCAAAATCATGTTCACAGTGGAAAAGTTTATTTTCAGTGTCGTAGGCAGGGAGAAAGCCATACCTATACCTAGTCAGTGGGGTAGGGAGGAATGAAAACATTTATCGTCACTTGTTCTTCCTCCCCCCACTTTTTTTTTTGAATGAGAGAGGAAATGAAATCCAGGAAGCTAAATTATATATATATATATATATATATATATATATATATATATATATATATATATATATATATATATATATATATATATATAAAACAGCCTGAACTCCAGGGCAAGTGGATTAATGCAAGGTAATTCTTCGCTCTTCTCTTTACGACGTCCATGTGCCAGAGATCCTGTTTTCATAGATCAGCATTCAGCGGCAGCCCTTTCCAATCCCTCTTGTGAGGTTTCAATTGGGCCCTTGTACCTCCTGGTACCTTCTTTGCATCAACATGATTAAATAGTGGAATGCGCAGCCTGCATATTATGCTGGTGAAGGGCGGTGGGGAAACGGGGGGGGGGGAGTGGTTGGAAGAACTTGGCTCCTTTGTCAAGAGTTCACTGAAAACATCTGTTCAATCACCACGAGGCCAAAAAGGCAAGAACAATTTGAGGAAAGAGGAAAGAAAGTAATACAAAAGTTAACGATGCCAGCAGGCTGTTAATCGTTGAGGCACTCGTAAGACAAAAAGGCATTGCTTTTGAGGTGACTGTATTTAAAAAAGAAACAACAGTGTGCTGAATACAGGTCTGAACAGGCCACTTTCTCCTTCCACATAGCCCAGTATGGGCAACTTGTCCTGCTAATGTTCTTAGGCTAGCAGCTTCCATCATCTCCTACCACTGGATATGCCAACTGATACTCGGGGGCGGAGGGGGGGGGAAGGTCCAGACTGTCAAAACTAAGTGGCCCATGAGGTACAATTAACTTCTTCCTTTTCCCTTTGCTACCAGAAAGGGGAAGGCCAAGTGGTAAAATTTCTGGTTCAGGATGCATTTTCTTGAGATCATGTGACAATGCCAGTGCACAGTTCTGTCCAGGTCTATATAAGATGAGGTAAAAATCCTTCCCACTGCGCTTATAGCTGAGGCTTGAACGTAAATCTCCTCCGAGCAGTGTAAAAGCATGACTGATCGGCGAAAACCATTGTCATGACATGTTGAAAGTCCAGTTAAGACGAAAGGATTCCTGAAGATTAGAGAAAGGCCGGGTGGATTGGCACATCAAACATTCAAGCCCAAATCCTTAAGCAAATGTGATGGGGTTTCCTTAAATTTTGGAATTAGCAGGAGTGGCTCAGAAGATAATGAAATGACATGGATCACTCAGGAATTGTCCTGGGTCTTTTCATAGGCTTTCCTCTGAAACATTAATTCTGTCAATGTCGGAAATGTTTGAAAGAAGATACAGAGAATTTTGACAGGGCCAAAATCCAGGTGCACTCATTTTATTGCACTTGGGGAGAGAGTGCCTCTAGGCATGGGGAAGTCTTTCCATTTCAATTTTTTCTTACATTTACATTTTGTTAACCCAAAGAGTTGTGGCCATGAACCAGGTTCATTATTAATACAATCACATTCTGCTGGTTGCAAATTTTAATTTTAACATTTGATACCAAGTTAGAGGGCATCTGTAATGGGATATAATTTGGTTTCCTTTGAATTTTGTCCCTTATGGATGAATACACATAAGTGAAGTGCTGGTTAATAAGGATAAGCCTAAGTAAATAAATCTAAGACCATTCTCTTTGAAATGTTAAATTACTGAAACATATACAGTGCTACAGTTCAGACTTTATTTTGGTTCTCTTAAAATTACTTGCTGGTACTGAAGGAGAACCTCAGAGACTAGACAGAATCATTGTCCAGCAACCAAAATAAATGTCATTAACCCCCGTTTCAACATAGAAACCTACACCCAAGAAAATGTCTTTAGAAAATTGAAAGGATGATTTTATAGTTGTTTTTGTTATTACTGCTGCTGCTGCTGCTGTTCATTTAATGGGCTATTTTGGAATGAACTTTAAATTACTTGGGAGTTAAGCACATGAATGAGTGAGTTGAGCACATGAATAATGAGGGGAAATGACAGAAACATCTGACACTGTATGGAGAATTGTTTTAGGGTTTTTGGAAGTTGGCTCCATGGCAAAAAAAGAGGGAAGACATAGTAGTATTTCAGAGAGAAAAGGCATTCTCCATGTCCTAAATATTTATATTATTAGGATCTTTGCTATTAATACTGTCTTCCTCCAGGAAGGATGGTGCTTAGTAGAGATGGGCATGAATCAAAAAATGGTGTTTCAGTTTTTTGTTTTTTTGTTGACAGGTCCATTTCAGTTTGTTTCCATTTTTTGTGAATTTTTGGAAAAAATTTGTTTTCGTTTTTTGTTTTTTCGTTTTTCATTTTGACCCGCTTTTTGCGCGATTTTAAAAGCATTTCCATGCATGGGCATCCCCCAACGCCCCAGACCAGAGGGAAAACACTAAAAAAAGTTGATGCTGGCAGAGACACAGTATAGACTAGGTACGCAGGGAGGCTGCAAAGGCAGCGGTGGGCGTTGCCCAGGGTGCAAGGCAGCCGCAGAGTGACTGCACTGCGGGGCAGGGGAGGGTACTCACCGATAGGTATGCACGCACACACACAGGGAGGCTGAAGCTAGAGTCGCAGAGACAGCAATCCCACCTAATTCCCACCGGAGACTGCAAGGAAGACGGGGGCTGCCCTCTGTGGCTGCCAGACCTGCCCAGTCTGCAACCTGTGCATGCTATTGGTTGAACATGATCCCATCACATGGCTTGCCTCCATTTTGTGGTGGCAACATCCATTTTGTCATCCTTAAAGGGAAAAGAAAAATACATCATGATGGGAGAAGACAAAAACAAATGTTTTAAGGACCCCAACCCCCTGGTAGGTAATAATTTCAAATAATTATCGCATTATTGCTGCATTTTTATGGATGTCCAGGGTGTTTTAATACCCAAGAAATCAATATTAGGCATCTGGGAGCCATTTTGGGTCGATGTCCCCTAACTCCCCTTAAAGGAAAAAATACAGCGATCTGAGAAAAGACATAAATGCACGTTTTAAGGACCCCCACCCCCTGGTAGGTATTATCAGACAGTATAAATTATTATTGCTGGGTTTTTATGGATGTCCAGGGCATTTTTTAACATTTAAAACAGCTCATTTCATTGCGCATCACCATTAACGAAAACAAAACATAATGAACCCAATTTTTGTGGTTCTGTTTGTTTCGTTCCATTTTCATCACAGTTTTCATTATTCATTTCATTACGTAATGGAACAAATAACGGAAACAAAAAAATGTTCGTTTCATGCCCATCTCTAATTATGAGTATTTACTTTAGGCAGAATGTGTGTGAAGGAGTCCCATTATGTTATCTATCTATCTATCTATCTATCTATCTATCTATCTATCTATCTATCTATCTATCTATCTATCTATCGATCGATCTATCGATCGATCGATCGATCGATCTATCTATCTAGTAATTGCAGCAGAGATGACTATTTCTTATGGATCAATCTTTCTGTGTCTCATTTGCATCTGTGTTCTATACTGACTCAGTCCTAGGACTTTATTTCAAAAAGCACACATACTGTATCTTTTCCTAAAACAGGCTTCTTTGAATGCATTTGGTAAACAAGAACTGCTCCAGGAAACATGGGGACATGTGCAGTTTAAAGCATTACTCAGTGCTATCTGATGGGGAGATAGTTCACATTTTGGTTCACTTGTGGCACATGCTGGTGTGAGCTATTTCCTGGCAATCATGTGTTGCAGGAGAGATCACAGACCAGGCTGACCTTAATCTGTGCTCAAGCTTGGTCTTTTTGTTCTAATTCTGGGACTGCCCTTTTGGTGGTGGTGTCAGGGGCTCAGGAGTAATTCCCACACAGGCAGAAGGGTCCCTTTAGGGTAGTCATTCCCAGCAAAGTGACACTTAAGTGATCCTTTCTCGCTGTCTCCCTACACTCTATATTTCAATGCACGTGTTCGTCTAGGAAGAAAAAGTTAGATGCAGAATACATGAATGTCTCCATCTTCTTTGCTGGTTGCAATCTTTTCTGCCTACATGCATTACAGATGACCACCTTTAGACATGGCTACAGTCTAATTCTAAACCTGTTCACTCAATACATTAGTCCAAAATACTTTAAATCAGATTTATGTCAAAGTAAATGTGCTTTGGGCTGCAAACCTTTGAATGAAACAGAGCAAAGACAAAACACGAAAGTGAAGTGGGCCTCATCTTTGATTCTCAAACGGGTTCTGTATGTTTCTTTGTCAATGTTTTTAAGGAACTTGGCAAATCCTAAATCCAGGTGAAAAGCTCTATATTCCAAGGCAGTTTGCATTTACATACTAAAGTCTTACTCAGCAGCATAACATAAACAGTGAAGCTGTTTGAAGCCCTAGATGGGTCACATTTAACTGTTCTTGAACAATTTGTCATCTATATTAGGCCGTAACAAGCTTTCTCTCTCAGACACCTGACCTCATTATTCTTGTTTCTGTTGCATCATCCATTGCCTTTTTAGTAAAATGCTTGCAAAAGTATGTGATAGTTCTGTTCCCCATGTGGAAACCTAGGACTGTGGTGCTGCTAGTGGTCTCTTCCTCCTTATCTGTCACTAGGTAAATGACAGACTGTATTTTCAGAATCAACTTGCTGCACCAGGCTCAAGTCCATTTAATGCAATATGGCTTTCTGTTTCCAAAATCTCTGCTATAGCTTTGGCCTAGTGCTCCAAGTGTCCCCGAAAAGTTACAGTGAAATTGTAGAACAACATGAGGGGGGGGGGGACAAATTCTCAATATTTCTGTGAGAAGAGCAAAAACCCTACAGTGACAGTATCCATTTTACATACATGGTTAAATTCATCTCTAGCATTATCGAAGGTAACCTTTTGTCTGTAGCAGGATAACTGGGGTTAAAATTATGGTGGGCAGGCGCGGAAGGTGGTAGTAGCAATACCAGTGCCTAGGGCTGGAATTCTCATTTGTCCCCTCAGAATGGACAAAGGTAAAAGCTTACTCTGGGTCTCCGTCCGGACCTGCTTTTGGGAACTGCATTTCAAAAGAGGGAAGGGCCCATTTATGTGGCAGGAACAAAGAAACGGGGCTTGATAAATGGAGAGTGTGAGCTTGTTACTCACTGCCACAGGTCCTTAATCAGCATTTGTGCAATCCCTCTTAAAATGTGGGAGGCATAATTGGTCTTAGAAGGAATGGTTAAAATTTGGTTTGGAAGCTGGGTCCTAGCTGGTGAATATCTCACATCTAACCAAGACTGGCCATGCCATTAAGTAGAATGATATTGCTGCGCATGTAGCTAAATAGCAGATGCACCTGGAGACTGCACTACCAACCATATTAAAAATGTTATTATTATTTTTTGGAATGCGGTACTCAAAAATCCTCCAGCCAGGATTTGCTAGTGGCCATGCCGCCTGGTGGATTCTGTAGTCTACGTCATTTTTGAAGTTAGTAAAGATGACAGTTTCACATGATGCTGATTTGTAGACTAAAAACGCCTGAAGCAAAGTGAGGTGGGATAGGGGCTTTTTGCATTTTCCTTTGTATGAATGGAACACTTGTTAGGAAGCTGCCATGAACTGTAGCTTCTCATGGTGTCTGAAAAAAATTGGAACCAAGTTAGCTTCCATATCCTGTCTCGTTTGGAAGCCATTAACTCAGTGGTTCCGAACCTGGGGGTCAGGAACCCTTTGGAGGTCGAATGACCATTTCACAGGCATGAACCCTTTGGTGGTGGTGGTGGTGGGTGGTGGTGCTGGTTCATTTGAGTCAACAGTTCTTGTGCACTAAGTGGAGAACAAGAATTGAATGACCCAGTGGGTGTACCGTTGTTAACCACTCCGGATTCCTTTTAGAGTAGTAGTTCCCAACCTAGGAGTCGGGACCCCTTTGGGGGTTGAATGGCCATTTCATAGGGGTCGCCATGAGCCAGTGAAGAAAAGGGCACAAATGGCTTGGGTCTGGAGGAGGAGGCGGAAGGGGAAGAGTGAGTTACTGCTTGATAGGTTGGAGGGGATGTCAGTCAATGGCACCAGATGCTGCAATTGGCTGAGGGTGCCTGTAGACGGAAGTTCTCTATGGCACCTGGGGCAGTGGCCTGCCAAAGTGGCTTGTGGCCTCTTCCAAGCAGGGCAAGGGGTCACCACAACATGAGGAACTTTATTAAAGGGTTGCGGCATTGGGAAGGTTGGGAACCACTACATTAACTAGTCCCAGTCTGAATATGGTGGGAAGCTTTTGTTTTCTACAGCTTTTTGACTTGTGTGAAAAGAGAAGCAAAATGTGGCTTTGGTGGTTAGGGTGCGTCGACTCCAGTGGGAAAGACCTGGGTTCAAATTGCAGCTTGGTCATGAAACTCACAAGGTGAACTGGGCCCACCTGTGTCCTTCAGCCTAAGTTACTTCACTGGGTTGCTGTGAGGATATTAATGGAAAGGAGGAGGAGCTACTCCATCTTCAGCTCTTGAAAGAAATGATGAGCTATCAATATATCCCATAAATAATAAGTTTTTCAAAATGACTAAATAATCTGTTGAGATGAAGGCTCATCATCCAAACACAGCCAATATGTTTTTCTGCCTCAGAGCGGGAATTTTTGCATCCATCTAAGGCAAGAGGGATTCCAGCCTGAGGCTTTCTAAGTCCTTTATTCAAACCCACACAAGATTTCCCAGAGGAATAGAGAAATGCACTAGGATTGAGATATTTCAAGTGACTTAATGAATGGATAGTAAGAGTATCATTTGAAGTTGTATGTTTCAAGGGGATTTGGCTGATACCGCCAGTCCCCCCTCCCTTTTACAGCTCTTTTAAAAAACAAAATCAGAAAGATGCACAATGCACATTTTTATAAGGGGCTTTTCAGAGGGCATAAATATATGGTTGCTGACATTTTGCCTCTAAGGACCCTTTTGAACATATTATCTCCAGAGCATTGCTCCAATCTGACTGTTTAAAATAGAATAAGTTGGGAAAACTCCCTTCAATGTGTTTTCAATTGCAGATCATGGCACTTTCGTCCAACAATTTTGAGGAGATAACTTTTAATTACAATAATAAGAACCACATGGGCAGTTGATTGATGCAAACCCGATGTGTTCTCTTACTTTATTAATCTTTTTAATTAGAGTCAAAAGAATGTTTTATCTGTCGGGAAGGAGATGAGATGGGCCGTGACGCTCTGCTGCACTTCTGTGACTGCAAAAACTTGATTGCTCACCAGAAATGTCTTTTAACTTGGATACAAAAGGTAAGGGAACTGATGCATAATATGCCCTTCCAGTTTAGCATATTTGAGCTTTCAGTCTGCCTGCTGTAGTGTGCATGGTAATTATATTCCAAGCAACATTTATTATTCTCTCTATTTGGATCACTGTTCCACAATCAAAAATGCACCTTGTCACTCACCACAGCCTCAGTGGTTTTCCAAATAGTGGGGCTGTAACTCTCCAGATACTTTTGGATTACAAATGCCATCATCCCTCAGCACCAGCTAAGCTGGCTATGTCAAATGGGATTTGCAGACCAACACCATCTGGAGCGCCGCATGCTGTTCATCCCTACAGTTATTCTGAAAGCCTTTTGAGATCAAATTGTCTGACAGTTGTCTTCTCAAACCCCCCCCACTCCACAACACCATTACCACTCTGTCCTAAAAGAGAGACCCATTCAATTGCACAGACATTTAATGTTTTCTGCAATGTTTGTTGGTGGCTACTATAGTTCCTTTCAATTTCTATGGCATGGTGTGTGCGAGAGATAATGTTGGCTGCTTTGCCCCAAAACTTGGCATATATCACTCATAAATCGTGAGTCCATGACTTTTGAAGGAAACAAATAAATATAACCTGAAAGCAATTCTCTTAACTGGGACAAGTAGGTGAATGTAGTTTTAAAACTAGTGTCCTCAAACTTTTAAATAGGGACCTTTAGTTTTATGTATAGGTCATGTATCTCATTGGGTTGGAGCACCATACTGCAGAATCAGGGTTGGGGGTTTATATTCCCACTGTGTTTCCTGGGAGAAAAACCAACTGAGATTAATCAGAGCAAGGGTGGCTAATGGGGTGATATGCCCTGCCATCTGTGCAGACTTGGGCAAGCTGAATGACCCCACAGTATCAGCAAAAGAAGGGCTTTTGCTAACTGATTCTTTCTATCTAGAGCGGGAATCATGGTGTAAGTTTGTTGTTGTTGTTGTTGTTGTTCTTGTTGTCATCGTCGTATGCCTGTGTCAATGGTAGTGAATAGTGCCACAAGTACTGGACTCGACTTATGGATAGAGTGAAAAAGATCAGTGCAGGAAATAAACAATGTTAGGTCAGGAGAGGGGAAAAGAGAGTGACTTAAATTAGGGGATAGTGTAAAGAATTGATTTGTTCTCTAGGTGAAGTTCGATCCATTAGCTGTTGGCCAAAGTCCTATTGGTGTTGTGTACGTTTTGCATAACCTACCATTGCAAACTGCTGTTAATTGCCAAGGTGTCCAGGAGCACCTCAACTGAATGCCCACCAAACAACTGGTTGCACAGCCAAAGGCACCTTTGTTATCGGGAAAGGGAAGTAGTTATAAGCAACAAATTATAAATTGTTACTAGTTAGTTCTAACCCCTAACACCATCATGTGTGCCACCAAAGTCCCCCATGGGTACTGGGGCATCAAAAGATCCTACTGGCCTGAAATAAATGTAGACTCCAATACTGTCGACCAACATAATTTTATTTACTGAACTAGTAATTCGTTATAACTCCCTCTCTTTTCTAATGGCTAGATCATGGGCCCAAAAAGTGGATGTGGCTGTTTCACTCTCCCTTTGGCTTGTGACATTATCCCAAAGTCTCAGGTTTGCCCATGTCTCAGCTAGTGACTGTAAGCTAGATGAGTAGCACCTGTCTCGAAAGTGTGGAGACTCAAACTGCTGCTCCAGTTTGAGGTCTCCACAGTGCACAGCTGCATGGGCGTTGGAGTTGTGATCTGGGGGAGGGGGGTTGACTGCACTTCCACTGGCATTGCAGAGACAACTGAAACAGCTCTGGCCAAAGACACTCTGGCACCAACACCCAAATCTGCTTCTTTGCACTTTCCTACGTCTTCTTCTTCCACTCTGCCTCTAGCCACCTTCAGTCTGGCTCCTGTTCCAGACCTGTCAAGTGTCACATTTTTGGCAGGACATTCACGGATCAATCACAATTTTTCCGCCGTCTTCTCAAAAAATGATTTTTCTCTGAAATGTCCCGCATTTCCTGTGGCGGGCGGCTGAGCTCCAGATGCTGCTGGGCGGCTGGGCGCCCGGCCAACAGGTGGCCCTCCAGAGAGCACTTCTCCCTGTGCAACCCCTAACCCAGACGCCACCAGCTGTCCGGATTGGTATATATATCCCCTAGAAAGCCGAGACACGTAGGTCACAGTGAGGATTTTGAAATCACTGCAAAAGATTCTGGGAACCCCATATGCAATTGAGGCTCTGCCTCCTGAACCAAAGGGCCCAGTTGGCAGTGTCCTGCCTCCCTCGTGCTCCCAGTCCCGGGCACCCATGGGGAACACTTGACAGCTATATGCAGAAAAAATATTGCTACTAATTTGCCATCTATTGTGGAATTGTATACCACACAAGCTAAAAAGAGGGCGATGAAAATATATACAGATTCCACACATCCTGGACATAACCTGTTTCAATTGTTACCCTCAGGGCGACGTTTTAGGGCATTGCACACTAGGACAACTAGATATAAAGATAGTTTCTTTCCAAGTGCTATCAAACTGTTGAGTAATTAATTTTTACTTCTCTTCTTCCTTTTTAAATAATGGGTTATATTGTATTGTTGTACTGTGTTTTTATTGTTGACTATATGATTCTTATATTTCCTTTTATATAGAGAGAGCATATTTTACCAAAACAAATTCTAGGTGTGTCCAACCACACTTAGCCAATAAAAGTATTCTATTCTGATTCTGATTCTGATCAGATACCAAAGTTGCTCATCTCCTCACACCCTTCTCCTCCCTTTATCCCCTCTGTTTTCCCCTCCTAACCCATGCAAGCTCCGTTGTTTCCTGTGGTCCAGTCCCACCCTTAGCCTTAAGTATCTGGGGGCTTCCTGAAGGTTCCTGTGCCCCCCCCCCGGGGTTCTAAGGCCAGTGCTCCCTTCTGTTTTGGGATTGTTGGCCTCCATTAGTGACTTCACTACTGGCCATCCCACAGGAGACTTCAGGAAATATGGAGAGCAACCAGATTAATCCTGTTATGCCCCAGTGTTGATGGCACAGGAGTAGGCTTGACCTGGGGTTCATTGGGGCCCCTTCATGATGAACAGCAGTAAAACAGTGATTTGAAAAGACTTTTAATCCTCAAGCAGATTTTTCCTTAGTGACTAGCTGTATAAGATAGGTTTTTTAAAATGGGATGGTTTGTATTTGTGTTGTTTTTAAAATCTGTTTTTGTGATGTTTATTATTTTAAAATATTTTTATAACTTAGTGTTTTTAGCTCTCAGATATTGCTTTTTTAATTATGTAAGCTGTCTTGGAGCCTTTTTGAAATAAATGTCAAGTAAAGCTATTTTAAATAAATGAGTAAGAATGTACATTGGACTCAGTTTATTCTTGCATGCTAAATAGTAAATTATGAACAAATTCCTCACAGCAGAAGTGTGATTTTTTTAAAAAAATTTTTTACCTCAGTGAGAATGTATACATTTGCAAAATCAATTTCGTATATAATTCTATGAAACTTAAAATGGTGTTACCTGCTATTTTGTTACTTCATGGACTTTTTAAAAAGTAGGATTAAAAATTGTTTACATCTTTGTATTAAACTGTACTTCGTGCTTAGTTACAGAATCAGCAAAGATGCAACAGACATTTTGGACAAATTGTGCAAATTTTAAGCAAAAAGAGAGAGAGAGCTCTTGATGTCTTATCCCTGTGCTAGAGATAAGAACTTTTGTAGGGATTTGATTCAGCAGATTGTTCTGCAGCATCCGAATAGCACACTTTGACCATTAATGAGACATTAACCAGATGTTTCACATTCCTTATTTTAGAACAGGATTTTTCCAAGTTGACACAACAACTAGCTTCTAATTCCTTTACTGACTGACAATCTGTTTCATATAGCCAAGCCCTTTCTGGAGACACTGTAGATTGAACCTGGCATGCTGGGCATGCAGAAGCCATGTTTTCTATCTCTAAGCAATAACATTTTTGCAGGTACTGCCAAGTCAGTGAGGGGAATGAGGGGCATGCCGCAGACAACTGACTCTCAACATAGTTGGCTAATGTGTAAATAATAATTGTCCAGAGATGTGTTATCATAAGAACTAAGAGCCTGAGGAAGTAGTTCCTCTGTTTTTGTGTTTTTGTTCTTTTGTGAATGCAAAACCATATTTTGTAGAAGTCTCAAGATACTGGGTATAAACAGGTGTGGTGTTGACTTTGAAGAGGTTTTCAAACCCCCCTAATATGAGACATATGTGGGGAATATTCTGTGTTAGCACTAGTAAGTATGTCTGTGGAGATTCTCAGTCATCCAAGTGAGTCTATCTGGAAGCTGAGTCATGGCAACTGGACTTCTTTTCTTGAGAGACTGAAATGTTTTGCTGCTCATCCAAGCAGCTTCATCAGTCTAAGCACTAGTCAATGTAGCATAGAATCAGTGCTTCTAAAAAAATCAAATAAAATGATTGTCTGTATTCTCCAAGGACTTTACAGGTATAGAATGTAACTTAGTTTATCTGAAGAGTGTTCCAATTTATGTCAGATGAGGAAGTTAGTCTGGTGGCATATTGCAATGTGATCACTCTCATTTAAGAAAAAAAAACAGAAGAAGTTACCATGATTAGGTATTACTTCTCTATTATATCAACAGTATATTAGGCTGTGGTATTCAGTGTGTATAATAAGTGAAACAAAACTAAGGGATTTCTTATCTTGAAATAGGGTTAATGTGTCTAACTTGCTTTAATTCTGTGCGAACAGGGTGTTATGTCAGGAGCAGAACAACATACTCATATAACCACGTTTCTAACATTTGAATCAGTGGAGCAACTCCCTGGGTAGTAGATTGAGAAATGCAGCCTTTGAAAACACAAGCTGCAATTGTGGATGCTTTCATGCTTGAATAACTGAGCAAGATTACGGATTAGTGCAGAATTCACATGACACTTTACCGCACCATCATTTGGCGCTTTAAAGCTTATCTACACATTGTTGAGAATCATTTGACATCATGTTCCACTTGAGTATGTACCTTCAGAACACAGAGAGAACAGACTACTGTATATATTCAAATGATATTTTGTCTAAAAAATAAATAAATCAGTCTCTATAGGTGGGAAAGCCAAGACATCGAGAAGCCACCTGGACTTGGAATGTTTTAGGAGGAAAATGTGACAGTCAGGAGAGGTGACAGTTACATTTATTTTGGTCCTGACACCGGTATTCATACACTTCATAAACTTCATGGAAAGACCTTCAGATTAATACATTATAAGTAGGGGAGAAAGTAAATGATAAATTTGAACATCAAGGCAGCGGACTTGGGGCCTGTCAAGATGGGGAAATTTGGAGCAGTCCCTATGTGTGTGTGTCATTGCAGTCATGACCGACTCTTCGTGACCCCATGTGGTGGAGTTTTCTTGGCAGGAATACTGGAGTGGCTTGCCAGTTCCTACTCCAGGCACCTACAGCACCTGGTATTCACTGGTGGTCTCCCATCCAGCTACTAACCAGGGCTGACCCTGCGTAGCTTCCGAAATCAGGACAGATTGGATGTGCTGAGGGCATCTAGGGAATCTGGTTCCTGCATACACGTTTCTTATCTTTTATCTTTTTAGAACTGCTGGATAGCTCAGTGATTTAGATTTTTGGCTGCAGAGCCAGAGGCTGGGAGTTCAATTCCCTCTGTGCCTTGTTGAGAGGGGCTAGATTTGATGGTCCATTGGGTCCCTTGGAGCTCTGCAGTTTAGTGGTGGTGGTGGTGAACTAGTACGATCTATTTTATCTCTCACTTGAGTAATCTTTCTGTTCACACTGATGGATGTTTCTTCTCTTGTGAGAAGGGTCCAAACAGGTTTTTGGATCGCTCCAACTTGTCCAGCTTTCAATTAATGAAACTCCTCTTTGTGCCCCCTTTCCCACTTGTTTTCAGCAGGCTGCATCAAATTTGCTTTTTCGTTTAAACAAATAGTGATATAGCAAACCAGCAGGGCATCTGGCTAGTATAGTACACATAATACTGCCAATGTATCTCATTTTTCATTCTTATTTTAAAGGAGAGAAGGGGTGTGTTTTTTCAATTTGGAGGGGGGAGAAATAAGAGAGAGCAATTCATCAAAAGTCTGAATTGAGGAGAAGAGAGGCAGGCAAACCAACTCTTCTCCAGCAGATAACAGCTAGGCCAATGATGCTTGCAGAGCTTTGCCAATAGGAAACGCACAGGGAAAAAAAATTAAAAAACAACAACCTCCTTTTCTCAAGATGGCCGGATCAAGAGGCTAGGACAAATGGTTTCATTTCTGAAACAAACAAAAAATGGTGTTTTGTTTCATTTCTTGATGACACACTTTTGCTGTTTCATTTTGTTTCGTAAGGTTTCATAAGCTTAAAAGGTAAAGGTAAAAGTCCCCCCCCCCCGCACATGCGTGCTAGTCGTGTCTGGCTCTAGGGGCAGTGCTCATCTCCGTATTCAAACCGAAGAGCCAGTGTTGAACAAGTCAATGACAAAACAGCATGTCATTTTTCGTTAGGTGCCCATCATTCGTGTTGACCCATTTGAATCAATGTAACTTATAGAGAATTTGACTCGAAAATACTTAATGATTCAAAAGGACAACTAGTATGATTTAATAAGTTTATCAAAAGGATTTTGATGAATGTGTTAAAACGTAACTTTGTGCTGCCATTGATGCTCCAAATGTACTACTTACTTTTGAAGGAAGTTGTTACTTGTATTTACTTACATCCAGGCTCTTTTAAGACTGAGAAAGGTGAAACCAGGATGAATCTAGGATCTCACTTTATTTAACAGACATCTCTGTTTACTGCTAAGACACAATGCTGGGTAGCTTCCTCACAATATATTTTAATTAGAGAACAGATGATATTAAAGTTTTTTTAAAAAAAATCCACAGGAAAGTTGAAATATTTATCAGTCTGTCACCCTCAGCATGAGAACGTACATTGAAAGTGCAGCAGGACTTTCTTCATCTCCGGATTCTAAGAACGGTGTCTTGGCACACATTTCCACACACGTGTTTGTCGTATCTAACTGATTAAGCCATTGAATTTAGTAATAATGACTGTAAATCAGCCATCTGTCAAAGATAAGAAATGTCTAACTTTAACCCTCAGGCCACCACAGATGCTTTTGCCTGATGCCCACAACGTTCCATCGGTTTTGCAAAAGGGGTGGGAGGGGGAAAATGGCATCAGCCCAAAAACGCACAGAGGAGAACACATTCCTTTCCCTATGATCTTACAAATGGCTGGGGGGGTTTTCCCCTCAGCCTCCACCTTGCTTTTTCAAATTGCCGTTTCACTAGGCAAGCTTTAATGTAATTAGGTTTTTTTTAAAAAAAAATTCATCATGTTTGTTAACTTTCTTTTGGCAAATTGCTTTACATGGGAAAAGCATACTGTACCTCCCCTCCACCCCTCTTTCATTCTACAAATGTGCTTTAGCTCATTGTAACCGGATTTTTAAAAGAGTGGTTTTGACATTTCAGCTTTGAAAAGGGGCACTCACGATTGGTGAACTTATTGGCCTTAAAAATCCTGTCATTTTCTTTCAGTTGCCAGCTTACAATAACTAGCTGGAGCTTGGGAAAGATATCCCATCGTATATATAGAATAACTGCCCGTGTCATCCAAAGTGATTGAGAATGTATTAGGAGTTGGCAGTCCAACAGCCAACCTGAAGAGGTGACCATGTTAAGCCTTTTGCAGCAGCAACCCCTTTGAACTTTCAGCAATGAAATCATCACATTCAGAAATATGGAGTGAAAAACCCTTGGTCTTTCAAAGATCCCCATTCAGATTCATCTCTGTTGGTGTTTGTAATTCCATCTGCCTCCTCACTGGTTGAGGAGGTCTGCAAACTGGCCCAGTGTAGACTGAATGGCACTTCTCCTGCAGCAAAAATATCTCTGCCAGGATCAGGATTAAACTAAGGGTGTTTATACATGACCCCTAAGCTCCGCTGCAAATGGCTGCAAGCTCCGGAGCTTAAAAATGTTTCCCCACCAGCTCCGGAGTTTGCAGACAATTAAGTGCGACCCCGCCCACTTTAGCACGACCCAGCGCACTTTTCTTGTACCTTCTCTTTGGAGGTGAAAAATATTTGATGCGGTGCAACGATAGTGAGTGCGGGGCTCTCCTCGCTTCTGTTTGCTGCTTTTTGGCTCCCGCCCCTTTAAGAGCTACTTTTACAGAGACGAGGGGGTTGCGCTTGATGGCCTTACAGAGACGAGAGGCAGAACGAGGTGAGCGGCATGCTTTTCTTTCTCTTTTTCTCCCTCCCTCACGCAGCCAGCAACCAGGAAGTGCGGAGGGGGTGGGGACAGAGGAAGAGCGACGAACCCCTAAGATCTCTGGTCTGAATTTAAGTGGCCAGCGGATCTTAGGGGTCGTGTAAAAAGGCCCTAAGAGGTATACACAATTCATACTACCCCTGGGTTTCTAGTTGAAACTGGTTGTCTCATTGTGGCAAGATAGCAATGTTCTTATTTGTTGCTACTAGAGATAGAAACAAGGCATGCTCAGTTCCTTATTTTTTATCACTTGACAGAATTTTTCAAATCCCACAAAACTCCCTGCCTCCATCATAACAGTGAGCAAAGGAATGTTTCCCTTCCCCATAAAAACCTTTGACCATTTACATGGCATACCGCTGCTAAGGTATTCTGCAAAGAACTTGGATTGTTTCTCTTTAAGAAGCAAAGCACACACAGAGATGCAATGGTGCAGAATGCGGTGGCCAGATTGGTGGTTGGTGCGGGCAGATTTGACTGCATCAGCCCAATTCTGTCCCACTTGCATTGGTTGCCCATTGCCTCCTGAATAAGGTGTTGGTTTTGGTTCACAAAACCCTCCATGGCTTGGGACCTGAATATCTGGCAGAGCACATCTCCCAAAAGTCAGTGTTGGCCTGGCCTAGCAGAGCTTCAATGGCACTCTCGCTCCAGGAGGCCACTCCTAGGGAGGCCTACAAGGTTGCTACACACAACCAGTCCTTCTCAGTGGCTGGCCCGGATACTTGGAACAAGTTGCCTAGCGAGATTCACCAAGCTCCATCCCTAGAAGCCTTCAAAAAGCAGTAAAAACTTGGCTCTTCATAGAGCATTCAGCAACTGCTAATGTCTGTTTTGTGTTCCCCCATGTTTTAATTTTTTCGGATATTATTTGCTTTCTGCTGCTTGCCGGGTTATTTGTCTGTGTTTATTTGGTTGTCTTTATTGTATTATTGGTTTGAATTGTATTTGTATTCATGAGTTATCCATGTGTTGGTTTTATTGTACATGTATGGTTTTCTATGTAAACTGCCCAGAGTTCCCATTGGGAAAATCGGTTGTGGTATAGATTAAATAAATAAATAAATAAATAAATAAATAAATAAATAAATGTAATGTAATGTAATGTAATGTAATGTAATGTACAGCAAGCACAGGAGGCCGGACTGATAATTTTAAAAGATGCAAAAACCCCATCCAATGCATCACATTTTAAAAATTCTGTGGAACAAAGGAGCAGCTTTTGTTCCAATTATGCAATTTGTATCAAATGGTCAAGCAGATGGCCGTTGATAGTTGATGGCTCTTGCGAGGTGAGAAACCACCACCACCCCACCTGGAATGCCTAGGTGGAAGAGACAAGGAAGGATTTATGTCCTCAACTGCATCAAATAATCGGCCTGTGGCTTGCTTAGTAGTAAGAATTGTGATCAAAACAACAGCTTTGTTTGTGAACAGATTTGTGATGCATACACTCCCATTAAGATTAGAAGAAAACTCTTCTGGTACTTATTCGAGAGCTGCCTTTTCATTGCCCTGAAACACAGCAGTTACTCAAGGTCAATGACATTCTTTTTGTTATTCTGTCTGCTTTGGGTTATGCGGTACTCATTTCTCTGAATCGCATATTTAAGGATAAGAATTAGCTCCACTTTTCTCTTGAAACAGTCCTGGGCTGTTGCCTTCATATGTGCAGACAGCCAAAACCATGGGAACAGCATAAGGGCTATTCAGATGGATGCGCCCTCCCAGCCTGGTACCAGCAGCGCAGCAGTAGCAATAGCCAAGGAGAGGGGGGCGGGGAAACCCCCCCCAAATAAAACACCCTTCTGGCCTGGTAGGTGCCCTCAGACAGTTTTTGCCTACTTTTAGGGCCGGGAATCGGTTTTTTTTTTAACTTTTAAAAACTTTTTTTCTGTGCCGCTTGGCATTGCGCGATGCAAGTAACGAGCACGACAAATCAGACCAAATTGTTCGTCGGTTCGAGCTCGAAGTCTGGGGCAGTGATTCCCGTTACCGTTTCCATAGAGTAACGGAAACGAGTAACGGAAACGGAAACGGGAATACCGCTAAGTCGTGCCCATCTCTATTAGCAAGCTCTATTTACTGATCAATATACATCCAATGACCTTGTACATATATAAACATTGTGAAGCTGCAGGAAAATATAAGCCCCGTCTAGCGATAGAAAAACAACCATGCCTTCTAATGAGCATAGATGAGCCCAGTTTTTTTGGGGGGGGCGGGGGTTATTGCCCTGTTAAAGACAAAAAGGGTGAGAATACTATAGTCACCCATGTAATAGAATCTGAGGGTGAGATTGAGAGGGATTTTATGTTTGAGATTAGAATTAGTAGCCCAGAAGGTAATTCACACTCTTAAATAGAAAGGTGTATTTGTTCAAAATAAGTGCATCATTTACCTACTTCCTTTGTTGCACCAAGCAAACCTTTCTCTGTGAGGTTTGTTTAATATGTTCTAGGCACAGCCAGCTCTCTGTTAATATCCTTTTCATTCACAGACTGTTGACTGCCAGTATCCTAATACAGTTATGGGGTCTTGTACAAATTTATTCATTCATTTGTTTGCTCATTTGTTCATTTTCTTTGTTTATATCTTGCCTTTCTTCTAATAAAAGTCCACAAGGCAGTATACAACAATTTAAAGTACTTGTATAAAATTTCAAGAAATTAGGACATTATAGTGACTGAATCAAGAGAATGTTAAAAGCACAATTAATTCAAAAAATTAAAAGCCTGTTTAAAATACATGACTAGAATAAAAGACGGGGGGGGGACAAGTTGCTACGAATTCTAAAAAAATAAATAACAGAATCCTGTGTTGTTTAGAGGTTAAAAACCAACTTAAAAGGAAAGGTATTCACCTGCCAGTGGAAGATGGGTGGTGGTGGGGAGGGTCAACCTAGCTTTGTGAGCCAGGGAATTCAATAAAGTGGGAGCAGCCACTGAAAATGCCCCCACCTGCCTGCAATGGCAGTGGGACTGAGAGAAGCCTTCCCTCTATTTGAAACGCCTGTACTACCCTTGAAGACATTAGTCCTTCTAATTGGAGAATGTTTTATAAGCAAATAATTGATGCCTTAGGTAGTGATACACCACTCCTGTTCATAAACCTCAGGTGGGTTTCACTTTGCAAACAGAACTGAATATACCTTTCACTGAACCCATATGGAGTTCTCAACAACATCAGAACCGTCTGCTTACAAAGCATCTATGATTTAAGGATGAAGAGTTATAGACAAGTTTTATTCTTAACGAGATCCCAATCTAGCTTGATCAACAAAGGACCAAGATAGAGCTACTCCCATCGGAGTGAATTTCCAGGGCAATTTTTGATGTCCACTTGTCCAGTGTCCACTGTCCAGTCCAGTGTTCTCCCTCTCTAAATACAGCCATCCTAATGCATTTCCTTTGGGATGCTGTTTGAACCATTCTTTCTTCCCAAAATCACTCTAGAAGGAATAGAATGCTCGAGGCTGACAGCAGTGCCTTTTTCAGTTGTTAAAAAAAAAGCTTGAAAGAAGGCAGAATTAGCCCTACCATGATGCCCAATGAAGCATTTGTCTCAAGTGGTCAAGTGCTGGTGTAGACGTGCCAGATGTAGCTGTCGTCACTTGGCTATGATAACAAAATATGGTAATCTGTAAATATCACAAAATGGCCCTATTTAATTCTTGATTTATTTAGAATGAATCAGTTGTCTCGCCTATACCATAGTCGTTTCACATTCTTGTAAGTTTTTTAGGTAATTTTAAAAGCTTTGTCCAGTAGTTCAAATTCGGATTATTGGAAGACTTGGCATTTTGAAAGCTTTAAGGCGGAAAAATACCCACGATGTATGAAAATGCTGTTCCCTCTTTTTTACTCTGGTTGCTGAGCATCTCTCCAGTGCAAGGTGACTAACAATTGAACAAGATGACTGACCCAGGAGACAGAATAAAGAACTTCTCAGTGGTGGTTTTTATAGCCTCTGCAGTCGCTTCTGAAGTTTTCAAATGCAGATTTGAGCATTTCAAATACTGTGAAATGGAATATTATTCCGCTGTTCTTTACAGCTCTGGAACATGCCTTTCCCTTCTTGGCTGTAAAAATGAAACTACAAGATCTGATTATGCTGTTCCGAGAATATTTTGCCATAGTTAGTGATGGACAACGTTGGACAGGAACCATACAGGAAAAACTGTTCCTGTGCCGTGGCATAGTAAATCAAGTGCTTTTGTATTTGCTTATCCTCTTGGCTACAGTATAATACAAGGAACTCATATTTCAAAATTAGCTGATGGTTTCTTTTTTTGAGATCTGCTGTACTTCCCTGCTTGGAAGCCATGCTTCCTGTTAGCATTTCAGAGATTGTTTAAAAAATAATACTGATCTAAAAAAAAATCTATTAATTTGCTATCATCTGAGAAAATTTCTTACCTTTCCCCCTTTCGTCTTCACATTTAAATAACAAGTTTGTGCACTAATACACTTATTTGGCAGTGTCAGGATGGTGCATTGGGATTGAACTGGATATTCAGAAGGCAGTGCAAATGTCAGGTGGTGGTTTGAGTGAAATGTAGCTCTAGACATGTATAGAATGGTATTGAATTTTGTATTTTTGTCTTTAAAATGGAAATACTTTCAATTTGGGAAGGACGAATGCAGAATTATGATTCAGAGTACACTTTCTAGTTTGTTTGTGGTGTGTGTGTGTTGTGTCGTTACAGTCGTGACCGACTCTTCGTGACTCCATATCCATGGAGTTTTCTTGGCAGGAATACTGGAGTGGTTTGCCAGTTCCTACTCCAGGCGCCTACAGCACCTGGTATTCCTTGGAGGTCTCCCATCCAAGTACTAACCAGGGCCGACCTTGCTTAGCTTCCAAAATCAGGCAAGATCAGATGTGCTTAGGGCATCCATTGCTAATTCAAATGTCTTTTCTTGGTTCTCAAAAATCGTCTATAGAGCTACATTATATCCTACCATTCTTTCCCAAACCCTCTAATAATCTTTTTGATGTTTCCTTTCCATACCCAGTCTTCTTTATTTCAACATTTTTCCTTTCCATCTCCCAGGATTCCATCTGGCTATGCAGCCAATGCCTTCATTTGTATGACGTGTTGCGGGGAAACCAAGACCAAACTTGGCAGAATATGACCAAAGTTCTCTTGCTTAATGTAGTAAATTGCACCAAAATAGACATGTTGATTTAAGCGGGGTTGGTAAGTCAACTTCTCTGTAAATTCCATTAATGCAAATGAGCCTACTCTACCTGTAACTTATTTTAGTATAGTACGGATCTGGTCATCTAGCCAAAAACCTGATTTGACCTGTTCTAAAAACCATACTGAATTTCCTGTCCAGACAATGAATTCCAAAACACGTATTTATTACCCTCTGAGTGTGCAGTGGTACCTCGACTTACGAATTTAATCCATTCCAAAGGCATGCTCTTAAGTCAAACTATTCTTAAGTCGGGGTACCTATCTAAACAATTGAAAAAAGAAGTTAAAATTAAAAAAATGAAAACAAAATTGTAGGTCGAGCAGACCATATCTAAAATTTGTAAAGCGGCAGTTTTGTGCCAACAGTTTTGTGCTCTTAAGTCGAATTGCTCTTAACTCGAGCTGCTCTTAAGTCGGGGTACCACTGTATTTTCTTAGAGAGTGAATTAAAATAAACAGTCACCAGACAGCTGTTTATTTTAACAAGCATTTTTCTTCATTGTCTTAAGCCCATTGTGCATCTTACAGCCAATTTTAAAAGGGAGCATTTCAGTTACTCAGTAGACATGCAGAAAATGACTCTCAAGAGTACATGACTGGAGTCAGATAAAATTAAACCCTACACATTGCGGGGGTTGAGAAATGTAGAGCAATGTACATTGAGAATTGTAGACAGGCCCTACATTTGGGTCCAATTGAATCATGTTGAGACGGAGGGTAGCATACAGGGATGAGAAGTTGAAATGTTTCCTCCTCACTCTGGTCCCTGACTGCTGCTATTAACACCAGAGGGGAAAACCAGCAGACCTTACCTCCAAAAGGTAATAATAGATGGTAGATGGTTTTCCCTGTGACTGTACTGGGGAGGGAAAATTTAAGCTTCCTGGAAATTGTCACCTAATATATAAACCCCTCCCATCTCAGGGGACTGCAGAGAAAGCTATTTGGCTTCCATTTCTTCACACGCTCAGGCTCTGAAAAAAAAAATTCTTTCATTTTACTCTTCCCCCTATTGTTTACCAGGGGGAAAACCTAGCATCCCATTTTGACCCTGAGAGGATAACATTAATTGCCATAAGGAGATTTGAACATCCAGCGTCCAAAGGCAGATCTTTGTCACAGAGGCTCATCCCGGACACAATAGCATCGAGTAATACCACACAGCTGTCCCCATTCAACCTTTAAAAAGAATTTAAAAACAATAGAAAGACACAGATATCTGTGTTCTTTCTAGTTTTTGCAGACAGTGTATTAAGAAAACATTGTTTTAAATGAGAGCACGGGCGCCTCTGGGATGCATCATTCTAACTGTGCCGAAGACGTCTCTCTCTCTCTCTCTCTTTCTTCTTCTGAGTTTCTTTATTAATAAAAGCCACATTTTGTTTGTAAAACAAAACAGATTGGTCCAATGGCACAAAACAATAAAGCAATGGAGGCGCTAGCTCATTAAACTGGAATACAGGGATTGGGTTACTAATTTGATGCTTTTTTTAAATTTCATGTTATGAATTACATCCTTTCAGAAGGTAAGAGAAAAAAATATTTCCCATGACAATGGCTACCTACAGACAGGAAAGTTATATATTACCCCCGAGGAATGAGAAGTTGAGGGAGTAGCCTGAGATTGCTCCTGCTGCTCTGACCGCTCCTTGGGAACAGAGAGTAAAAAAAAGTGTATGTTTAAACCTGCCTGATCACACTCCTCATAACATAGAGGAGCTTGTGTTCCTCAATAAATTTCTTGTAATAGTGCTAGAAAGAGAGGTTGTTGAACTCAGCCAAGAGGGCAGGAAGTTTTGAAGACAAACAAACAAACACACACACACACACACACACACACATGCCCCTTTTTTCTTTTTGGAAAATATGCTGTTATGTTCTAATTAGAGATGGGCACGAATCAAAAAAATTGCATTTTGTTTGTCGTTTGTCATTTGGAGGCCCCGTTTTGGTTCGTTTCCATTTTTCGCGAATTTTTGAAAAAAATTCATTTTCGTTTTCGTTCATTTCGTTACCATTTCGTTACCATTTATTTCAATTTTTGTGATTTTTTTAAAAGGATTTTAAGCAATTCACTCATATTGCAGTAACGGAAACGGAAACGAAAAATTGTTCGTTTCGTGCCCATCTCTAGTTCTAATGTCTGTCCTATTCATGGACAAGCTTCTAACTCTGCAATCCTAGGAACAATGACCTGTGAGTGAACACAGTGAAGTCTAGACATGCTTAAAAGTGTACTATGAATTTTTTCCTTCCTTCCTTCCTTCCTTCCTTCCTTCCTTCCTTCCTTCCTTCCTTCCTTCCTTCCTTCCTTCCCTTTAATAATGCCCCCTTTTCTTCTTTTTTATTATCTTTTCGTTGCTCCTGTTAAAAATTTTCACGGTAATATTTGTCTAAAAGCCTGATAAGGGCATTATAATTTGGTTAAATTCACCAAGTGCTCTAGCCCTCCCTCCCTCCATCATCTCCACATCTTCAATCACCGACTAAATGTGGAGGAGGAGGAACCTGTTATCGATTGGAGCACTGCATGAACTGGAACCCTGGAAAAATCAGGCCCTGACCTTCATGAAGCGTGACTTGGGTAGGGGAGCCTCTCCTCCTCCGAATCACCAACCTCCCTGTGTAGTAGGGTGAGGACATGAGAGATGAAGCTGTGAGTCTGGCACACACACCCCTCCATGCAAGGTGAATCTAGCTGGATTATTATTTCCTGAAGAGAGCTTCTAAGTGAATATTATTAGAGATGGGCACAAAACAGAAAAAAATATCATTTCATTTTGTTTTGCTTCATTATTAATAATTTTGTTAAAAAATCATAAAATAAAACCATATAAAATTATTTGTTATACTATGGGTTTGCTTGCTCCCCAGCCAATCCTCTGTTTAAATTTTAAAAAAGAGGTCTATGGGTAAAAGTAGCTGGATCTTACCGTATCCTTTTGATTTCATGTGATTTTTGCATGGGATGTTTCCCAATCACTATCAAATCATCCTCTGCACTGATATATCTGGCAGCCCATCTCTTCCCAAATGGACCACAATATCGTAGTGGTCCACCAACCATTCCTAGGTCCCATCTCTCTGCACATACAGTAGTTTGCAATTTCCAGCCTGATGTTGTGACTCCCTAGAATAGTATTGGTATGTTCTGAGAAGGAAGGACGAAATGTTTCATTTCTAAAACAGGAAATGAAATTTTGTTACTTAATGGAATAATTACTTGCATTTTGTTTTGTAATGTTTTATAATCTCATGAAATAATGAAATAGCATGTCATTTTTTGTTTTGTTTTGCGCCTATCTATAAATACTACCCAAACATTTCAGTGCAGATATATATATTTTCCTTCCAAATCTGCCTGAGATAACCAAGAGATTTCTCTGGAAATATCATGTTAGTTAATTATTTATTTTGTTTGTTCACCACTTAAGGAAGTGGTTTTATTTAAGAAGCCTACAAGATTGACTAAAAAAGCAACCGACTTCCCAAAGCATTTAAAATGCACTAAGGAAATGAAGCCGCATGAACTTACCTTGATTTTAGTACTATTTAAAGAAAACAGAATAACATGTCATAAAGAAACAAAGCAGTACATATAGAATGGTTTGTAGCATGCATGATCCATTCTATTTTATTTTTGAAGGTTAAATAGCATAAACTTCATTATTTCTCAAAGTTCGGAGAGACTCCACAATCTTGGGCCCTGTTTTAAGCTGATCGTACATTATCTTTTTGTGCCTTATTGACTTGAGAAGTAATTAAGAGCATTAGCATAAAATGAAAATAAAATAAAATGCAAGAATGGTGCCAGTTATGTGAACCACATAATGAAACTGTAAAACACATTTTTCATTACTGGTTTGGCCCTGTGAGTTTTTAATGCAGCCAAGCATACATTTTAAATGTACATTCAAATGTATATTTTCCAATCCACAGTATCCCTTTAATTATTAGTACTATTACTAAAGATCTCTTCTGCCTTCTCATAGGGTCCTCATTATGAAGGTACTCCAACATGCAAAGTGTGTACAGCTGAGGTAAGAGACTTACATTTGTTTGGACCTCTCTTTTTTACATATATTATTCATATTCTATCACTGCAAAACCCATCACAAGTAGGAAAACTGAAATATTTTTAATTTGTGACACAGTAGTCTATGAACTGTAAATTCAAGTGCAATGGGATTAATTCACCCCTTACTCACCAAATGGCCTTAGAGAAAGTATTTCTGTTTTATTCTCAGCTCCCAACATATGGGGATCATAGAACCTGATTCCTTTACAGGGTTGCTGTATATGTTACTATGAAAAAGTATACTAAGGTGTTTTGAAATCTATGTTACACTTTGCTCTTATATTATAATGCATTCCATTTTGCATACTTTCTGCTGGTGGTATACTAGATATTGATATTAGATGATGTTATAATTAAGAGAAATTGAGACAGAAAGTGCTCTCTGAGATCTTGCATTGTTTCATTAACTTTTCTATCCAGGTGAGCAGCTTCAAGTGTCTCTTGGTTGCACATGTTGACAAAGTACTTAATTATATTTCTAATCCTAGTTTGAGATCACCCATTGAATCAATAAGATTTATGTAAGTGTTGAATTACCATTCAGCAGTTATTCAGAGATGCTATTCTAGATGGGACTAGCAATTTGTTTTAGGCCTAACTGATGTGTGAACTGATCGCAAAATGTGGCCACTACCATTTCTGAAAGGGTTGAGCCAAATGTTTCTCTGCAAGATGTTCAGCAGTTATGGCAGGGGAGATAGAAAGCAAAACCCTTAAGGAAGCAGACACCAGAGGGCCTTTACCTTGGCCCGATGTCATGCCCTCCCTTCTGCTGTTCTTGAGGGATGATATCAGAAGTCTCCCTATTTGAAGAGGCCATGTCCCTGTGACTCTAGTGATATTGAGTCAACAGAACATGTACTTCTTCACTGTTCCTTTTATAAAGATACCTGGGCTAAGCTTATATCTCCAATACTCTATGAATATCCAGGACGCTGTAGTCATTATTACACTCAATTGCTTCTGTCAGATATCAATTTTTCTATAACAAATAGTCTGGCTAGGTTCTGTGCCGCAGCAATCAAAATTTGTAGGACAATGACCAGCGTTACCAACTAATTAAAAGTATGACTTACGATACATAGCCCGCTAGGTATCAACAACCCTTGATTAATCAACAAATGTGGAATGTCTTATGTGCATGGAACGATATGTATATATGTACTCTGATGCCTTTTGTATATATCTATTTTGATCCTCCTCTCTGGCTCATTGGCATCACTAACTCCTCAGATATTAATAAGGTATAGCTTTGTGGTGGTCAGGATGGATTTGTGGGCAGTTTTTTATATTATTTTATTACTATTTATTATACCTTATCTCCTGTTGCTGGTCATTGACCGTAATAAAGTTTTGATTGATTGATTGATTGATAAGGAAGCAGAAGTACTTGTTAATACATCCGTTGGTGAAGCGATGAGGGAACAATGTGGAAAATACAGTTACAATTATTAACAGCATGACATTATGAGCAATTTAGACTTGTGGTTTGAAAGCATTGTTTTAGAGGGGTATTTTCCTGATTTCTTAAAAAAAATGTTTTACTAATTTAAAAAAGTTTAAAATATGAACAGTGTGTTGTTACTCATGAAGGCAACTTGCAAGTTTCAACTAGTGAGCAAACAGTGTGCAATGAATATCTTTAAAAATATACTTGGTAAGCATGTTTCCAAAATCAATTCTGATATTCAGGATCTGGATGGAGAGCAGAGATTTTTCAGGATGAGGACATGAATTTTTAGTGTAGTGATTTTTCCTCCTTCTTTTCTTCCTTTTCCTTTTTTTGAAAAAAAAAGGTAAGATGTACACTCCACGACTCGTTGACTTCTAGCTAAATGTCTCTAAAACTGTATGGGAGAAACATAATGTAATGACCTTGTAGAGTACCCATCAAAGTTGAATGGGGCAAAAGGGCACTTTTTCTTTTGATTATTTTTGAGCCAGTAACTGT
This sequence comes from Phrynocephalus guinanensis, assembly GCA_037367245.1. Classification (NCBI taxonomy): domain Eukaryota; kingdom Metazoa; phylum Chordata; class Lepidosauria; order Squamata; family Agamidae; genus Phrynocephalus; species Phrynocephalus guinanensis. The sequence continues at coordinate 35,385,318 of CM074737.1, forward strand.
GTCCTAACAGTTATCTAGGAGGCAGCTGTGTTTTGATCCAAACATCAATCTAGGATATTGGTGGTGAACCTTTGGCACTCCAGATGTTTTGGACCGCAACTCCCACAGTCCTTTGTCATTGGCTATCTAGGCTCAGAATTCTGGGAGTTGCGGTCCAAAACATCTGGAGTGCCGAAGGTTCCCCATCACTGATCTAGGTCATGCAGATAAGGGTCAAAATGTACATCACATCACAAAAACCAGATTTCTAGGTCAAATGTATAAGTCTCGTGCAACTTCACACAACATGAGGTTGATCATGAAATGCTTGAAAAATGTAAGACCAATATGCAAATATCATGTTGCATGTACCATAGAAAATGTTCCTACTATGCATGTATTCACAGTTCTTGATTGAAGGTTTGTCGTGTATCACCATGGACTTCATGAATTCAAATGGCATTTCAGACATCAAATGCTCCTTTCTCGGGTGCATTATGTTGAAACAATCATTGTGACAGTTGCAGGTACAAATGTTACCACGAAATCGCTCAAGGGTTTGTTCCATTTTAGAATGTTTACCTCACCTGACATATCTGACTTGGGTGCCATCATGATTATTCATCTGGATGTTAGGCATGTAAGGAGGAATACATCATTTTGTCTAGGAAGGAAGTGTGGGAGAATAGTGTGGGGGGGAGGACACAGCCAATATCTACAGTATTTATTTTATTTTATGAATTTTATGTGTTTTACTTGTATTGATTAATTGTTGTTAACCGCTCAAAATGGCCTCTCTGCCAAATGGATGGTATAAAAATCCAACAAAGAAACAACGAAACACAGTATGTTGAAGGCTCTAGGTAGTTATTATATGATATGCATCATATTTCAATTGAGTTATTTATATATGGATCCATGCTTATGGTGCTTCTTTTCAATCTACTATATAAGCACTCCATAAGCATTGGAGGATATTAATAAGTGCTCTATGCGAACATGGCCTTTTCAAATGCTTCCTTCTATTTATTGGGGGGGATTGTGGAGGAGGGCACAATTTCACTGGAAATTCTCCAGCCATTTTTCAGAGGGGGGCATTCTTTTAAAAAAAGGAGTTGGTCACACTGCTTTCTTCTTCTTCTCTCCCCGAAAGATGCACTGTGACTGCATGTGGGCAACAACAGCAACTGGTCTGGCAGCCTGGCGACCATTTTCTTTCCTCGCCAAACCCTTCTCTCTTTTGTGAGGCAGCCACAGTGGAGAATTGGGGTGGGCAAATGTGTCTGCAATTGGCTGGCTGTTTATAGGGAAATGGTAGATCTCAGAAAGTTTCTTAGAATTCTTGGCTCCTCACTTTGTGTTGTTCTTTGAAGTTCAGAGCTTTCTTTAGGCTCCCCAAATATACATTTTTGAAGAGCCATTATATATCCAGCTTGACTTCCCCACCCACCCACCAAATTTTAAAATGGGGCTGCTTCGGTTTGAACCCTGTGACAAGTCTGAGGGAAAGTAATGTAGGATCCCATTTCCCCGTAGTAAGTCTTATATCCCCATCCCCATAACTGTTATATAGTAAGTGTTATATCCCCATAAAAGAGCTCCTCTCTCTCTCTCTCTCTCTCTCTCTCTCTCTCTCTCTCTCTCTCTCTCTCTCTGTGTGTGTGTGTGTGTGTGTGTGTGTGTGCCTCATTCAGAGAACAATTCATAAATTCTTTTGGAACTATTTTTGAGATTAACAGTGCAGTGCAGTGCAGTGTTTTCTGCACTGTAGCTGAGGGTGGAGTGTTGTATTTAGTTTTCCTGTCCATACATCTATATATCAATCTGCAGCTTCCATGGCTGTCCATTCCTCCTGATCTGTACAGTAGAAAGGAAGGAATTACCCTTATGATGCCTGGCCCTTGGCTTTAAATGAAACTGCGGGTGGGGTGGGGGTTGACAGCTTCTACAGAGATGATTGTACAATGGAAAAAAGGCTTGCATTCATATCTCATCTACCTGATAAGGATAGGCGCAACAATCCTCAATGTCCCCCATGAGGATTGCTCCAAATTTCTCGTTGTTTGAAATTATTTTCTAATTGAATTTTTTTCAACCATGTTTTGTCAGAATGATTAAATTTTCAGCATAGCACAATTAGTACAAACATCAATAGTACACAACTGAAGTCCAATTGGCAATTTTTGTTAATAAAATCTGCACAATATGCACAAGGTTGGTGTTTCTTTATTAGTGGTATGTTACAATGATCAAACTAGACTTGTGGTTGTAATAGGTAATGTCTGATAATAGGCAGGACCAGGTAGACCTGCTGTACATTTTGTTATTATTGTGAAAGCAGAATGTCCTCCCGTTTTAGGTTTGGGGTATTGCTTTCTATTGCAGACTGGTTATAGGTCAGGTAAAATGGGAGATAAAATGAACCCTTAAGAAGCAACAGCACTAGTCCTCCATATGCAATGTCTAATATGTGCTTTCATCAATCAAGCTGGGTTATGCGTATGGTGAGGTGGTAGTTTGTGGGCTACCCACAAAACTTTGAGATACAAGGTGCAGTTCTTAAAATGGCTGTGCTCGCAATCTTGTGGATACAACCAATTTGGTGCTACCTTGCCATCTAAAACAGTTGTGGAGATGGGAGGAGTGGCCTTTATTAGAAGTTGGTTGAAAATGATGCCTTCTGCTACCCAGGATGGAAGATTTGGGAACAGATCTTATTCTTAATGGGAATCTGCCCATGTGGGTTAAGACAGCTAGAAATTAAGTATGGATTGCTACCCATTGCCCCTTCTATGTGTACATAGAGGGGGGGAATCTGGCCCAGATTTTTGGCAGATACAGGAGAAGGGACAAATAAAATTGTGGCTTCAGTATTGTAGATACAAGGTGGACTGAAGACTGCATGGTTTTTATCTGTAGCAACTAGAGATGGGCACGACTCAAAAAAATGGTGTTTCGTTTGTCGTTTGGTCGTTTAGGGGTCTGTTTCGGTTCGTTTTTGTTTTTTGGTGGGTTTTTGCAAATTTTTCATTTCGTTTTCGTTGCGTAACAAAACAAAAAAATGAAAACAAAAACAAAAATTTGCTCTCGTTAGCATTCTTTTCAGTTGAATGCATTTGCTGCAACGAAAACGAAAACCACAGCAAAATTGGTCGTTTTCGTTTTTGTTTTGTTTTGAAAAAAAATTTCATTTCATTTTCATTGTGTAACGAAACAAAAAAACGAAAAAACAAAAATGAAAAATCGCTCGTTTCGTGCCCATCTCTAGTAGCAACTGATGAAGAAGATCCCTAAAATGATTATCCTGTTTCCTGCCATGGGGTGATGACTGTAAACTTTAAGAGACACTTTGCGAAGCCAAGTAATTGCTTATATATTATGTTTCTAATAGCAAGACGTTTATATACAAATAAGCATGCAACTAAATTGCCCACTTATCCAAGCTTGCTTTGTTCTAAATTGTGCTAAAGAGAGTTACTTTGAGGTACAATGTGTCATTTGGGGGGGGGTTGAACTTTGTATCCACATAATTTGGACCAAGTTTCTTTCTCTTTAAAAGAAGAAAACCCAAAAAACAAGCAGACAAAAATTCCCCTCTGTCTTCTCCTCTGTGCTTTGCTTAAGCCTCTTAACAAGTATATTTGCTACCCACTTTTGGATAGGAAGGTAGACTAAGCTTCTCCTCTTTTTAATTATTGCTAACTGTTCTAGCTAGGGATGAGCACAAAATGAAAAACAAAATGCTGCTTTGCCGTGTCGTTACATAATGAAATAAATGAAATGAAATGAAACAAGGAAGCAGCATTTCGCTACAGATGAAATGAAAAAAAAATCCATTAAACGAACCATTTTGTTCCATCTGTAAACCGGTCCCTTGCCTGCTGGTGTTCTGCTACCACTGCCAACATGAAGAGCCCAGGAGGAGGAATAAGTAGGGGCCCCGAAGCAGGAGGAGGGAGTGGGCTATCTGGGAAGGGGCTTCCAGACCCCCCATTTCATTTCTTTAAAAATTTGTTTTGTACGAATTTTATTAACAAAAAAAATGTATGAAATGAAAGAAAAGGAAATGCAGGAGGGGAAGAGAAATGGAATGAAACGAAATGCAATTATTCCATTTCGTGGCCATCCCTAGTTCTAGCACATCTGCAATACCCTTTCAAAGTATTGCTGATGCATTAGCAACAATTTAAAAGTAATGGAAAAGTTATCCTCTCCTTTAACCTTTCCCGGGTGGGGGGAGGGCAAGGAACATTTCAATTTCTCAAAATAAGTAAATGGATTAAGCAAAACGATGGTTTAAGCTACCCACTTTGGTTTAGTCCCAGTGATTACACATGCTGGAATCAAATCCAAATGGAGTGATGTTACCCACATCAAAAAGTAGCTTTTGACAGGGGCACCAAAAATGCAGCTAGGTGTCAATCAAGGATGATTGGGTACACAATGGAATGTGCATTGTATAGTTGCTGAGAGAGGGAGCACATCATCCTATCCCCAGCTGAGACCAAACAATGGGATAAATGCATATCTGTATCATACCCTAAAATATTAGCATCAACTGTATTAGTGAAGAAGAATTCAGGTTACTATCTCCCCAACCCCCACAATCTTCTGAGGAGATCCTCTTTTTAATATATAGATTCCAGGCACATGCAATGTGCTCCTGCATATGCTAGGAATAGATATATCTGTTGAATTTAGCTAATGGTCAGAGCAAATGGGAGAGAAGTGTCCCCCATTCCCCCACCCAAAAAATGCTTGCCGCATATTTGGTGCACAGAAAGTTTTAGGTTTAAACATTTCTAATGCAGGAGAAATTGAAACAGGGAGCCTTCCTCCTTCTTAGACTTATCATCTTATAAATAAACATATTTGCTCAAAGACTCCCCAAGACTTTTAATCAGATGTAATCTTACTAGCTTCATCGATCTCATGGAGGGGGTGATGGTATCAAGCAAGGTTCAAAATGCTGGAAGTTCAAGCTTCCAGGTTTTGCAGAGCTCTTATTGAAGTGCAGATGTTCAAAACGTTAGTTGCTTAAAGAAAATATGAACTTATATGCCCAGGCCAGTTTGGTTAACTCATGAAAGGTGAGTGTTCATTAGAAAAAGAGCAGGAAGTTTGCAACAGGGACTCTGTGAACTGGATTACAAGGCATCTGGCCTTTCTCGGAGGAGGTCAGGTTGCACAACTCCTTTCACTAAAAGAACGTTGAAATAATTTCAACCAGATGTAGGACTGCAAGCAGCTTGAAACCTAAAGGCATTCGCTCTTTCCAGTACAGAGACAATCAACCTTACAGAACCTTTGAAAAGATAATGCAAAATCCTTTGCCACTTTTTCACCTGACCAAGTCCCACTGGCTTAGTAAACTTTGATTGCGCATGTGTTCCCATTACACATATGCTAGTCTCTATTGGAAAAAAAACCCACCATTCTCTACTTCGACAGTGGTAACGTTTGTGTATTGCGATGCTGGAGAGTAGAGATGGGCACGACTTAGCGGTATTCCCGTTTCCATTTCCGTTACTCGGTTCCGTTACTCTACGGAAACGGTAACGGGAATTACTCCCCCAGACTTCGAGCTCGAACCGACGAACGAACAATTTTGGTCTGATTTGTCGTGCTCGTTACTTGCAAATCGCGCGATGCCACACGCGGCACAGAAAAAAGTTTTTTTAAAAAGTTAAAAAAACCCGGGCGAAATTCAGGCGGGAAAATGCCTGCCGTGCCTCAGGGCACCTACAGAGGGGTTGTTTCTGGAGGTCCCCGGCCTCCCCCCTCATCCCCCGTCCTCGGCTGCTCTGGTGGGACTCGCCGCAGGCTTAGCCAGCAAAAAGCCCAGTCTCGCCGGCCGCCGGCCGCCGCAATTAAAGCGCAAGCAAGCGGCACGGACGGCACAGAAAAAACTTTTAAACTCTCCCCCCACCCATTCCCGGGCCAAAAAATGCAGGCGGAAAAATGCCTGCTTGACTAAGGGCGCAGGGCACCTACCGGAGGGGTTTTCTGGAGGGGGGGTCCCGCCTCCCCCCCGACCGGACTCGCGAGTCGCCATCGCCCCATGCGGTGCGGGCGGGGGATCCAAAATGGGGCGGCGAACGCAATATTGTTTTTGAAATCGTGGTGCGCATGTTTATAAACTGCCAGATTTTTCACAGTAGCAGTGGGTTTTTTTCAATGATGGGCTGCACCCAACAAAATGTCTCTCCTCTCCTCCTCTGTCCTCCATTGATTTTATTTTATTTTATTTTATTTACACCTGCGCAGTGCGCAATGATGGGCTGGCCAAGTGTCCAGCCATGTGGGAGTGGACAACCATGCAAATTTCTGGAGCCATCCCACCAGTCGCATGGCCACTTGGCCATGGAGACTTCTGGGATGTGCCAAAAGCCCCCTAAAACCTGCCCTAGCCCTAACCCTAACCCTTGACTCCGTACCCATACGTCACAGAGACTGTCTTCTTAGTGGGTCAGAGAGGCACCCAGAGGTGCAACCCACTAGCCCAAACCTTACCCGTCACTAGCCTAACCCTAGCTCTTGCACTAAGCCACCTTAAAGCCAGATCTACTTGCTTGCATTGCACTACACGCAGCAAGTACAATTCCCTTCTGTGTGAGACATGGTGGTAGCCTTGTGAAGGGCGGGTATGACCCTATCACTCCCACACTGGTCTCACTGCACATTATGTTATGCAATATCCATATGGCTATTGCATAGCATTTTGCAGCAGCAGCAGTTTGTGCCTCCAGGAGCCCACTTTCCCTTTATAGCGATGAGGAGGCACCCACCCCACAGAGGTGCCTCCAGGAGCCCGCTACCCCCCCCAAAAAACCAGTACTAACGACAACGAAAAAACGAACCGACTAATTTTTGCGAATTTTCGCGAAAACCGGAAACGACCCGAAATGGGACTGGCCCGACTAACGACAACTCGAAAAAATTTTTTTTCAAGTCGTGCCCATCTCTACTGGAGAGACTTAACATTCAGTAGCTAGATGCTAAACATTCCTGTCCTAGTCTATTTTGATTCAGTTTTGGCTTGCTCAGCTCCTGGGACTTTTTGCTTAGTGAGATACTCGTCTAGATCTTAGGTTTAGATTTGATTAGCACATTTTTGTACAAATTAACCAGCCCGCACATGTGCTAGAGGCGCTGTCCATGCACAATATCATTCTGATGGAAGTTTCGCATTTAGTTCACCACCACCATATTTATTGACTGTTTACTTCACACAATTCAAATAATTGCTCTTGCAAGTAAATTTTGGGTCTAAAACAGAAAGAGTTGAAAGTTATCCATATTATTGGTTTGTCCGTAAGGAGATCTATTTATTTGCATAAATACTTGCTGTAAATTTTAATACATGAAGATCACACATGAAACAACTAGAAGATAGACAGACATATAAAACTGGCTGTGGCAAGCTATGAACCAGATAGCTAGTACTCAACATATTTACTGCACTGGCTAATAATATGCTGCCATACAAGATCCATTGTAAGGATGAAATGCCTACTGCTCCACATATTGAGGCAGTCCTCAGCAAGCTGTCAAAGGAGACAGTTGTAAGCCATATAGCTGACCTTGGACCCCACTCCCAACAAGCTAAGTGGCTGCCTTAGGTGCAGTGGAGGGGAAGATATTTTGCTAAGATTGACCCACCCCTCAAAACAATGGCCTATCCAGTCACCTTCTGGAATGGAAGAACAGTCCTCTTGTTCCTTACCTCAAGGAGCTAAATACCCTGGGCCAGCCATATTAAGAATCTCTCCAGAAGCACAAGTGGAGCTTCAGATGACAAAAAAAAATAGGCTGAAGAAGAAGAAGAAGAAGAAGAAGAAGAAGAAGAAGAAGAAGAAGAAGAAGAAGAAGAAGAAGAAGAAGAAGAAGAAGAAGAAGAAGAAGAAGAAGAAGAAGAAATTAAGAGTAAACTTGGTTAGCTGCATCCTTGTTATAAAGTGTTCTGCTTATATACCGCCCCATAGTGGGGTGGTTTCAATTTAATTGTGCAGGCTACACATTGCCCCCCCCCGCCCCGCAGCAAGCTGGGTACTCATTTTACCAACCTCAGAAGGATGGAAGGCTGAGTCAACCATGAGCCAGCTACCTGGGATTGAACCCCAGGTCGTGAGCACAGTTACAGCTGCAGTACAGGCATTTAACCACAGCACCACAAAGCTCCTGTAAGAGTTAATTGTAGGCCCAAGTCAAAACACATGCCTTTATCCTTTTGTTCATCTAGAAGGTTTAGCTCCAGCAAGCTGCAGGGACTTTGTGTGACCTTAAAGGCTCTGTACAGAAGCAAAATCTATGAGAACATTTTTTTCTGCTGTGATTATAAACTTTTACCCAGTGATTCTTGCACAGAACTGTATAATTCTGCATGGTAGTTAATGAAGTGCTGGATGTTAGAAAAATAACTGCAGTGTTATTTTGCCTGTGGTATGTTTTTCCTTATAAGGCTTAATATCTAATTCACTTGTGGGCTGTGATCTCTATCATGCTGTAATAAAAATAGTTGGCACTTTTCACTTACAAAAAAACCTGCTTTGCAAACATCTCATTATAGATCTTCACAACATCCTTGTAACACAGGTATGCAGGTCAATTCCATGCTGTTTCACTAAACCTCCAATGCTCAAGTAAATTATATAATGGGGAGTCATTATATCCACTTTAAAATGGGGAGGGGGCATTTGTGAACAAACCCTCATCCTGGTCAATACAGTCCAGCTAAGGAAGTTAGTAAAAAAAGGTGATAATGATTGCCAGTAATAATATCTACAGAAAACTGCTATCTTAGCAAGATAGAGCACAGCACTGAATCATAGTGTGGCCCAGCATTTCACTGGATTCCTGCATCATTCATGCTGAACTGTTGCACATTAACAGACAGAAATTAACCTTTGTTGTCCATATGATAGTACACTATAGTCAAAGAATCAATGAATAAATTCATGAATAAGCAACTAAGAAGTGATGGCAAACTCCCTAGATGCTAGCGCTTCTTGGTCAGCTGCATCCTTGTTATAAAGCATGCACAAAATTGAGATTTGATGGTCTCCTGGATTCCAGTATTATTACCATCAACTAAAGATCTATTTCTTTGCCTAGGTCAGGGCTGTTCAACTTTTTCCGGCCCAAGTGCCTGAGGGCTACTACACTAAAACCTCTACTGACAATTTTTATCCATTCTGAGCACATGTTCATAAGTAAAAAAATGTGTAAGTAGAGCAGTGGTTTCCCATATGAATGCATTGAAAACCAATTAATCCAATCTGGAGGGAACAGATTTCAATGCACCATGGCCCTTGAACTGCCCCACTCAGCTGAGACAGTGGGCTGGCAGACCCAGAACTTTGCTGGGGCAATGGTAGTCCTTGGGATGGGGGAAGGAGGGGTGGAAAACTTATCTCCTCACTTTTTTTATTGATGGCCAGTGGGCTACTTTTGAACCCTTCACAGGCTACCAGTAGCCCGCGGTCTACCTGTTGTGCAGGCCTGGCCGAGGTCATTCTCTGATTATTTACCTGTTAAGAATGTCAATTATCTGAGTTTTAAAGTTGTTTTCTAATATATTTTATGTTGTTTTTATCATTTTATCATGATTTTATTTTTTATTCAACTTCAGTTTTGTGTATGCATTTATTATAAAATACAGTACTGAGATTTTTTTTAAAAAAAAATGACAAGTGAAGTTAAAATGTTCAGTAAACAAATAGATTTCATAAACTGAATGTAGCCCAATTATTGGATGGGGAGCAAAAAGAAAGAAATAACTGGCACAATCCATGGAAGCCACAACCTTGCCCCGCCAGCCCCCCTCTTCTTTTCCCTACCAACCCCACTCCATTCTGCAAGAAGAGCCCCGGTCTCATGGAATCATAAAATGATCAAGTTCAAAGGTGCCTATAAGACCATCACTCCATGCAGGAATCCAAATCAAAGGAGATCTGACAGATGGTTGTCAAATTTTCTCTTGACTGCCTCCGGTGATAGACCACTCACTACCTCTTGAGGTAATTAGTCCCATTGTCATACTGCTCTAACTAACAGTATGCAAATTTTCCTGATAGTCAACCTTAATCTGGCTTCCTGTCACTTGAACCCATTGTTATATGTCTACACTTGGGGCTAATCAAGAACAGACCCTGCATCTCCTTTGCATGACAGCCTTTCAAGCATTTAAAAAGTACTATCATATCTCCTCTCAGTCTTCTTGTCTCAAGGCTAAACATGCCCAATTCTTTCCATCTTTCATCTTAAGGCTTGGTTTCCAAGTCCCCTGATCATCTTTGTTGCCCTCCTCTGTACTTGTTCCAGTTTCTTGACATCTTTCTTAAAGTGTGGTGTCCAGAATTACACTCAAGATAAGGCCTTGCTGCTAGTGCCAAATAGAAGTGGGAAGGGTACATCACAAGATTCATCTTCTGTGCATTCGCTCTGGAATGTTTTTAATTGCTCAACTTGTGAAGACAGCAAAATACATCTATTACACGGTCCAATGTGAGTGGCATATGTACATTTAAATTACCGCGTTTCCCTGCAAAAAGCCCGGGAACTTTTCCAGTTGCTGGTTGAATTTCAAAACCAATGTTTCACATCTATTTTTTATTTTGTACATGATATATATATTTTTAAAAAGAAAAATGTGCATTGACACATAGACAGAGACATAATCTTTCTCCTTTCACTGCCAAATGTTGATGTTTTTCCATGCCATCATTCAGCTATTTCTTTTTGCAAAGCCAGAATCCAAGAAAGAATCTTAGGGGGAAAACCCAATAAACTGTAAGCAATTTGCTGTTAATCCTGTTGTCTCAGGCCAGATTGATATTTTATTTACTTTGCCTTGAAATATCTTCTGTCACAAGCCCATCAATCCACTACCTCCCAAGATTAAATGCTAATAAACCAAATGTCGAAAAAAATGTATCCAAAAGACTCTTTCATATCCAAAATTGAAGGTCAGCACCTGTAGAATTGGGATTTTGCCTCCTTCATTAGGGTGGTCTCTATTTAAAGTTCGAAAACAATCCAGGATCACTTGTATTTTCATCCTGTTAATGTGGAGCTTGTATGAAACTTAAGGGGTGAGTTAGAGGAGTAATCTGAAATATATCCTTCTGACAAAACACATGTAGGAAGATGAGGTCTCTGTGTGATGTGGGGCTAGACCAGTGGCGGTGAACCTTCACCACTCTGGATGTTTTGGACCGCATCTCCCATAGTCTTTTGTCATTGGAAATCTAAGCTTGGAATTCTGCCAATTGTGGTCCAATACATTTGGAGTGATGAAGGTTCGCCACCACTGGGCTAGACCATGGACAGCAAGACTTTGAGGATGGAATCCTCAGCTATAGCTTTCTCCAACTTGGTACTCTTTATGGTTAAGATCAGGCATGCCAGAAATCAACGAAAATACTATTTTATTATCACTGTAAAATTTAGGCATCTCCTCCATCTCTGAGGTGAACTCTTCATACCTAATTCATACTGGATTGATCCATTCCTTTTCATCAAATGTGTGCCTCTTTGACTGAAGCTTTCTTAAATGCTTTCTTCCCAATGAATAAATAAACCAGGTTATACCCTGATGGATTCAAACTTGGTAGATCTAGTTTTGAATCTTTAGTTGGCCATGGAAACTGACTATTGGGTGCAATATTTAACTCATTTCTTAAATATCTTACGTATCTTGAACATCCGATTAGGGTCACCATAAATCAGATGTCACTTGACAGCACATAAGTAAAATATGAAAAAAGAGATCATGTTTGTAGAGTGTTTTGCATGTATTAAAATATGGACATTATTTGGAAATCCTATGGACATGTCCAAGATGCTCAGAAATGTTTTGATACAATGGGATGCCATAGAGAAAAAGATCTCAGAGATAAAGGGATAGGATCAGTATACATTCATGTACATGAAGAAGAATGTTGTCACTGAGTCGGACCACTTTCAGCAGTCTAAGAACTGTGCTTTGCTTCCAACATGAGGATATTTTTTTAGAAGCCGTTCTTAGGAATGAGGCAAAGAGAAAATACTGCACATTTCTCTCCAGTCAAGGCACACAGAATGCAAAACCAAGATACCCTCGAGGCACTTTTATACATTTATTAGAAAGCAAAGATTAGAACCATTTTATGGAAATTAAAGATAATGTGGAACATTTGTCAACCTCACAACCACACATAAACGGGGGAAATAGAATAATGAACAGGTTCCCAAACTGCGTGCAAAATGGCTTCAGGCCAATCACTTGGCTATGACTACCTGTCTATTATATGTAACTCTTTACACAAACATCTTCTTCATACTGGTTCACTTCACCTCCTGGATTTGGCCATCGCAGCAAGGTTAAAACTATTCCATCCTATCAGCCAAGCACATCACCCTAGTCACTTCTTCGATACTGCAAGCTATTTCTTGCTTCCATCCAGAATAGTAGACAAATTCAGGCCTTTCTTCAACAATGTACAAGATCCAAAGAGAGGTCTACAAAACATTTGCGGCAGGAGTTCCTTAAAGATCATCTTCTGTTTTGAATTTAAACTATGCCTGAGACATTCTGCCAAACCAATTTATGCCGAGTGTACAGCCATGCTGCCCATGCTTGTTGAGGTGTTCTACGAACTTAGTCAAATAAAATATCTTTGCCAGGTCTTCAAGTCCCCATGATAGCGCATCTTGGGAGAAAGATTTCTTTCTGTTTTAAAAATGGCATGTCCTCTTTGGGAAACCAATGAGCTGTGATCAAGGAGGAATGGAGTGAACTACTCCATTAATTACACTCTTACAATCCATAACACACTTACAATCACATCATAATGATCACAGTAGTAGTGATTAATCAGCTAATGGAAGAAGCTCACATTTTCCTCAAGTATGGAATCTTGTAGGGTTGTTGTTTTTTAACCACTTGGAGGATGTAATGTCCAGGAAACAGCAGCAGTAGTTGTGGGGAAAGACCTGGGACTGTCCTTTACCAGGTGAAAGCAAATGTGGCTTGTGCAAAAAATAACTATACCAAAAGAAGGCTCTAAGAACTATATAAACTGAGCACCTTTCGTTTGTTCAGGATACCCAAGAACCTTGTGTAGTTCCATTCCCTTAGCAAAGCTTGCAAGAGTTAGTAGATTCAGTCCCCGAATGTATGAGTGGTTCATAGAGGACACCTCAACTTTGGAAATAAATCATACCCAGACTTTTGGAGGAAAAATGATTCTGACTGAGGTGGAGGTGCCATGACTTTGGGGTATAAAATCCAAGATGTCCCCTCTCAAAGAGAAGAGTTGGAAATGAAGGAGAATGGAAAGAGGAAAGTGTTCTGCTTATATACTGCCCCATAGCACGTCAAGTACTTTCTGGGCAGTTTATAGTTTAATTTTTCAGGCTACACATTGCCCCCCCAGCAAGCTGGGTACTCATTTTACCGACCCCGGAAGGATGGAAGGCTGAGTCAACCATGAGCCGGCTACCTGGGATTGAACCCCAGGTCGTGAGCACAGTTTTAGTGGCAATACAGGCATTTAACTACTGCACCACCGTTAAAATGATTTAGCAACCGTAAGAATCAATCTGGATGGAAGGAAGAACAGCACAAGAACAGGTAAAGGACAGGAAGAAACTGGAGTACATCTCTTTGTGTGTTTTTCCTTTCAAAAGACATAAACTCTTCAATATAAGTTGACCCAATCACCTCCAACAATTCTGTTCTTCTTAAAGATAACATTCTCCTATTCTACTCAGCCATACAGTTTGGCCTATTACTAAGACAATGATCATGTACACCCTTGGAAGTATGTCTAGTGAGATCAGTATTTTAGTACAATAACATTTTTTAGTCACTCCCCATTTTTTCTACCTGCCTATGTATTTTGAATTATTCCCCACCTTTCCCCCAGAACTAGGATTCCAAGCACAAGAAGACTGAAAAGGGGACAGATAAAATCCAACAAAATATAAATTTCAAACATATTAAAATAGAACACTGAAAGATTATTGAATAAGAAATTTAAAAGCACATTAGTAAAAATTGTACATGATAAATCAATTAAAAGCTTCTTTCGTCATAGCCATTCAGTTGCTCAAACTTTGCTTGATTACAAAGATGTCTGCCTTCTTTATTATTAAAATTCTTTTTACCTTGCTTTGCTTCTGATAAAGGACCAAAGGCAACTTATATCATTTAAAGATAGTAAAGTTAACATCAGTAAGTTAGTTCTTAATTTTAGTATATGTCATAGTTTTGATCATGCTGTATATCATCCTGAAACAGAAGAACAAAAATAAATGGAAATAAACCACCACTAGCAGCAAAAAATAGAGTGACCATCACCTCAGGCGTTGCTCCAGAAAGTGGTCTGCAGAACTAGCATTCACCCAGTTGCTTCTCTTGTACTTCCCTACTGTTCCTTTTTCTCCAAGGATTCCTGCTCTAGGCCCCGTAAACTAGCCTGATGCCTCAGATATGGTGGGTGACATTATGCACACATATTGTATTCGTATTCCAAAGTCTTACGCTGGCCGTGGGCATAACCCCCCCCCGAGTGGCATTTACGCCAGATGGTGTGGCATATAAGTCAAAAAAATAAATATGGTTACAACAGCAGGAGGGATAAGGATGAAGAGGTACAACCACAGTCTGGCTGAGGTGGGGGTGGGGGCTCTTAGATTCTATATCACCACCTCCTGCCTTCTGTGGCCAATGATACTAACAAAAGCTAGAAAATTCGTAATATGCTAACATAAACACACAGGGTTCATTTTATTCAAGTGTGGTTTTGCTCTGGTCGTGAAACAGCCAAGGCGACAATGGGTAGAATCACTCTACAAAATACAGTTTAAATTTTAAGGTAATATTTTCTACAGTGATTAATTGAACTATCTTGTAATCTAAACACTTGTAATAAATCAACACAACAAGCTAACATAGCTAATACCTACCCATGACTGCTGCTGCTGCTGCTACCACCACGAACAATTCAACTGAGGTCTTTTTGGTTTCTTCCCTGTTGCCTTTCATTTTATATTAGCAAGAAAAAGATACAGTAGATACTGTATGTGATGTGACTAGTATTGAAGGTATAAATGCTTAACAAGTTTATTACTTAATGGCCAATTGCCTCCTTTTACATTTTTCATTGCTAAAGCACAGGTTTTCTACTGTTTTTGCCATAAAGGAATCCCTTTGTATCATGTGTCTTATTTTCCTCTGTAGCCAGCAAAAGTATATAATCCCATCCTTATGCCAGGATGTTCTCAAAAACCAATTTTTCCAATACAGTAGGACCGCTTTATCCTCAGGGAATCTGCTCCGAGACCCCCGCAGATAGTGAAATCCATGACAGGAGTGGTGAGGTGCCGGGGCGAAAGCTTTCACCTCCACAACCCCACAAATGGCAAGGAGGGAAGAAATTTCCCCCCTTTCTCCTCACCACCGGGCTTGGCGGTGGCAAGGAGGGGAAAAAGAAAAAAAACTTTATTCCCTCCTTGCCACCACCGCTGCCACAGTGGAGCAACAAGGCACCCTCCAGAGGGGTGGAGAACTTGCCACCCCTCCGGAAGGTGCCTGGCTGTGGCAAGGAAGGGGAAAAATTAAAAACAAAACTCACCGCCCCACTGCTCACTGTCCTCGTTTCCATGGCCACTGCCACCATGGGCCAGCCTGGCACCTTCTGGATGGGTGGTGGGCCCGGGTCTCAGGTACAAAGCTCACCTCTAAGTTAAAGCCAAGGACCTTCTGTAACTTATAAAAATAACTCCCATTTTATATTTTGCAAAACTATTTGAACTTACAAGCTTACCATAACTTAGTTATGGTTCAGAAACTGTTAAAAGGAAAGAATTCAGTATTTATAACTAATTTCTTTCAAGCGAATGTAACATCTAAGCTAACATCTTCCAAGTTGACACAATTTCCTACCACTAGCAATCTTCATTTATCTATGAAAGTTGTCCCTTTTAAATTGTACAGATAGAGTGTGACCCCCCGCATCCGCTGATTCACCAACCAAGGATTCAGTTATCCATGGCTGGTGATCAGCAGGGGAGCAGCAAGAAGGGGGGGGGATTAAAAATAAAACTTACTGCCCCAATGCCCGTCGCCCTCCTCCTCCTTGCCACCGCTGCCATGGGCCAGCCAGGCACACTCCGGAGGGATGGGGTGGAGACTTACTCGGCTGACAAACCAGTCTTTGAATTTCTGGGTCAGGTCCCAGGCGGTGGAAGTTTTGAACTTCCTGCTCAAACTTCCGATCCAGTGCCTGGGACCAGAGCAGGAAATTTAAAAGCTGGTTGGCCAGGCAAGTCTTTAAAGTCTAGTTCTAGATTCTAGTTATAAATAATGAGTTCTTTCCTTTTAACAGTTGCTGAACCATAACTAAGCTATGCTAAGATTGTAAGTTCAACTATTTTTGCAAAATAGTTAAAACGGGAGTTATTTTTATACGTTACAGAAGGTCCTTTACTTCAACATAGAGATGAGCTTTGTATCAGAGACCAACAGCTTGCAAACATCTCATTTTAAAAAAGTAGCTACCAATGAATATTCCTGTTTATTTTTGGATAATGTAATAGTATAAATTTGCAATAAAACTATGATTAAAATGGCAAATCATTCCCTTTAGAGGCCATGGGATTAAAATGGCAATGGATTGCTTTCTAAAAATAATATTCTTGTAAGTGCATTCTGGTTGCCAGAGATATTCCATGCCTCTCTCTTCCTCTCCTTGTGATAAGGTTGAGGAACTGTCATTGTACGGAAAATTAATCCATTCCAAGTGGCCAATGATGGGGGTGCATGGAGAAAAGGTAATGTGCTTTGTTGCGCTAGTGCTTTTTTCAGATGTTACACCTCAATCTCTGTAACACTAAAATGAATTGTGAGGATGACGGCACTCAATTCAGTCCTGCCTACTACGTCCCCACTCTACCTGAAAGTCTTTAATGTGTTTAACACAAACCTTTGCAAAGGAGCCTGTAAGTACGTTCTGCTGAAGATGCCTTTGTGAGCCCCACAAGCAGAGAATATTTCCACTTTAGAGAGGAACAAGAAATTAAGTTGCTCCATAACTCATGAAGTCTCTCTCTCTCTCTCATTCTGTCTCTTTCAAATTTAGTGTTTGTCTGCCTTTCAGTCACTTTAAATCTAAAGACTGGTTAATAATAATACATTAGAAAAGCAATATAATAACATAGCCAAAAGAAAAACGAACCCCTAAGCCAGCCAGCATAGTTATTGGCAGTATTGTTGGACAAAAAATAAAATAAGAAGTATCAAGGAACACTTCGCCCCAAACTCTTGAGAAGAGCAATTGCCTATTCCTGCCTCAGTAATGTTCTTCTTTGGTTTGTGGGGAAAACAAGAGCACCTCACTTAAGAAAAGTGCCACGTGTTGGTGCCACTGTGGTAAAGTTCCTATTTCGACCACACTGCAGGCAACGTGGTAATGCAAAAGAGGGCCTTAGAGAAACTCTTAATGCATAGTTAATTTTGTGTAGGTATAGCTGGCTGCTGTGATGTTTCACTGATTTTTTTCACCCACAGGAACGTAGTAGATGCTTGGCAGGATCACTTGATGTTTTTAATTGATTAGATTTATTAGCTGTTTAGCTGGCTGGATCATTCCGTGAGTTAGGTATCTGGCTGCAGAGCCAGATGTTTGATTCCCCACTGTGCAATGACTTTTAGTGAAAATGGAAAAAGAAAGCGCCAAAGCAGAACTGTAATTGAACGTTAAGATAAAAACTACAAGTTACAGAATAACTACACTACTTTAGCATTGACAATGAAGAGACTGAAATGCAGTAATCCTCCACGTATTGTGGGGGTTAGGGACCTGACCCAACTCGCGATAATGGAAAATCCATGAAATGCAGATACTGGGTCGGGTCAGGACTGGATGCCTATCTGGGGGGCCCTACACTTACCTGAGGCCTGGTGCTGCCCCGAAAGGGCCTCTGGCGGGCTTCTTGGGCCCATCAGAGGTCCTTCGGGGCAGCCCCAGGCCTGGGGTAAGTGCAGGAGGCCACAAACAGGCCCACACAGCTTATCCCGGGGGGGGGGGCTTGCCCACACAGCTCAAGCCGGGGGGGGCTTGCCTTTCATATACTGCAGCTCCACGATATACCGGGACCACAGTATATGAACCATGAAATAGTGGGGGAACAATGTAGTGAAAGATTTTGCATACCTGGGTTGAATCATCGATTAAAATGGAGTTTGCTGCAAAGATATCAGAAGAAGACTGGGAGTCTGAAAGGCAACAATGAAGGAATTAGAAAAGATCAACAAGTATAAGAATGTGCCACTGGAGAAATAACATAAGAACATAAGAACATGAGAACATAAGAAGAGCCATGCTGGATCAGGCCAAAGGCCCATCTAGTCCAACTCCCTGATATCTCACAGTGGCCCCACCAGATGCGTCTGGGAGCGCATGAGACTAGATATCTGTCTCCTGATACCACTCGGCTGCATCTGGCCCTTGAAGTACCCTGGTTTTAAGCCTGGAGATTACACATCTCCATCATGGGTTGTAACCGGTGATGGACTTTTCCTCCAGGAATCTGTCCTATCCCCTTTTGAAGGCATCCAGGCCAGATGCCATCACCACATCCTGTGGCAGGGAGTTTCACAGACTAACAACACGCTGGGTTAAAAAATATATATTCTTTTGTCTGTTCTCACTCTCCTAACCCTCAATTTGAGTGGATGTCCCCTAGTTCTGGTATTTTGTGTGAGAGAGAAGAACGTCTCTCTATCCACTTGACTCATGCCCTCAATTGTTTTGTACATCTCAATCATATCCCCCCATCAGGCACCTTTTTCCAAACTAAAAAGCCCCAAATGTTTTAGCCTTTCCTCATAAGGGAGGTGCCCCAGCCCAGTAATCATTTTAGTCACTCTCTTCTGCATCTTTTCCAGTTCCACTATGTGTTTTCTGAGATGTGGTGACCAGAATTGTACACAATACTCCAAGTTTGGCCTCACTATCATTTTGTACAATGACATTATAATGTTGGCTGCTTTATTTTCAATCCCCTTTTTGATAATCCCTAGCATGGAATTGGCCTTCTACACCGCTGCCACACACTGGTTAGACACCTTCGTTGAGCTGTCCACTAACACACCAAGATCTCTTTCCTGATCCGTCACAGATAGCTCAGACCCCTTAAGTTGATACATAAAGTTTGGATTTTTTGCCGCAATATGCATTTTCCTACATTGAAACGAATTTGCCATTTCGCAGCCCATTCCCCCAGTTTGGGGAGATCCTTCTGGAGCTCTTCACAATCTTCTCTGTTTTTTACCACACAGAAAAGTTTCATGTCATCTGCAAACTTGGCCACCTCACTGCTTATCCGTTTCTCCAGTTCATTTATGAACAAATTGAAAAGCACCAGTCCCAGGACAGATCCCTGGGGCACACGGCTTTTCACCTCTCTCCATTGTGAAAATTGCCTATTGACACCTACTCTTTGTTTCCTGGATTTCAACCAGTTCTCAATCCATAAGAGGAGCTGCCCTCTTATCCCCTGACTTTGCAATTTTCTCAGCAGCCTTTGGTGAGTGACAGTGTCAAAAGCCTTCTGAAAATAAAGATAGACAATATCCACCGGTTTACCCTGTTGACCTTTTCAAAGAATTCTAAAAGGTTTGTCAGGCAAGACTTACCCTTAGAGAAGCCATGCTGATTTTCCTTCAGCAAGGTTTGTTCTTCTATGTGTTTTAAGATTTTCTCTTGGATGAGGCTTTCCACCATCTTCCCTGGGACAGATGTAAGGCTAACCAGCCTGTAGTTTCCTGGGTCCCCCCTCCTTCCTTTTTTAAAAATTGGTGTGACATCCACTATCCTCCAGTCCTCTGGCACTGTGGCTGTTTTAAGAGACAAGTTGCAAATTACCATTAAGAGATCCGCAATTTCATTTCTCAGTAGAGATGGGCACGACCAGAATTTTTTTTTCCGAGTTGTCGTTTTTCGGGACGGGTCCGCTTCGGCTCGTTTCCGTTTTTCGTGAAATTTGTTAAAAATTTATCATTTCGTCGTGTCGTTTGTCGTTACCGCCGCCGCGATTTCGCTCGATTTGACGTCCCAGTGAGTGGCGTCCTGCCGGCGCTAGGTGTTTTTGCGCCCTAGGCGGCAGGCAGGGTGGCGGGGGGGCCATGGGCGGGCGGCGGCAACGGCAGGGGGGAGGGGCTGGCGCGTGGGCGCGAGGGCGGCGGGTGCACGGGTGGCGGGCGCGGGTCCCGCAATGACCCAGAGTAGGCGGAAAACACTTTAAACTGACTTGCTGCACAAGACTGCACCGAATAAAGCAATTGCAATTTTTATTGCAAACATAGTGGGCAGTGCACCCACAGCAGAGCTGCAGGCAGGGTATGAAAGGACCTTGGCTTGCCACCAAGCAAATGAAATTTTTAAAATAAATCCACACCTCCCCTCCCACTCAAACCTCCCCCCCTTTGAAGCACTATCAGAAAAGAAATCCTAACAAACTGCAGGAGAATAAAAAAGAATAAACTGCGTTGCTATTCCCCACAGCAGACAGAGAATGAAAGGAATTATTATTATTTCCTAAAAATTCAATTGAATCAATTCCCTCCCTGCCTGCCTAACTGAAATCTAAAGGCTCCGCGAAATCGAAACTAGTCAGCTCAGCAGCCAGCTACACACAGCCCTCTCCCACCCATATGCAAGCCCGGACTGCGACTCTTCTGGGAGTGCCTCGCCTTTTTATGCCCTCTTGCACATCCAGAAGTGTCAGTCAAAACCTGGCCATGCGATTGGTAGAATAGGTCCAAAAAGGTGTAAAAAAATAAAAATAAAAATAAAATAAAATAAAATCAGTGTGACCTTTTACTGATATAAAAAACCCACTGCTGCTACTGTAAAAATTCAAGCATTTAAAATAGCTAATTTTCGCATGTTTCTGTGGTGCTTTGGTGGTTTTTTGGACTACGATTTCAAAAAAAAAATGCAGACGCCATTTTGGATCCCCCGCACCGCATGGCAAATGGAGACGCCGAGGATGCCCCCTCCCAGCCCGGTACCAGCAGCCCAGGACAGGAGGGGGGGAGGCTGGGGACCCCCCCCCTAGAAACCACCCCTCTGGTAGGTGCCCTCAGGCAGGCATATTTTCGCCTGCTTTTTTGGCCGGGAATCGTTTTTTTTTTAATTTTTAAAACTTTTTTTCTGTGCTGCTTGGCATCACGTGATCGCCGCGCGATGCCAGGAACGACAACGACAAATCAGACCCAATTTTTCTTTTTTCAGTTTGAGTTCGAGTTCTGACAGCTTAATTGTCGTTACCGTTTCCGTTACGTAACGGAAACGATATCCAAAAACGGAAATGACAATTTCGCCAAGTTGTGCCCATGTCTATTTCTCAGTTCCTTAATAAACCTTGGGTGGATGCCATCTGGGCATGGTGACTTGTGGATCTTCAATTTATCAATTAAGCCTAAAACATCCTCTCTTTTAACTTGTATTTGATTTAATTCTTTAGTCAAGAGGCGTGGTTCTGGCAGCAGAATCTGCCCAAGGTCTTCTGTCGTGAAGACAGATGCAAAGATCTCATTTGATTTCTCTGCAATTTCCAAGTCTTCCTTTACCTCCCCTTTTCCTCCTTCACCATCCAGAGGGCCAATTGCTTCTCTGGCAGGTTTTCTACTTCTAGCATATTTTAAAAAGATTTTATTATTTCCCTTTATATTCCTAGCCATACATTCCTCAAAATCTTTTTTGCCTTTCTTATCATCTCCTTACATTTCTTTTGCTCGAGTTTGTGTTCCTTTTTATTTTCCTGAGCAGGGCTGTTGAAGATGGGACAGGACATTTTGGTGATCAGTCATTCGCAGGGTCACCATAAGTTGGAAATAATTTGACATCTCCTAACAACAAAGTAAGGGCAATTCAGTCATTTCAGCCAACCGTAATATTTAAGGTTTTAGCACTGCACAGACCAAAGTAGCAGCAGCAGCAACATAGATAGATAGATAGATAGATAGATAGATAGATAGATAGATAGATAGATAGATAGATAGATAGATAGATAGATAGATAGATAGATAGATAGATAGATAGATAGGGAAGGAAGGAAACCCTGTGTCAGTGATGGTGAACCTTTTAGAGACTGAGTGCCCAAATTGCGGTTCAAAACCCACTAATTTTTTGCAAAGTGCCAATACAGCAATTTAACCTGAATACAGGTGGCTGTGAAGGGACGATGTCGGGTGCCCACAGAATGGTCTCCGAGTGCCACCTTTGGCACCCGTGCAATAGGTTCGCCAACACCGCCCTATGTGCTGAAATTTCAGATAAAAGGAATTCTAAACCGTTCAAATGCTAATGTTGTTATGATCCGCCTTTATGGGAGCATTCAGTCTAACCTCACATTATTGGGACTAATTATTTTAGCACCTTATTGGCAACTAGTGCTTAATAAAAAGAACATTTATGGGATCTAAACAAGTTCTTGGTTTTATATCTTCTTCCTTCCTTTAGTACTCTGGAGTTTATTTATGGCTAAACTGAAGCTGAATGTCAAATCTGGGTCCCTCAGAACAAAATCTTAATAATTAACTGGCAAAACTGAACATGATCGCTTCTGACACACCTACACTGGTAATTATTGCTTTGAGGCCATTTACTAATGAAATTAATGTATTCATTGCCCTAACAAATTAGCATAACTCATACATAATGCCCCACATTTCAAGACCTTCCTAGAAAAACAACACTTAATAGTGCAGAGCGAAATGGCAAGGGCATGGCATGGAGACAACATGCATTGAATGCCTACATGTGAAAAAATGCCACAACTAAAAGAGTATTATAAAACAGAATGTAAACGCCGTATGTGCTGTAATACCATTAATGAGATCATCAAAGGCATGCTGTTTGTTATTAGTTTTGCACTTGAAATACTCAGATCTTATGAGTATTGTAACCACTGAATTAAATGAACTCAATACTTCTTATTGCTATATAGTGGCAAAATGATTATTTATAGAAGTAGTTACTTCTTTCTCTTTCTCCCCCCCCCCTTTGAGTATGTGGATTTCTTCCTTCAAGAGGATGAGTACAATATGGTAGCTGAGATGTAAAACGTGCATTCACCAATTTAAAAATAAATGTATGAGATCTGTGGATCTGTGGCTCATAAGGTTCACAAGAAAATACACCTATTTTTCAGTGCCTTCTCAATGGAAAACGGCAAGCATCGTGTTCTTCCTTTTCAAACTGTGGGAAAGCAACGGCACACAATTAAAAATATGTGCATGTGAAACACCTCCCCCCTCGACAAATGCACTGTAGTCAACAGAAAAATATGTAAATATATGTGCATTTTGAAAAATATACAAAATGTGTATATTAAGTAAAGTACATATCAACACCTGCACACATTTCCACATGCGCAGAAGGAGAAAAAAGTCATGCAATCTAACTTTGGTGTTGCAGGTAGGGTAGGCCCACTGAGTCATTGGAACATCTGGTGGGTCATTCTCAGCCTATAGTTCAATGGGCCTACTCTGCTTGTGATTTACTATTACGGTACTGTATATCAGCCAGTATTTCCAACTAGAGATGGGCACAAAGTGCTGGCTCATGCTAGTTCCTTTCTCAGCCCAACAGGTGTTTGGCCACACCCACTTAGAGGCAGTGCCTGGGGTGGGGCAGGACAGGGAAGCTGAGGCACTGCATCTGAGTAGGTGCTCATGGGAGGAGGCATGGCTGGGAACTGTCGGATACCTGCTCAGCCAAAAAGCAATTTTGAACCAACTACTGACCGAGTGGCACATGGCCATCTCTATTTCTGACAACAAAAGGACAAAGCTTGCCTGAATGACCGCTTCCTTCCATATGAACCTACCTGGCAATTAAGATCCAGTCAGGAAGCCCTCCTGAAAGAGCCATCCCTCAAGGAGGTGAAAGGAATGGCTTGCAGGTATAGGGCCTTTTCAGCAACTGCCCTCAGACTATGAAATGCCCTCCCAAGTGAGACCCGCCTGGCGCCGACATTGATAACATTTCGGCACCAGGTAAAAACCTTCCTGTTCCAAAAGTTTTTTAACTGATGATTGTGGGTCAATTGTGTTTTTAATGTATTGTATTTATTGTATTTACATGTTTTTATTGTTCTAATTTTATTGTAATTTTGATGTTTTAATGGTCTATTTTGTTTGTGAGCCGCCCAGAGACCTTTGGGTAGTGGGCAGCATACAAGCTATATATATAAATAAATAAATAAATAAATAAATAAATAAATAAATAAATAAATAAATAAATAAATACAGATGATGGTGATTTGTA
Organism: Phrynocephalus guinanensis; assembly: GCA_037367245.1. NCBI lineage: Eukaryota > Metazoa > Chordata > Lepidosauria > Squamata > Agamidae > Phrynocephalus > Phrynocephalus guinanensis. The sequence continues at coordinate 35,409,620 of CM074737.1, forward strand.
CTCTGTATGGCTGCTGGTTGGCTCCTGTGTGGGTGGGTGGGTTTATAGAGGTATTTATACAGCTGTACTTTCAAATGCAGCTACAAATATAAAATTAATCTTTCATTTTGGCAGTGAGACATTTGAGGCAATTTTGCATTGACTGCAGCTAGTATTTAAGGCCTTTTATGGGATTCTTCAAAATGATAACTGGATTATGTAAATGGCGAGCAAGTGAGTTTATTTGGGGGAATGGATTAATTTCTACAAGGAGAAATGTGAAGGTGAGGCAATGTTAATGAGCAGGCCTTTTTGGAAGTGTGTGCCAACTGGTTGCTGGGTTTCCTTTCCAGCCAAATGAAGAAGTTGGAGCTCTGTGTATGTTAGTGGCAGCAGTGCTATTAATTCATCAATTCTATGTGGTGTTATGGGAATGTTTACTTCTATTTCTTTTTATTGAGGGGATGAACAAGAGAGTGAATGCAGATAAGCTATGTGTCACCAAAACACTCAGAACTGCTTTGATAGTCGAGACAAATTGTGTGAGTCTCTCCCCCACTTGCCAGAAAAGAATATTAAGTTCTTAAAATTAGTCTCGAGCAGAGGTAATTTATGTTCCAATAACGGTCTGTCGGGACTTCTCATCTTTGAGGAAGGAATTGTTGAAACATAGATACAACTCATGCACACGTTAGACAGCCCTGTTATAGCTAGCATGAAAACATTTAGGGATGTGGAAGTGTTTAACTATGGTTGCATTCTTGAAAATACTTCAGCATCTGAAACACATCTTCTGGGGAACACGTAACTCTCATTTATATGAGGAATATTCTGCCACTTCCTCCTCCCCACTTCCCTTCCAGCCATACCTCCCACAATGAAAGGCATAACACGACACGTCAATCCATCATCGGCTTCACGGGCTGTCACTTAGAATGGTCAGGAGCATCTCGGGATAATGCTGTCACATTTTGTTGTCTCATTCTTAATGGAAAAAGAAAGATGACTTGGTGGCCACGGAACTATCGCCCGAAAAAGAAGAAACACCACACCAATTAAAAGGACAAAGAAGGGGAGATTTTGCTTATGCTGGTGTATATAGCATTTATGAACATTTGGCAATGATTATGTCAAATAAAGATACTTTGCACTTTCACCAGGAGTGATACTGACTGACCAAAGAGCTCCGTCTGCTGGTCCATTCTGCTATCCAGATGATAACACTTCATGGGCCCCAGGGTTCCTGATATTCTTACACCGAGTTCCTTATGCTTAAACCAGGGTTATAAAGGAAGAGAAGAAACTTTCTTACAGCAGTCTGTCCTCTCTTGGGTTTTCAAACAGAAGGTTGTTCTCTGCAGAGTAGAACATGGGGATCACCCTGGCAGGTGGGGCAATTCAGAGCAACGCCTGTAGATAACCATTGGACGGATATCCTTTCACCCCAAATCAGTGGCCTCGTTTTGTCTGAAAATAGACCCACCCTGGCAACATCTAATTTGGCTCTGAAATTCAAAGGAGTTGCTAGAAATACTAAACATTTTCTGTGTAACCTATGTCAGTACTAGAATTAACTAATCCTCTGAAATCTTGCCCTAATAAAACACAGCCACGCCAGCTGTCCTTCCTGAATACATTCTGTTTGGCTCAAACGGCCAGATCTTGAAGTTTTCTTGCACAGACTCGTATGTTTTGGTGTGGAAATTGTTTCATGCAAAGTGCTGCTCTATCCAACTGCCTTTCATAACATTATTTCATCAGATGGTCTTAATTTTCTGCATGACATTATCTTTTCAAGCTGACATAAGATCGGGCTGTGATATTTGCATATGCAAGATGGAACTGTGCAGCTGAACTATATCCTTCCTTCAGTGTGGTATTTCAGTGTTTGACTTGAGGGAATCAAATGATCCAACACGTCCAAAGAATTGCCTTAGTTTCCTGAATAATTTCATTGTTTAAACTAAAATAATATCCTGAATTAATTTTACAGAATTTGGTGTTTTCAAAATAAGCTGTGTATAGACATTTCATTAAGTGGACATGTACTGTAACTGAATTCAGTTGCTTACTACTACTACTACTACTACTACTACTACTACTAATAATACTATAATAATAATAATAATAATAATAATAATAATATTATTATTATTATTATTATTATTATTATTATTATTATTATTATTATTATTAATTTATTATTATTATTATTATTAGAGATGGGCACGACTCAAAAAAATGGTGTTTCGTTTGTTGTTTGGTCGTTTAGGGGTCCGTTTCAGTTCGTTTTCATTTTCGTGACATTTTTTGCAAAAAAATTCATTTTCGTTTCGTTAGGTAACAAAACAAAAAAACGAAAACAAAAATGAAAAATTGCTGTTTCGTTAGCATTCTTTTTAGTTCAATGCATCTGCTGCAACGAAAATGAAAACACGGCAAATTTGGTCGTTTCGTTTTCATTTTCATTTTGTTTTTAAATTTTTTTTGTTTTGTTTTTGTTGCGTAACAAAACAAAAAACCCAAAAACAAAAATGAAAAATCGCTCATTTCGGGCCCATCTCTATTTTTATTATTATTATTATTATTATTATTATTATTATTTATTATTATTATTATTATTATTATTATTATTATGAGCATCATGGCACAGTGGCTAAATGCCTGTACTGCAGGTAAAACTGTGCTCACAATCTGGGGTTCAATCCCAGGTAGCAGGCTCATGGTTGTCTCAGCCTTACATCCTTCCGAGATCAGTAAATTGAGTACCCAGCTTACTGGGGGGGGGGCAATGTGTAGCCTGCATACTGTAATTAAAAATTGTAAACCAGCCAGAGACTACTTGAAGTGGTATGGGGCAATATATAAGCATAACACTTTGCTTTGCTTTCTTTTTCTTGGTGTTTGTCCCACTTGGTGGTAGGGTCCGCTAAACTACATATAATATAATATAATATTGTACTAAACAAATGTAGAGAATTCCCTGCCCTGAGGCACTTACAATCCAGAATTTGGTGCAAGGGAAAAACAGAAGGACAAGGGAGAACTAAAATTACAAGAATATAAACAGAACTGATTGGTGTAGCACTATCATTATGCATGATGTATTATAGAATAGTATAGATATATGTCTGTCCCAGTGAGCTCATGTTCTCTGATTTACTACAGAGGAAGAAACAGGAAAGGAAAATGCACATAGCTAAACAAAAAGCAAAAGGCTTTTATATACAACCCCATAGCACTTAAAGCACTCTTGGGGCCATTGACAAGTAATTATGCAGGCTACACATTGCCCCTCCCCCTGTGAGCTGGGTACTCATTTTACTGACCTCGGAAGGATGGAAGGCTGAGTCAACCATGAGCCTGCTTCCTGGGATTGAACCCCAGGTTGTGAGCACAGTTACAGCTGCAGTACAGCAGTTAAATCACTGCACCATAAGACTCTAAACAAGGACAGATAATAGAAATACCAGTAATATAATTACTGGAGATCAGAACATCTTCTTCTTGGCTTTTTCCCACAGGTGTGGGGTTTGCTTTTCAGATTGTGAAATGCCATGTTGCCTGATCAACCATGTCTTCAGGGTGCAGGCCGACAATTTATACGTTCTTATTGAAAGTGTCCTTCCATCTCTGTTTTGATTGCCCATGTGGCCATTGGCCTTAGATTTTCAGGTGGTAAGCAATTTGGGAGATTGGAAGATGCCACTCTGAAGACATGTCCATACCAGCGGAGCTGGCTTTCTCTCATCTTCTCTGTTATTGGTATCAAACCTAGTTGCTGTCAGGTAGTATCATTTGTTACGTGATCGAGTACGAAGATACCCAATATCTAATGGAGCATACACCTTTCCATGGCATGGAGACCAGAATATCACATTGGAAAAGAAAAGTGGAGCATTATTCATTCCTTCTACTTTGTTCTAATCACCTGAGTGATTCATTGCATATTTTATTATCGCTGATACATTGCATTCTTACCTACAGGAAAGAAAAAATTCAGGCCTGCATTACTTTAATTAAAACTGTAAACCACCCAGAGACTACTTGAAGTCGTATGGGGCGGTATATAAGCAGAATATACTTCAGTTTCCTCTAACAGGCAATTTTGATATTACTCCTCAGACAGGTTTATAAAAATAAAGACAAATATTTTCCTTGTTTCTTAGGATCAATAACAGGGTGGCATAAAACCAGAAAAAAATCCTATCAAGATGACTTGTAATATTTGTACATAGCGAGGTATTACATGTAATTACTTGTACATTTTCTAAAGTTACTTTTCACAGACATCATAAAGCATCTTAGAGATATTTTGTTTCAAATCTATCAAGTAATATGCTGTCCTCCTTTGAGTTCTAAATGGCATAGGGAGACTTGCTTTTGTATTTCTTTTCATATCTTTTCAAGATGCAATATCAAAGTTGGCCACTAGAGGGGAAATACAAATTTACGTCTTTTCTGGCATACAGCAAATGGCAGCACAATACTATAATATTAAACAGTGCAATTAATACCTTCTGCCAGCAGAGCAGAAAAGAGCAACCTAGCTGTCTCAAAGTAATGAAAAATACAATAAATTCTTTTTAATGCCACAAGCTATAAACAAAGGTGAATGATACACAATTATTTTAGTCACCTGAAGTTGGAGTACATATGTTTTAGTTGCAAGTTCTTTGACTGCTAAGAATTACTATACTCAGTAAAAAAAAAAAGAACTATAAAGGTGTTGTATAGCTCCCAAGCATTTCAACCGAACTCAGAAGCACTCAGTTCGAAAAGGAGATTGGAGAATGTTCAAGAAGGAGTTGTATTTGTGTATAGAAAGATGAAAGTTCAAAAAGGCCACTTATTGTCCAAAGGAGAGAGAGCATACATGTGGAAGGTGGCACTGAAACCTCCACTTTATTGGCCATCTTAAACAAAAGCCTCTTTAAAACAGCTGCCGTTTCCTTCCTTCCCTTAGTTGCTTTCATGTTGTGTCGTTCTCTAAGGGTTCTGAGCCTCGTGGCACAGTGGTTAAATGCCTGTACTGCAGGTAAAACTGTGCTCACAACCTGGGTTCAATCCCAGGTAGCAGGCTCAAGGTTCACTCAGCCTTCCATCCTTCCGAGGTCAGTAAAATGAGTACCCAGCTTGCTGGGGGGGGGGGGCAATGTGTAGCCTGCACACTGTAATTAAAATTGTAAACCGCCCAGAGACTACTTGTAGTGGTATGAGGCAGTATATAAGCAGAACACTTTGCTTTTTTTCTCGGTCAGACGAGTTGGCAGTTTTGCAACCTTGGCATGGCAGACAGAAAGCAGGAAGGGTGTGGGGTGGAGTGAGTATGCTAAATACAGAAGAGCATCTACGTGAGGTGGGGGTGATTGTGGTTCCATCTAAATACTATGATGAAGTGTTTTATGTATGTACTGTCTGCAGCAGGGAAGATTTGAAATTAAGAAGAGCTGTAAAATATAAAGTCTCCGATCTGCATATGATTATCTGCTGTAAATTGAAGTAAATTTACTTTATATTACTCAGAGAGTGTTTTCAGCAGTAAACTAAAATGTATTTTTGTTACTGTCCATGTTTTTTTGAAGAACTAGAGGTTAGGCTGGGACACCATGCGCTCCCTCCTTCGCAGTTTCAGGGAAGGTAGAAGCAGGAGGGCAGTAGTTGGGCTTTTAGGGGAAGAAGAAACTTGGGATCAATGTGTTCTCCAAGGCTTACATTGGGATCCGATATTTGTTGTGAGTTTTTCAGCCAGTTTGGCTGTGTTCTGGAAGTTTTTCTTCTTAACATTTTGCCAGACTCTGTGGCTGGCATCTTCAGAGGGCAAGTCGCTCAGGGAACTAGGAGTTCTCTCTGTGGTCTGGGGATCATTCTTCATCACCCAACTTCCAAAGAACACAACAATTCTGCAGATTAATATTTGATATTAAGGCTTTGGTAAAGAAGGATAGATTTTGAAGCTAAGGCTTCAATAATTTGATGGACAGATTTTGAAGCTTAAGAGGAAAGAGGACTCATTGGAAAAATCCCTGATGTTAGGAAAGATTGAAGGCAAATGGAAAAGGGGGCGGCATGGAATGAGATGGTTGGACGGTGTCATCGATGCAACCAACATGGACGTGACCAAACTCCAGGAGGCAGTGGAAGACAGGAGGGCCTGGCGTGCCCTGTTCCATGGGGTCATGAAGAGTTAGACACGACATAATGACAAAAACTAGAGGGGGTTTATGGGCCAACTGTAAAAATGCAGTTCAGGGTTGTAGTAGCAGCTGAGTCCATCCATGTATTCTATGCATGACTAAAGGAGCAGCAGAGTCACCCCACCATTCATTCTTTTCCCCACTCAGTCACCCCATTTCCCTCTCTAGGGCTGTGAAATATACTTGTTTAAATTCTCAGTTCTCCTCAGTATAAATGGTTTCAATGAAATATTTTCAAGCTCTGCAAGATTTCTTATCTCCAGAAGAGTGTGAGGCAAGGCCTCCTTGACTGGTTGGGCAAATTGCCTCAGCAAATCAGTGCCCTCCCCCTTTGAGAATTAAAACACACACAAAGAGAGAGAGAGACAGAAAGCACAGAACTCTAGTGGCCGGTTGTCAAAACAGATGCAGACCACGATTCCAATCCATATAATGCTTAAAAATCCAGGCAATAAAGCAGCAGCCATCACTTTGCATTACTTGCAATACCATCCAAATTCTGTAAAATACTTGCATCAAAGAATCATTTGCACTAAAATATTTCCTCAGATTTACTCAAAGGGCAAATACATTGACAAATACTAGGGGAAATGCTGTCTAGAAATGGGCATGAAATGAAAAAATAGTGTTTCAATTAATTTCTTTAGCAGTTTTGTTTCATTTGTAACAATTTTTAAAATTAGTTTTGTTAAAAAATGAAATGAAATGCTATGCTCCCCTGGGCCCTAGAGGCACCAAAATGGCAGGGGAGCTTCCTTAAGTTCTTCCCTGTAAGCATCTAAAATTTGGAAAGGTTTGGTTGTCAGGGGCTGAGTTATTAAGGTCCAAAGGGGGTGCCCCTAGGAAAATAAATCTTTCTAATTGGATTCGGAACTGAAGCCAAGCTGCAGTGGCGCTAATCACTCACCCGCATCTTGGCTTCTGAATCCAATTAGAATTTTTCCTAGAGGCAGCCCCTTTGGACCTTAATAGCTCAGCCCCCTGACCCCTAAACCTTTCCAAATTTCAGGGGCTTACCATTTCCTCTAGCATGAATCATTTCATCCTGTGGGGGGAGGCATTTTGTCACAAAAATGAAATGCATCCTACCGTTTCATTAGGTATCAAAGTATTTTGTTACCTAACAAAATGACAAAACAGTGCTTCATTTTTTGTTTCATGCCCATCTCTTATGCTCTCTGACAGTCAGATTCACATTATTTTCTACTTACTACATGCCATACAAATCAGTGCAAATCAGCTTGTAATCCCCTCCCCGCCCTCAGTCCATCCTTTTATTTCTTCTACTGCTGGAGCCTCTTTCCCCCCTCAATCAAATGCATTCACATCAGTTCTCTGATTTATTTATTTATTTATTTATTTATTTATTTATTTATTTATTTATTTATTTATTTATTTAATAGTATTTTTACCCCACCTTTCTCCTTCAAAAAGGACCCAAGGCGGTTTACAGTAATGAGGGATAATACACAGTCCAATACAATTAAGACATGTTCAAGTATTAAGAACAAGGAATTGAGGGACAACTTACAGCATTAATAGACAACATGACATTAAAGCTACAACATTATAAGTAGTTATAAACACAAAGTCTATGTGAACCTATAGATTCATATAAAAGTCACATAATGGTAGTCCATCATTCAGGGAATGTTTGCCTGAAGAGAAAGGTCTTTGCCTGTTTCTGGAAGGACAACAGAGATGAGGCAGTCCTGGCCTCTAGTGGGAGGGAGTTCCAGAGTCTGGGTGCAGCAGTTGAGAACACCCTTTCATGGGTTCCCACGAGACATACCTATGAGAGTGGCAGGATGGAGCGAAAGGCCCCTTCAGATGACCTTAACACCTGAGTCGGTTCATATTGTGAGATTCGATCTTTGAGGTAGCTAGGACCCAGGTCATACAGTGCTTTGTAGGTCAAGGTCAGCACCTTGAATTGTGCCCGACAGCTGATTGGCAGTCAGTGGAGCTGTTTTAATAGGGGTGTAATGTGATCTCTGTACCCTGCCCCAGTCAGCAGCCTGGCTGCTGCATTTTGGACTTGTTGAAGTTTCCTGAGACTTTTCATCGGCAGTCCCACATAGAGTGCATTACTGTAGTCTAGCTGGCACGTCACTAGGGCATGTGTCACTGTAGCCAAAGCTGGTTTCTCAAGAAAGGGGCATAACTTGCGTACTAGCCTTAATTGTGCAAATGTGGGCCTGGCCACAGCTGTGACCTGAGCATCCAAGCTGAAGGATGAGTCCTAGAGCACCTCAAGCTACCTGTTTTTTCAATGTGAGGGTGACTCCATCCAGAACAGGTTGCATCTCTATCCCTTGTTCTTCATTTCGACTCACAAGGAGCACCTCTGTCTTGTCTGGGTTTAGTTTCATTTTGTTCATCCCTTATCCAGTTCATTACTGCGGCTAAGCACTCATGTTAAGTTGAGATAGTAGCTCCCTTAGAATCTGGCGGTGTCGAGAGGTAGAGCTGGGTATCATTGGCATACTGGTGGCACCTGACCCCAAAAGACCTGATAATCTCCCTCAGGGGTTTCATATAGATGTTAAATAACATAGGAGACAGAACAGAACCCTGGGAACTCCACAGGTCAGCAGCTGTAGCATCGAACCTAACACCACTTTCTGTGTTCTATCCTGCAGAAAGGACTGGAGCCACTTTAATAGAGCACCCCCAATTCCCATTTCAGAGAGACGAGTCAGGAGGATGCCATGGTCTATAGTGTCACAAGCAGCTGAGGGGTCTAGTGAAACCAAAAGGGACACAGATCCCCTATCCATTTCCCTGAGTGAGTCATCTTCCCCTCTAGAGCTGCGAAGCCACAACCCATGCTAGGACTTTCCCTAAGAATGGGATATTCGATACTGGTTGATAATTGTTCAGTATCACTGGATCTAAGGAGGGCTTTTTTAACAGCAGTTTTACTATTGCCTCTTTTAAGCATGCCAGAATCCTGCCCTGTTGTAAGGAGGTATTCACTACTCTTCCTAACCAGTCTGCCATACCTTCTCTGGAAGCTTTTATGATCCATGAGGGGCAAGTATCCAACACAAATGTGGTGTTCCTCACCTCCCCAAGGGTCTTGACCACATCATCCGGCTGTAGAGCTGAAAGTCATCCATTAATACAGGACAAGGAGGGTGGGGTGTTTTATTTACAGGCTCTGGATCAATATCTGCACCCAAGGTAGCCCGGATCTGTTCAATTTTGCCTGTAAAATGTTGTGCAAATTCTTCGTAGCAAGATACAGAGTGGTCTGTGTTATCCTCCCGAGGGTCAGCATAAAGCAGACTTTTGACTATTCTGAAAAGCTGCCCTGGGTGATTTTGTGCCAAATCAATGGTGGTAGAGAAAAATGCTTACTTTGCTGCCTCAATCTGGGCTTTGTCTGTTTCATGCTGGGTTTCCCGCCAATACCTTTCAGCTCTATGGGCCACCTATTTCAATTTTGCCAACTCCCCAGTAAACTAAGCAGCCAATTTGGGTCTATTTTGAGGAAGGAGACGTTTAGGAAATATCCAGTCAATGACTTGGCTCATTGCCCCATTCCAGAGTTTAACCAAGGATTCAGTAGGATCACCCATCAGAGAGGTAGGGAACTCCCCAAGGGCAGTTAAAAAATCATCTGGATTCATCAACCTTCTGGAATGTATTGCTTTTGTCTGATTTCCCCCCACTGACCAGGCTGTGAATTACAGCTAGCCTAAAGCATACCATATAGTGGTCTGTCCAGGACAATGGGACTACAGAAAGTTCCTTTACCTCAATGTACCCACTGTCCATATCAGGGAAGAAGACCAGGTTTAAGGTGTGGCCTGCAGGATGAGTTGAGGTAGATACCATTTGGGCCAGGTCCATTTTTGATATGAAGGTCATAAAGGGGACAGAGCTGCTTCAGCATGGATATTAATGTCCCCCAGCACAATGGGCCATGGGGACTCCAACATCAGCCCTGTTATCAGTTCAGAGATCTGAGGTACAGAAGTTGTATCACGGGGAGGGTGATACATCAAGAGAATTCCTATCTTGTCCCTGGCTCCTAGTTTTAAGTACATACATTCAAAACCAAGAATTTGGGGAACATGGCATCTAGCAAGAGGGTTGGAGTTGCAGTGCCACTCCACCACCCTGCCACCCCTGGTCTGGCCTGTTGTTCCACAGAGAAACCTGGAAGACAGAGCTGAGTGAGGTTGACACCCCCAGCCTCATCCAGCCAAGTCTTTGTGATGCAAGTGAGATCAGCACATTTTTCCAGGATCAGGTCCTGGATGATTCTTTATTTCCCATTCACTGATCCTGCATTTACTAGCAGTCCATGGATCCTGTCACTACATTTTTCAGAGCAATTCAAATTTGTATGCACTATGCTTTGGGAGTTATCAATACTCTGCAGTCCTTCCTTCTTCTGTAGTGCTGAGGAAGGTTATGATGGCTATATCTTCCATGGTGTATTCTCTTGACCTAATGCTGCTTCACAGCTGAACAGGTGACAAGAAGCATGTTCTTCCAGCTTTCTAGTTCAAAATTGGAGGAGAGGAAGCAACGGGGTTCTCTCAGGGTGGTCAGTTCCCCTCCGCTCAGAACCCCATGTCCCAACTCTGTTTTAGTATTATTTTTAAAAAGGTTTTGTGCCAATACTGGTGCACTAGGAGTCCCGAAGAGTGCAAGTGGGGGTAGGTGGGATGAAATGGACCATCAGCCTTGACTTGCAAGGCTAGGGGCTGGAAGTCCATTTGCTTTGGCTGACCAGACAGAAATCAGAGAGGAGAAAACTGGCTGGTAGCCCTTATTTGCAACTTGATAAGACACTACTAATGTAGTTGGTTGCACCAGAGGAGCCTTAACAAGTTGCAAACAAAAGCTAATTGCCAATTCCCACCTATCTCTCTCTGCTGACTCTGGTGTGGTCAGCTAAAATGAATTCACCCTGGGATATCCCATGTTTCCTTATGTGAATTCAGAGCAAACCACTTTGGATCCTCCCCCATCCCCCATATACTCATGTACAAATCATTCTTGTGCTTATGCACCTCTATCAAGAGTGCTATAATGTAGCCTATCTTCCTGAAAGTACAGAAGAATGTTTTAGTTTCTTACTGTGAGGTTCTCCTCTGGTTTCTTCCCCCCTCCTTGGCCTCTTGGAACACTGGCAGAGAAAACTCAGAAGCAGAAGTTTGCTTGAAACCTTTATTAACAGCCCCTCCGCGGGGGGCAATGTGTAGTCTGCATAATTAAATTGTAAACTGCCCAAGAGTGCTTGAAGCGCTATGGGGTGATATATAAGCAGAGCACTTTGTTTGCTTCTTTCTTCCACTGATGGAAGACATTGACTGGAATCAAGTTCCTTCCTAAAACAGAAGCCCTTCCATGACTGGAAAGATATTCTCCATTTGCAGAAAACCTTCCTCAAGTCCAAACCAAGGTATTTTCCAAATATGTACCAAACTAAGGAATCTGTTTGAGCTCCAGAAGTACCACAAACTGAGCAACAACACACCCATTACAAAACTAATGGGCCTAATTGTTAGTAATGCAGCTCTTTTGTCTCTTTGGAGAGATAACAAATCATATTAGACGGACTTCTCACAAAATGTCAACAGAAGCAAAGAGTTTTCTTGAACACTTTATCAACATCACAAGTTCCACTGGATGCCTCACTACATGTTGAAGTCTATAGCTATGGAAAATAAATCCATTTTCTAATATCAGCTTTTCTTTTAACCTATTTGTGAATGATTTATTGTGGTGGAAAGTCAGATGACGATAAGATAGTGCTCTTTAGAGGTCATTGAAGAGTTCTTGAGAAGTTTTTTTCTTCCAAGGTGCTGGTCTCCACAATGTCAGTCCGATAAGAAAACTAACAGTTTATGTCAAAGTTGGCAAAATGAGTTTGTCTGATAAACAGTCTGCTTAGTGGGCATCAATCATACTTCTTTTTCATGCTCCGTTGTATTTATCATAAAGGGAACTTCAGTGACTTGATACTCTCACTGGATTGAGGTGGTTGCATGTTAAACAGCACAGTTAAATCAGCAGAAGGCACAAATATGCATTGTGTCACCCTAATGGTGTGGCCGTTTCTTTCTTGAGTAGCAGACAAAGAGCCACTAGAGTAGGTTCTGAAGCCAGATGTACAAGTACATTGCACTACAGAGTCAACTGTGTTGTAGTTGTAGACAAAAACCAAAGTGAAATGCAGTTACAAAGGAAAAGAGGGAGGGACAATAAAAGATGGTGAGAGAAGAAGAAACAATAGGAAGGAAAGCAGTATGGTGTGAAGAAGAGTGACAAATAGGTGTAAGAGCTGGAAGGATGATGTGATAGAATTTTTTAAAACAAAAGGCTCCAAGTATGGGCGCTTTTACACGACCCCTAAAATCCGAGGCAAAGGGCTCCCAGATACGGAGCTTAAAATTGTTTTCCCACCAGCTCCGGACTTTAAAGAAAATTAAGTGCGACCACGCCCACCTAAGCGCATCCCAGTGCATTTTCCAAGTACCTGGTCTCCTAAGGTAAAAAAATTTCTGATGCAGATGTAAAGCAGTGAGTGCCGGGCTCTCCTTGCCTTGTGTTTCGGTTTTTTGGTTTTTTTTGGGTTTTTTGTTTGTTTTTTTGCCCCCTGCCCCTTTAAGAGATCTTAAGAGACTGGAATGCTTGCTTCCGGGGCTGCGACCCGGCAGACGGAGGTGAGCCTGCATTTTTTCCTCCCTTTTTTTCTCCCTCCCCTCATGCAGATGGGGGCAATGGCGTGCGGAGGGGTGGGAACACAGGAAGAGTGACAAACCCCCAAGATCTCTGGTCCGAATTTAAATGGCCAGCGGATCTTAAGGGTCATGTAAAAGCACCCTATGTAGCATGTTCAACAATTTTGCAAATATGTTTGTTCCTATGAAAATGGAGGAAATTCAACGTGTGCATTTCAGATACTCAAATCTTGCTAGATTTTTCTTTTCCTTACCAGCATTTTCAGCTTATGCCTATATAAGTCACTTTGTAAAATTGCCTTGAGCTGAAACAATATATCTAAGCTTGGGTTAAAAGCCTATAAGTGCTTCTCTGCTTGAACAAAGTGAAATCAGGTTACGTTAATAGAAATATTAATTAATTTGCCCTCATTTATGCAGCAGAATTAGCATTACTGAACAGTCTTTACCACCTTTAAGTACGCTAAATTGTGCTCAGCTTTGGTGACAAAGGTTTAGCCATAACACCTAGCAATGTGTCAAATTCTGTCGAAAATTATTGTCCATTTGGAAACCTGAGACATTACTTGGAAATGCTGTGGGGTGTGTTATAATGAAAATACCAATCCACATTAGCCATTGTTGCCATAAGCAAAAAATCTTAATATCTTGGCCAAACGTACTTAAGGTTCACGTAATAAAGTCACATTCCTAATTTTATTAGGGATGTGCCAAGTTAAGCGCTTTGCTGGCCTTTGGAGAGATTTATGGCTTAACTTCTGCTGAATTAGTGGTGACTGACAAGGAGGACATTGTTTTATTGGACGCAATTTAAATAAAAACCTTCAGGGTACTTCTGTAAGGTTGTCACTTCAAGTCCAAACTGGAAGAAAGAAATGAGTATTAAGGAGGAATCTTCATTAGTTTTTTACGAGTGCAATCTAGTGCTGTCAAAAGCTTCCTTATAAGGTAACGTACAGGGGCAACTGGAATCTTGTTCCAGCTCTGGTATAAAAACAGTCTGTTGGGCTCACCAATGAATCAAAGCAGGGGAGTGGAGAAAAGAAACAACCATTTTTGAATCCTGCTTAGATTGTTTGTATTGTGGGACGGTGATTTAGTGTAAAGCAAAATGTGGACGTGAATTCAGAGACCACAGTAGGTGGTGGTGGTGGTGGTGGTGGTGGTGGTGGTGGTGGTGGTGGTGGTGAAACATAAAGGATTTTGATAAGACTAACCCAACAAGTTACTTTGCATTGGCTATTTATTCAGTGGTTTTTATGGCCCCACCACATGAATGGGGTGTTTCTGTGTATTAAAAATTGTAGAAGATAAGGGTACCAAAAACTAGCCATACCTTTGAAAAACAGGAGCTAGCAATGACGAAGTGATTGCCATATCACTCTGGTAGCATATTAACTGGGTCAGAATATAACAGAAGCTTGTTTCTAAAGCTTGTTCTATGTATACAGCTCTTGAATTCTCTGCACTTAATCACTGCATATTTGATTAGTGCACACTCAATAAGGGATATGTGAGAAACTCACTCTATGGAGTGGGATTTCAGGTATTTGCCTGATCAATATCTCTTGGGCAAAACAGAAAATAGATCCAATTAGGGGTCGAGAAATCCATACATTTCTTGTGTGCTTCGAATGGAATAAAGTCTTATTTGCAAAAAGAAATGTCCAAACCCGCTGCATTCGCTTCTAAAGTCTACATATGCCAACCATACATGTGTGCATATATTTGAAAAAAACATGCAGGATGTTTGTCTGTTTCTCATCATTAAAAATCTGGCACAGAGCAAACTGGGAAGAAGAAAAAAGAGTCAGCCGATGGAAGCAAACTAAATAGGTTTTACACCTGATGCCTGGCTGCACAAAGGACAAACCACTCCTGGTCAGTCAAGTTGATCAGAGCAAAATGTGACCAACTGATATGAACATTCAGTCTGGATTGTATCTTTTATAGCTCACATGGAAGACATCACATGGTAGCGATGTAATGGAGTGATGAACTTACCTATGTGAGACCGACCATATCAAAGCACATTTAAGAAAACCATTTTAAGTCACTCCTTCCTCAACATCTTTACAGGTCTAGGGTTGATTTCTCAAATTGCAGTACTCATATTAGCTCTGTGTGTGTGTGTGTGTGTGTGTGTGTGTGTGTGTGTGTGTGTGTGTGTGTGTGTGTGTGTGTGTGTGTGTGTGTGTGTGTGCGCGCGCGCGTTTGAATTACCCTGTATAGTCTTTATCAAAGAGGCTCTGTATGATCTCATCTCCAGCCTATTCATGGGATCAGTGCAATAAGGTGATTAAATGTACAGTGGTGGACAGAAAAGCAAAGAAAGAGCCCTGAGATATCAAATCAAAGGTCCATCTAACCAACATTTAATTTCAGACAGTGATTTTCTGGCATGGTGTAGTGGCATGGTGTCATCACTGCAGATCTTCATAGCTACAGCCCCAGGAAAATACATAATTGTGCTCCCAGGAGATACATGTTGGGGATAAGACAAGTTTCTTCACATTTCACCCATGTACTCCTCTACACAGTGCTTTCCTGTGGCTTTTACTCAACAGGGTCAGTACTTTATCTGAAGACTCCATCGCATAGATTCAGCTAGTAGAACACAAATAAAGGTAAAAGTAAAGGTTCCCCCTGCACATGCGTGCTAGTCGTGTCTGACTCTAGGGGCAGTGCTCATCTCCGTATTCAAGCCGAAAGAGCCAGTGTTGTGCAAGTCCATGGCCACGTGACCGGCATGGCTACAAGAAAACACTGTTTTACCTTCCCATTTTTTATGGCAGTACCTATTTAGCTACTTGCCATGCTTTCGAACGGCTAGGTTGGCAGGAGCTGGGATTATCAGTGGGAGCTTGCTCCGCTGTGTGTCACCTGGGATTCGAACTGCTGTGCTGCCGACTTTGCAGCCAACAGTTTTCGGGACCTTAGTCCACTGAGTCACCAACTTGAGCTTTAATACTGAGTTAACAATCCTTAGACATCTGAAACACAACCTTTAGTTTTTCCTCAGAAATACAAACAATTCATGCAAAGAAGTATTAACATTTAAGGTAGAGATGGCACAACCAGGAAAAATTACGTTTCGAGTTGTCGTGTGTCGGAGCCGGCCCGTTTCGGCTCGTTTCCGTTTTTCACGAAATTTTCCAAAAATTTGTTGTTTCGTTTGTCGGTTTTTCGTCTGTCGTTAGTACTGGTTTGGGGGGGAGCGGGCTCCTGGAGGCACCTCTCTGGGGTGGGTGCCTCCTCTGGCCCGCTATGAAGGGAAAGCGGGCTCCTGGAGGCACCTCTCTGGGGTGGGTGCCTCCTCTGGCCCACTACAAAATGGCATGCATAGCCAATTGGATATGCATACCATTAAGTTGCAGTTGCAGTAGCAGGCAGAGGCATCTCTCTTTCGGGTGCCTCTGTGACGCACTGCCTGCAGTGCACTTGGGCTGGGGAACGAAGTGAGAGAGGACCCCTACGGGCGCCCTGTGACTGACTAAGAAGGGAAGTATACTTGCTGTAGTACAATGCGAGTACACATCTGGCTTACTGGTTAGGGGTTAGCGCAAGGGCTAGGCTTAGGGTTACGGGTAAGGTTAGGGTGAGTTACTGGGGTGCACCTCTGGGTGCCTCTCTGACCCACTAAGAAGGACAGTGTACTGGCGTATGGGTTAGGGTTCGGGTCGGGTTCGGGTTCAGACTAGGGTTAGAGGGCTTTTTATGCCCGACTGGCACATCCCAGAAGTCTCGGTCAAAACCTGACCAAGTGGCCATGCAATTGGTGGAATGGCTCCAAAAATTTGCATGGTCCACTCCCATGGCCAGCCCATAATTGTGCAGGTGTTAAAAAGTAAAAATAAAATAAAATAAAATAAAATCAATGGAGACGTTTTGTTGCAAGAAAAACCCACTGCTGCTACTGAAAAAATTCAGGCAGTTTTAAAATAGCTATTTTCGCATGTTTCTGTGGTGCTTTGGTGTGTTTTTGCACCATGATTTCAAAATAAATATTGCGGTCAGCCCCATTTTGGATCCCCCGCCCGCACCGCATTGGCGAGTTGGCGAGACGACGAGGATGCCCCCCACCAGAGCAGCCCAGGACAGGAGAGGGGGGGAGTCCAGGGACCCCCCCCAGAAACCACCCCTCTGGTAGGTGCCCTCAGGCAGGCATATTTTCGCCTGCTTTTTTGGCCAGGAATCGTTTTTTTTTTTTAGTTTTAAAACTTTGTTTCTGTGCTGCGCCGCTTGGCGAGTTGGCGAGACGACGAGGATGCGCACTTTGCGCAGCCCAGGAGAGGAGGGGGGAGACCGGGGACCCCCCCCCCCCCGAAACCACCCCTCTGGTAGGTGCCCTCAGGCAGGCATATTTTCGCCTGCTTTTTTGGCCGGGAATTGGGTTTTTTTTATTTTTAAAACTTTTTTCCTGTGCCGCTTGTCATCGCGCGATCGCTGCGATGCCGCCAGGAATGACCACGACAAATCAGACCCAATTTTTCTTTAGTCGGTTCGAGTTCGAGTTCTGGCGGATTAATTGTCGTTACCATTTCCGTTACGTAACGGAAACGAGGATTTCGCCGAGTTGTGCCCATGTCTAATTTAAGGTGGCAGAATGAAGTAGGACCCCAAGTAGAGGAAGGTGATGAAACATTCAGCTACTGCTCAGTCATTTTCCTCAGTCTCTTGCTAGTGGCCTAGAAGATCGGTTAGTCAAAAACAGAGTAGTCTCGTTGAATCAATGGATTTGTTCATTGGGACGACTGTAGGTGAGATAAACAGTTGGATTTAGGCAAACATGTGGGGGGGGGAAATAATGTAATCCTTGTTATCAGCCCATTCACTTGTCTCAACAAAAAGGCCCCCTCTTTTCCTGCCAATCTGGGAAATAATTCATTTGGTGGGGGTGGTTTCCCCTGTTGGGTTAAATCCAATTGTTCTGAAAATAGTGCCAGAATATATGCATCATCTGCATTCTCTATCCAGATGCCTGTGAATGTACAACCTTCGTAAAGATACTGTATATAAACCTTCGTATAAATACTGTATATAAAGCAATCAGCTGTACATATAGTTGTGTAATTGTTGATATGCAGATGAGGAACAGTAATTTCAGTTTTGCAGGCACACACATATTCACATACTGCAACCGTGAAAGCAGAATTAAAGTTGTATTCAGAAACATCTGATTTTTTCAGAAACATCCAACATGGTTGAATAGAGTTGCATGAAATGCTACTTTTCAATTTGGTTTTGAGTTGTATATCATGCTCTGATTGAGAGAAAGGCTGAAAGAGGGCCAGATCTGATTGCTACTCTCTCGTCGTTGGGAACCCTTCCATGAATTTTCTTGTACATTTGTTGGATTGGGCACTAAACCTCTATAGCCACAAAGGAATTCAGAAATTAAACATGTGCTGAAGTGCTTTACTGGATTTAGGTTCAAGAGTATAGCATTATAACAGCCAGCCCTTTATTTGGAATTGGGGTCAGAGCAAAAGAATTGATATAATTGATTCCAAAAGTTGGAGAATTTATAGTAATGGCTCTGGGTTGGCATCCAGCATCCAAGATGAATTGAGCCAAATCAATAAAGTGGGTAAGACTGAATCTTTCTTCCAGTCTTCTTGGCAAAGGTCTATTTTTTGATGCTGGCTTCTCAATGTTGCTTTTAGCCACATATACATCCTGTCTGTTTGCTTCTCTTCTCTTTTGAAGTACACCATTCTTGCTTGCTTGCTTGCTTGCTTGCTTGCTTGCTTGCTTGCTTTCTAAGTTTGGAGCAGTGGTGTAGTGGTAAATTTAGAATGACAGATGCTCATTATGCCAATCCCCACAGCGAACTACTCTGAATTAGGAGAGTCCAAAAATGTAGGCATGTAGGTCAGTGCACAACAACTGAAGAGCAGATATTTTGTAAATTCAATGATTCTCAACTTCACATCCAAAATCAGACAGTCTTTGCAGTACAGCAGGGATAAAAATTAAAGGTAAAGGTTTCCCCTGCACATGCGTGCTAGTTGTGTCCGACTCTAGGGGTGGTGCTCATCTCCGTTTTCAAGCCAAAGAGCCAGTGTTGTGCAAGTTCGTGGCCATGTGGCTGGCATGGCTACGTGGAACACTGTTTACCTTCCCACTTTTTACAGTGGTACCTATATATCCACTTGCATTTACATGCTTTCGAACTGCTAGATTAGCAGGAGCTGGGGTTAACAACAGGAGCTCACTCCACTGCATGGAACCTGGGATTCAAACCAACCAGCTGCTGACTTTGCGGCCGATCGTTTCAGCACTCTCATCTGCTGAGCCATCTTGCCCCAGTTGACAGAGCTGTTTGGATGAGCAGCAAAACATTTCAGTCTCTCAAGAAAAGAAGTCCAGTTGCCATGACTCAGCTTCCAGATAAACTCACCTGAATGACTGAGAATCTTCACAGACATCTTCAATTATAGTTTGGCCTAAAATAACCACTAGTAGAAAGTGGCTTCTGAGGGAAACTATGTTTGCCTTTCAAACTGAGGTGAAAGAGTCTACTAGGATTAAATTATTTGTAGGAAGATATCTCTGTATGTTGCGACTTAATCCGCCAGGCAAGTCTTCTGCATTTCTGTGAAGTACAGCAAGTGGAATATACCAGAGTTATTTTAATATACTATTTCAGGGGTGCCCAAACTTTTTGTAAGGAGGGCCAGATTTGGTGGCTGAGAATGTGTCAGGGGCCGGTTGCTCCCTGCCCCTGCCACCCCACTGGAAGCCCCACCCACTGACCCATAAGCCCCACCCATTGACCCCTTGCAACCCCCTCCCCACAGGAAGGAAGGTGGGGACCGAGAGAGGGAGGGAGGAAGGTGGGGAACAAGGAAGGGAGGGAGGGAGGGAGGTGGGGACCAAGGGAGGAAGGAAGGAAGGAAGGAAGGTGGGGACCAAAGGAAGCACAGGGAGCCATGGCCACAGGTCGCCCCTTGGAAGAGGCGGTCTGTGCGACCTTGCACCCCCCAAGCTCCCCAGAGGTGGCGACGGCTCGCCCGCCAGCCCACACCAAAGCTCCTTGGCAGTGGCAGAGGCCCACTGGCTTGCCCACCCCACACATTCCCCTGCGGTGCCGGTGGTGGCAGACCACTCGCCTGCCCAAGCTTCCCAGCGGTGTCAGTGTTGGCAGATTTAAAAAAAAAACATGGGGTGAAGGAGGGGGAGGGAGGGCAGGCCAGCCAGCCGTGGGCCACTCAAAATGGCCTGACGGGCCGGATTTGGCCCCCCCCCGGGGCCGGACTTTGGGCAGGCCTGTGCTATTTAGAGGCTAAGCCCTATGCGGAGGCAGGGTGGCCAGAGATTACTGGAAGTGTAGTCCAATGTATGGGAAGAGCTCAAGGTTAGAGAAAGCTGTTACAACAAACAAATGTCCTCTAGTCTTATATGAAGCATTGCTCGTTGTTGTCATTTTTGTCATCATTAGCCTGTCCGCCCATCCTCAGATGCCTGCATTCTTTCTCCCCATCTCAACCCAAGCAATAAGAGACCTTTGATGTGATTTGCAACAAATGTTCTTTGGCACAGAATTCCAGGAAACTAACTCCCTCCCAATTAGTTTTATATGAATGGCGGAAGCTGGGGTGGTCAGCTCAATTGCCTCTTGTAGTGGAGACCTACTGTAGTTCAGAGCCACTCATAGTGCCCAAACCATGTGTGACAGTGGGAACAGTGACGCAACAAGCATAGAAGAAGGAGCTTCCTCAGCACTAAGATACTGGCCTCAAACTATATGAAATGTCTTCCATGCTGTAGTATTCTAATGAGTGGCATCAAGAGTAGCTATCATCTCTGCTTTCTGTGGCCTGGTGCGCCAAACATGAAAGCAGGAAAGTGAACTGAGTACAAAAGATTATGAAAATGCACAGACTCAAAGGGCACATTAATAGATTTCTCTAAAGTTGTGCCTGCAGGGAAGCTTAAGTGATATCTGAGAAAAGCCGCACCGTTTAGCATTCTGATATCCACAACAGTACAGTACCCATGTCAAATGTAACATGAGAAGCAGGACACATTTTCCTTTATGGAAGATTATCTCTTGATTACCATCACCTCTATCTAAGCTCTTGTTTCCTAAAGGTAGGTGTGCGTGCGTGCGCGCGTGCTAGCTTTGTATGTTCTGTTTTTCTTACTCATCTTTCATCTGTCCCATAAAATTGGCTCTCTTTTATTCCCTGCTCTTGTACAAGTTATGTCACCTCCAATCCTGTTTTCCATTTGTATCCCAGAGTGTTTGTAAAACTACACTTTAAATTAAAAAATATATATATACAACATGATTCAAATGTGCTAAAGAGTTCCAGGAATAACCGTATAATTTCAAAATGATACTGATTTTGTTTATATGCAACATAATCTTTTACAGTGCTTAGTCTTGATTTGAAGCATTGCAAAGTGGATTTTTATGAAAGGTATTATAAAGAACTCCTTGTTTCTTCATAACAGATTTGAACATTAACTGATCAGAGTTCAGATAAATAGTCTTTACTCTCCATTAAAATATTAAAAAGCCTTTGGTAAGTAACTGGCATAAAGATCCTTCATTCTTGTTTAATGAACACTTGTTGGCAAGTATAACACTTTAATAGCTTTGCAGAATGAATTTTGTGTGAGAATCCTCCATTTCCCTGTCAGACGCATGTCCAGGTGCTGGGAATTTATTGGGGGAAGCATATTTTTACTCATTAGTTTTGTATTTGATTACAGAACAGTAAAATATGAACCACCAAGTCCCCGAGGCATAGCTGTGTACATTGAGATTAGTAATTGCATGTCATCGTGTTTTCCATTGGAATTTATATGGACAGATGGGATAGGTGCTTCTTAAGTGGGTTTAAAAGCAAAGCAAATTTGTATTTAATCTTTTTTTCCAGTCATATTTTCCCTAATGGAGGAAAGGTTAGGACAGATGATATATTTTAAACACAATTGTAATTTATTTATTTCCTGCCTCATTTTTCTTTTCTTTTGTTAAAGTATGCAGCTTTTTGCTCTAAGAGTGAGACGTGTGTCTATAATATGAAAACCAAGTATATATTTGTGGAAGAATACCAAATACACCCTTATTAGTATAAACAAAAAGAGGGAGAGGTGTATAATAGAAATTACCATAAAGGTGTTTACATGGAAGGCTGGTTGTAAATCTGTAGATAGTATTTTAATTGTAATGTGGGAGAAGGCAGTGGAAACCATTCAACAATTCAGGCTACATATCACGTAGACTACTTTTCCTTTCTCTCTCCATGACATGGCATTTATTTTTACTCCCCCTGAAAGCCCTTTGAGCCTGTTGATCAGAGAAGATTGGGGTTACAGTGCTTCATTTTTCAAATGTAACATTTTCTGCGATAAAGAAACAAATTTGCTTGAAGTGCTTTTAGTTTACAAAAACCCACATATGCTACAGCAGTCTTGCCGATGATCTTCGTCTCGCACTGAATTGCTGGAGTCACAGAATGCCAAGCGTGCTTATATAGGAAATATATAACAAAAATGCTCATAAATGCAATTTCCAAAACAGAATCTAATGAGGTACTTAATAGTCACAAAACTGGCACATTTGATAATTAATGTTCCTTACTGAACTTGTGCTGATACAGCATGGTTTGGGAGAAAAAAAGAAGAGAAGAAAGTTAGCTGAAGATTTTGCTTGATTCAACAGGGAAAAGGAAAAGTTAACTTTTAAGTTCTGAACGTGGACGATAGAAAGAGAGAGAGAGAGAGAACAAATTGTCCTCTCTGTGTTTGATTTAATAAATACAGGCTTTCCTCATAATGGTATTAAAATCAACTGCCAACAAGTTATTAAAATGCATTTGTTGTTCAACAACAACAAAAGAACATGAAAAAAGTAATCCAGGGAGCAACCCACCAAGCAGCAGGCCATGTTTCCGCCCCTGTGCCTGAAAACTCGACCTTAATGTGAACAGTCATAAAAGAGTATCTGGATTCTGCTTCTCTTCACTCCCAAGCAAGTGATGAATGCTTTTGTGTGATATGGTTGTACAAACTGTATTGCCCACAATCAAAGGTCTTGAATCCAGCTTGAAAATTCTACTTTTTTTTTTTTACTATAACTCATAACCTTGTTTGGGTGGCACATCAGTTCCAGAAATGGCAGTCTTAAAAGGGAAGTATTGACCAGTGTTGTTTATGAGAGTGCTTCTGGACTGTATATTTACAGTAGTTTGATGCTACTTTAGCTGCTCATGTCAAATCTGAGATTTCTAGTTTTAGTGTGGTAATTAGTAATCTCTTCTAGAGAGCTTTGATGAGGAACTTTGGGGTCAGCACATGAATGAGACAGAGTTAAAACTGACATGGCCAGGCTATACTTGGTGAGAGATGTTGGGAACTGTAATCCAAACAAGTAGTTTTTAGAAGTTGTTCTCCAAAGACACTTTATTTAGGGTCCATCACCAGCCCAAGACTGAGTATTATAGGTCTTTGTCATGGAATTCGTGTTTTCAGGAATTAATATCAAAGGTGGCATATGTCCCTGTAATTTGTATGTATGGATAGATCCCTTATTCTCAAACTTCATCTGGGTTCCCAGATGTTCTTGGATTACAACTCGTAGAAGTCTTAACTGTCCAAGAACATTGGCGTATTCCAGGATGAGAACTACTGATATAGATAATGGTACAGCAGTACTACACTTTTATCCATCACAGCCCACAACTGTCCCCTCCTTCTTTCTTTACTTCCTTCCTTCCTTTTGGCCCCACCTCCGACAATCCTTTTATGGTTCACTGTCAAGCCACTTGGTTTTGAAACATGTTCTGGAAAAAGTGGCAGCATTGCAAAGCACTCCTTAACTTGTTCAGATATACCACATGGCATTGCGTCTTCCCTGGATTGTTTTAATTTTTTCTCATCCAGAGGTGAAATAGCACTAAACTAGTATATCAGAGTACAGTATTAGATAGATAGATAGATAGATAGATAGATAGATAGATAGATAGATAGATAGATAGATAGATAGATAGATAGATAGATAGATAGATAGATAGATAGATAGGGTGGTACCCAGGTTTCCAAAGTTAATCCGTTCCAAAGCTCCACTGTAATTTCCATGCTGCTAGCTGCCTGGGATCACTATTTTCAAGCACATAACATTGTGATGCTCAATGTTTTTTTCTGGGAGAACCCCCTTTGATGTTGAATAACTCGGCCCCCTGAACCCCAAATCTCTCCAAATCTGGAGGGCTTAAAGGGGAGAGTCCAACGAAGGTTCACACCAAACTTGGTGCCTCTAGGACCCAGGGGACCTGTTTAAGAGAGAAACAAATCAGTTCATATTAAACTAAAAAAACGCCAGTTTGTTTCATTATTAACGAAACTGCTGCTTCCCGGTTTGTTTCATTTTATTTCATTTTGTTATGTAACAAACTGATGAATCAGTGTTTCATTTTTCATTTGGTGCCCATCCCTACACAAGAGTAGTCAGTATACAGTTACTGTTATGAAATATGTCGAAAACTACATTTCTGTTGGCTTAAATAAAAATTATATCCATGCCTATATAGACCAACACCAGGGAACAGATGCAACATTGAGAACACCTCTAGTATTGTTGTTGTTGTTGTTGTTGTGGTGGTGGTGGTGGTGGTGGTGGTGGTGGTGGTGTGTGTGTGTGTGTGTGTGTGTGTGTGTGTGTCTTTTGGTTCAGCTCACTTCTCAGACTAGATGTTTAATGCCAGGTGCTGTCCTGCAAAGAGCCTTGATATGGTTTAATATGTTAGGTGAGATTTCTGAAACGTAGTTCTGTTCATTTTGAAAATCAAGCATTTGAATCTTAGGGATGAATCTATTTTGCTTCCCCATCCAAGGATTATTTTTTACATATAGTGTACTGTATTATTCACTCCACCGAAGTCTATTTTCTGCCCCCCCCCCCAAGTGTCATTTGTCTAGACAGCAGGACTAGAAAGTACAAAATGAAAGGAAACTGGTTTTGGATAAAAATTTGGAGGACCTAAAATTGAGGAAGGGAATAGATGGCCTCAGGAGGTGGTGAGCTACCCTTTATTGGACGTCTTGAGGCAGAGGATGTACAGTTATCTGTCAGGGTCTGCTCAAGTTGCATCCTGTACTGAACATGAGTGTGGACTTCCAAAGTACCAGCTATAAAATGTGATTCCTCTAATGTGAGGCAAGTTCTCAGCCCTATGGAACACCCAGAGGTTGTATATGGAGCTCCAACTTGACTCCACATAAAAGGCTCATCAGAGAGCATGTAGTTCATTTTTTCTCTCGATCTCTACCTGATGATACAAAATGGAGGGCCACTCATTATCCATCTGTGAAAGGAATGTTGGTCGTGAGCTTTCTCTTTTTGTTTTGGCTTGCCACAGGGCTGTTGCAGATGGTATTGAAATCATGATAATTTTAGCATGACTCCAACAACAAAGCATTTGAAAATGTACGACCTCGGGAGGAGGGGGGGTGGAGAAAAAGAAAAGGCCATAAATAACAATGAAGTCACATTGCTGCTTTAATGTAGTGATTCCAAGAACCCCCACCCCCACCTCCATTTCTTCGCTTTCCTCCCTCCAACTTTAAAAGCATGCACTCCGAGTCTTTCTTTAAAGTCAAGACAATGTGCTGATTGACTGTACTGACATAATTGTGTTAATGACAAGACACTGAGGCTACATTGTTAGATATGTCGCTTAGCATCACTATTTATTTAGTTCACTTTTGCCAAGCCTGAGTTATACTTTCTATATGTTGTGGTTTCAGTCAGCCACTTAAAGTGCTTCGTTGTTGAAAGAAAATACTTTTCCTCCCTTCCACCCAACCCCCTAACAACTCTTTCAGCCGCGGTTCAAGAGAACCATATTTTCCTCAGCATCATTAAATAGGGTTCAAAGTTTGTCCTTGCTGGAAGACTCGAAGTTGGAGCACTTAGAGAATGAATTCTTTAATCTGTAACATGATTAGCAAAAAAGGGAGGGTTTTTTTTGTATCCGACCCCAGCTTTAACTCAGGTTAATGGCAATAATATGAGTTTTAATCTTAACCCCCCAGAATTCCTCCCTGTATTGTTTTCTTTTCATTTCATTTAAGATTCTTTCATTTTCTTGGGTAATCTTATGTGCTTACTGCCTTGAACTGTGGAAATGTCATTGTTTATTGTTTACCAGAAAGGAACACAATTGGAAATACAAGCAGAAGGGCAACGGAGTTATTCTATAAGTGGCCAATGTTCCCGCTTTATATGCTGTTTTCCTTCAATCTCTCTCTTTCAAATTGTGTGACACATTGCAATTGTGAAACTCCTTAAGCTCTTTCTAAGGCTAACTGATAGGATAGAATATATAGCACTCCATCATTTAAATAATAGGGAGGTTGTGACATAATGTGATAATAGAAAAGAAATCCAAAGCTAAGGCTCACACTTCTTTCTTGGCTCCAAGCATGTGAAGGAAAGGGAGTCAGACCAGAAATAAGACCCCTGGACTGGCTAAGATCAAACTATGGATGCTGCAGAAAGGCATTTTAGCATGTCAGTTAGCTGACAAAGGCCGTTACTTCACGAAGTACTTCTCTTCGCAGCGTGATTGCCTTCGCTGTGAATCCGAAGGCGGTCACGTGGTGGTCACGTGGTCTCCATTCGCCCCCACCCCTCTTTCCGTGTCCTCACGGGGCGAGGTTTTAGGATCGAATCCAGTACTACCTCACGTGTTCCCTTCGCATTGGGAAGCTTACTTGCAACGTCCGGTTTCTGCTTTCTTTAATATTTAAAAAAAAACTACTATGGCGTATCGATGCATCAATACCCGGCTGTCATTTGCGGCAGAGCTGAATAACTGTATGTTCCTTTGTTTTCTACTCCCGATTTGTATTGCTTCGTCCATTGGCGACGTGAAAAAATTGCTGTTCTCCGTCAGGGTCACTAGGTGGACCAGCACACAACATTTGTTGTGTATACCATCGCTCCTCCAAGGAATATTGTAAGCACAGAAAGCAAGATCAAAAGAACGGGTTAACCAAAATATCGATGCATCGGCATTTCGGAGAAAAAGTAACTAAAAAAAAATTAAATATATATAATCACTGGCCACACGTGACTTTGGATGCGAAGCGGGATGTGAAGCGAAAAAGATTCCCGGCCTCCGGCAGGGGAATCACTCGCCCCGCTTGGAGCACGGTTTAGGGGGCGTGGTCGGGGTGGCGCCGCATCCAAAAAGGAGGAGCGTGAGGACAGAAACGATCGCTTCGCACAGAAATGACGGCTCGCCGCGCAGCGAGACGTTCATGAAGTATTAGCCAAACTGCGGTGATTGAGGTCAGTTTACTTGTGACAAGAAACTTGTGACACATTCTGTAAACCACAGGGCTTTCAAATGCAGATATTTGGATATTGGGGGTGGGGCTGAACCCAAGAGGCTCATTTGTTATCAATCATTTGTTGTCATTTGTTAGGGAAGGAATCTAATGAGTGTTGAAAATTTAAGAATGGGATCATTTTTATAATCTCACTCATACCTGTTTCTAGGGATGGAAAGTTCAACCTTCTCTGCTTGATTTTTGTGCCCAGAGCAGATTTTGGACTTCTGAATTAATTTTGGTGCTCTGATTATTCTGAGAGACTGTCAGTCAGGGCAAGATTAAAAAGAAAAAGAAAACAGGAGAAGGCCTTAAACGTGTATTATGAAAAGAACTGTCCTGTTCAAACATGAACAAGAACTGATATGATTTGAATAAATGAATGAAAGAGATATAGAGATGGACATGGACCAAATTACGAATGAAACCTGCCCCTGCATGTACATGCATGCGTACACACACACACACACACACACACACACACACACACAGAGAGAGAGAGAGAGAGAGAGAGAGAGAGAGAGAGAGAGAGAGAGATGCACGTGCACGAATGCACGCATGCACACACTCACAAATCAAGTTGGTTCATGGTTCAGTTCATCATTTGGTTCTGATATCATGTTTTACTGAAACGAAGCAGAGCACTGAACTTTTTTCTGTTTGGTGCTTCATTAAAAAAAACAGATGCCCCAGCTGTTCCCTGCTGCCCCCACTGCCTCCCTACCTGGCTCTAGCACCCCCTCCTTTTTGTCCTCCACTGCTTTCCTTCCAGCTGATAGGGGTGCACATGCACAAAAACAGCAGCCCACTCTGGGGTTCCTGTCCTTAAACTGGCAGTGGCAGAGGGTAAAGAGGAAGAGGCAGCAGGACCAGGTTGGAAGGCAATGGGGGCAGCGGAAGTGGCCAGGCTGACAGCAGAGGGGGTTGGAGGCATTGGGTTCTCCTCCCTAAGGCACGAACCAGTTTGTTTTTTCTAGAGTTCATGGGTGATTCATGGGTAGCCACGAACCACCTTGCTTCATCATTTTATTGGTTCATGCCCATTTCTAGTTGTACTTAATCCCAAAGAAGTCAGTGCAGCAGGGTGACCAGGGCCGGCGCTTCCATTAACGCGAACTAGGCAGTTGCCTAGGGGGGCCAAAATGGAGAGAGGGTGCCGAAATGGAGAGAGGGCGCTGGCCAGCCTGCCACCCCCCGCTGCCCCCTGCCACTGGCCACCACCGTCCGTCCCCCCACTGCCCGCCAGCCACCCATCGCCGTCCGCCCATCACTGCCTGTCACCATCCGCCCGCCCGTGCCCGTCACCCCCTGCCCCCCGTGCCCATCGTCATCCTCCGCCATCCGCCACCCCACCCCCGCCCCGTGCCCACCCACCACCACCCACCACCTCCCCCTGCCCCACCCACCCGCCACCCATCCCACCCCCACCCCTCGCCTAGGGCGCAAAAAAACCTAGCACCGGACCTGCGGGTGACTGTGGCTAATCTCTGCCACACTGCATTGAAGTTTGACATATAAACACAACACAAGTCTGTTTATACAAGTGCTTGGGAGAGAGTTTTCTGGGTTCTGTGAAAATTTGTAAAGCAGTGTTTTATAAATCTTAGTATGTTATATGCATGCACTGAACATTCCTTTTAAATCGGAACTAAGATGGCTTTCTGGCTTTATAGCTCTTTGGGTTTGGTACCTGGAATGGGGCCAGGAACTGGGAGTTTGTTTCGCCAATGTGCCTCCGAGGAGAATTGCCAACCTGTGTAGCCTTGGGTTAGCCCTTTAGTCCCAGAGCAACTCCTGGTGGGAATGGTGAACCATTTCTGAGTATTCTGCACCTAGAAAACCCTGGAAGGGGTGGTCATGAATTAGAATTAACTGGATGGGTGATCCTTGATATTTAATTATTATTGTGGTCTAGATAGCTCAATGAGCGGGGCATATAGTTGCAGAGTTCAGGAGTTCAATTCCTCGCATTGTCTTCTTGGGGAAGTGCCAGTCTGTGGGCAAGTTGCACAGTCCCAGATATTCCCCAGAAGAAGAGAATGGTAAACCACTTGTGAATACTCCTATCTGCACCTAAAGAGAAACTAGAGAAGGTGGCCATAAGTCAGAATCAACTTGACAGCACATAATAATTATAAGGATGCATTCCTTCAGAGTTGATTTTAAAGAAATAGCATAGTGATATTATGTTTGATGATTTAAAGATTCCTCTCTTCTCATTAGGAGTTATTTTATTATGGATTTCTTTGCTTTATTTTTATAAACCTAAAGCTCACACCTTCCCTCCAAACTTGCATTTTTCCCCTAACATAGTAGAATTCTGAAGTCCTAACTAGCCATTAGGTTTCTAGCTTGTTTATAGAGGGTTCTTTGCTTGAAAGCAACTTGATTGAAAGGTTTGAGGATGTTTAATTTAGGGCAGTGGGCTCCCTGTTGAATAAAAAAAAGGAAAGCGCCCCAGTATTTATAGGCTTATGAAGTGTTTCGTTTCGTGACGAAAATTCTTTTTAAAAATCATTAAATTAAATGAAAAGAAGACTGAAATGAAACAAAACGCTATTGTTTCCATTTTGTGGCTATCTTTAGCCTTAACGTATGGCAACTGATTTTCATACATTGCCCTGTTTGCATCATTGTGCAACAGGATTACAGCCATTTTAGCAAAACTGTTTTGTTTTGTTTTGTTTTCCTGTTAATTGTAACTTGTAATTTTAAACTGTTCTATGAGTCAAAATTGGATTTTAAAAAGAAACTCTTTTTTTTAAAAGGTGTCCCACGTCTCCTTCCCAAAGCTCATCTTTTAACAATAGCTAATGAGAAGTAAATGAAAGACATCAGTTACTTTAAACGAAATGGATTCTGTAAATTAAACTCTTTCACCACATCTCATGTTTATTTCTTTTCTGATGCTGTTTCTGTTTATCTTTACAAAATGTTTTCTGATTTCTCCCCTTCTCATTTAGATGTATTTAATTTGGATTCTGTTTGCTTTAAAGATGGAGGCTTTAAAAACCTGGTTAGCTATTTACTTTAGGTTCAATATCCTTCACGCAGAAATGACAGTTATATTTTCTCCTGGGACAGGGGAAAAAAGGATTATTTTTTTCAGTTTTCAGTGTAAAGGGCTCGTGCCAAAGATTAAAAGAAAAAATAATTGTGTCTAAGCCATATTAAACATTGGCCATTAGAAAGGAAATTGGAACATGTCATGTTGAATATCTTTAGAGTATGAGGAAAAAGTTGAGAGGGAGCTGAAGCTACATAAAACACATTCCTTGAAGTAAATAAAGGGTCTCCTGATACAGCGGAAGGATCCTGAGGATCCAAGGCTTTAATTAAGCAGAAATGATCAAGGGCCAGGGCACATCCAGGGGATTAATGACTGACGGGGAGACTTGACGCCTTAGGCAAAGCTGTAGGCCGTTAACCTGAACTGGTCCTTCATTTTTCAGGAAATTCTCTGTGCCAAGGTCATGTAACTAAATATAAATGCTTGCCATGATCTCATGAGAATCATGGATTCCATGATTATTTATAGTTCAGTTTTTCCTTCAGAATTTTGCCATCTGGCTTTTTCCATTTTGAATTTTGCCGTCTTACTCTGCATTTTTCTTGGAACGGTTTATTTCACTACACTAAGGGGCAGAAGAAATTTATTTTTTTAATCAGAATAAGTGATGAAGCAGACCGTGAGAGAACTTTAAATACTGCCCCATATTAAGAGACATTGAAACAAACTGGACATTGGTGCATTTCCCTTCAGTGTGCGAACAACAATTCATGTCTGCAAAAAGGCTGCGGAAGTAAGGTGGTCTCTTTGGTCATCATCTATCAAGGTTTTCAGTACTATATCCTAGACTAATTGCAGCTTCCCATGTAGATCACATAACGGCAATCTAGGTGAAGGATGTAATTGCGTATAAGTCCAAGAGCACTTAGGGTCCAGCAGGTGAGATTTTACTGATTTCTATTTCTAATTGCAAGAGTTTTCTGATAGGATCGTCCTAATAATTAGCACTTAGGTTGGCATCTTGTTGTGTTTTATTTCTCCTATCAAGAGGGCTGGTATCCAAGTCAACATATGGATCTAGCAAAACCAACACACACCCTGTGGCAGCCCCAGCTCAGGCATGAGATTAATCTGGAAGGGCATTCTTATTTAATGAAAGCCCCTGAGATACTGCTAATTGTCAGGTGATGAACAGAATGAACAGTACTGTACTTGTTTCAAAGCTGTTATTTGCAGCAAAAGGTGCATCTACTTACAAAAACTATGAAGCTCCTCTTCAGATAGTTAAAACGAATAAGGACCTGCAAAATCCAGGACCTTAACATTAGTAATGTAAAAACAGAATGGTTAGAAACTACCAGAAAATCTGTCCACATAATTTTGATCCTGCTGGGATAGGTCAAGTTGACAAATGTGTAGCCCCTCTACACGTTATGTCCCTCCAGCACAGAAGGAAACGACAAATAGTCTAAAATATTGATGACAATGCCGAACAGTCTCAGGCATCTGGTTTTGTTCTGGAATTTTTTAAAGTTGATTTGTAGTATTTAAAGGGGCAGGAAAAAAGGATACATAAATTGGATGGGAAATTTCAGCTGGCCTTTGGTTCCAGTTTGAAGGTGAGTCACAATTTTATAATGTGATGACTGTGCTATCTCGGTGCCTGTGGGTTGTAGGGGCCTGGATGGGAAACAACAGGCTTCAACTGAACCTTGATCAGATGGAGTGGCTGTGAGTAAACTTCTCTTCTGTACCTGGGAATTTGTCATCTATAGACAAACCTGGTGCACAACCTACTTGAGGAGCAGGTGGCAGCTGTGGCCAGGAGGGCCTTTGCACAATTTTCTGTGGTGTGCCAGTTGTGCCTCTTCCTGGATTGAGAGGCCCTCCAAAAAGTCACTCAGGCCCTTATCTCCCACACACTCTACATGGGGCTACCCTTGAAGAGCATTCGGAACCTACAACTGGCCCAGAACACAGCAGCGCAGGTTATTCTTGGTGCCCCAAAATCGGCACCATAACACCTTTGCTTTCCAAGCTGCACTGGTTGCCAGTTTGCTTCCAGGTCCAATTCAAGGTGTTGGTTATCGCCTCTAAAGTCTTATATGGCATGGGGCCAGGTTACCTCAGGGACCACCTCACCCCCATTACATCAACCCATCCCACCTGATTGTGTGGGAAGGGCACGCCGCAGACTCCATCAACAAAAGAATTTCTCTTGACAAGGTCTAAGAGATGAGCCTTCTCTGCAGTGGCCCAAGCCCTCTGAAACAGCATGCCCCCAAGATTGAAGACTTGACTCTGCCAGCTTGCCTGGGATGGAACAAACGTGGAGATGGCTAACATAACAGAGTTAACTGCTTTTAAAGCCCCACTACTTACCACAATAATTATTTATACGTATACAGTCAGTTTTTTGTTTTTTTTAGAATTTTTAATATTTATTGTTTTATTGTGTTTTACATTGTAAATCACCCTGCGTCCCCTCTTTATTTTTTCATATCACTCTGTCAGACAAAAAGTTAGAAAACCTTTTTTTAAAAAAAATCAGTAGCTGAAATACTGTTGTGCAGCTACCTATGCCACATGACGTCATCACCACTGCACAAGTCAAGCACAACAGGATTTTAGCCAATAGCTGCTGTAATTTATGCATTTTTTTTCATTTACATGGAAGATGAGGTGAAACCCAAGAACAGATGATACAGCTTAGAGATGGGCACGGAACAAACTTTTTTCATTTCCGTTACCATTTGTCATTTCCGTTACGTAACGAAACGACAAACGAAAATTGTGATGAAAATGAAACGAAACAAACAGAACCACGAAAACTGTGGTCGTTACGTTTTGTTTCCGTTAATGACGACACGCAATGAAATGAGCTGTTTTAAATGTTAAAAAACGCCCTGGATATCCATAAAAATGCAGCGATAATTATTTATATTGTCTAATAATACCTACCAGGGGGGTTGGGGTCCTTAAAACATTTGTTTTAGTCTTCTCCCATTGCGATGTATTTTTCTTTTCCCTTTAAAATGGATGTCGCCACCAGCCACAAAATGGAGGCAAGCCATGTGATGGGATCATGTTCAACCAATAGCATGCCCAGGTTGCAGACTGGGTGGGCAGGTCTGGCAGCCACAGAGGGCATAAAAAGCTCTGGCAGCTCCCATCCTCCTTGCAGTCTCCAGTGGGAGTTAGGGTGGGATTGTTGTCTCTGCTGCGCCTCTAGCTTCAGTCCTGCAGCCTCCCTGTGTGCGTGCATGCTGTGTACCTCTCGGTGAGTACCCTCCCTTGCCCCACAGTGCAGTCACTCTGTGGCTGCCTTGCACCCTGGGCAACGCCCGCCGCTGCCTTTGCAGCCTCCCTGCGTACCTAGTCTATACTGTGTCTCTGCCAGCATCCATTTTTTTAGTGTTTTCCCTCTGGTCTGGGGCATTGGGGGATGCCTGCTCACAGAAATGCTTTAAAAATCACGCAAAAAGCAGGTAGAAACGACAAACAAAAAAACGAAAAACAGTAACGAAATTTTTCAAAAATTTCCCAACAAACGGAAATGAACCGAAACAGACCTCTCAATGACAAATGAAAAACCGAAACACCATTTCTCTGTTTCGTGCCCATCTCTAATACAGATTCTTAAGTAAAAACTCAGAAAACAGATAGAAGCTTTGAAATGTCAGGGAAATATATTAAACGAATACCTCAGCCCCAACTATTATATTCAATTCTTTAAAAAATGCTTTTGTACCAATAATTCAAAAAGCCACACTTAGAGATGGGCACGAAATGAACTTTTAATTCATTTTGTTATTCGTTATTCATTTCGTTAGGTAATGAAATGAATAATGAACCAACCCATCAAAGAAAAACGAAACAGAAATTTCCGCTTCGTTTGTTTAAAATGGCTGGGGACTTTTAACCCCTTCCCCAATCAAATCAAATAAAAAAGGAGCACTGACCCAGCCCCAGGGGGCGTGTGGACAGCACTTGAAGGAAAAAACAACAACAAAAATGGTTCTGGCCCCAAGCCAGCACCTCAACAGCCCCGCTAGGGTCTTTTAAACCCGCCAAAAAAACAAATCAATTTTTAAAAAGGAGCACCAACCCAGCCCCAGGGGCTGCATGGTCAGCGCTTAAAAAAAATTTTTTTAAAGCAAACAAACTAGCGCCGACCTGGCCCCAGGAACCGTGCGGTTGGCGCTGTAAAACAAAAATAAAAATAAAAAATAAAACGAGCGCCAACCTGGCCCCAGGGGTCGTGTGGTCAGCGCTTTAAAAACAAAACAATTTAAAAAAAGAAGAAGCGCTGACCTGGCCCCAGGGGTGGCCAGATCGGTGCTCTAAAATAAAGGGGGGGGGAGAGAGAAAAGAACCAGCGCCGACCCTGCCCCAGGGGCCACACGGTTGGTGCTTAAAGGGGAAAAAATGAGGCGTTGGCCCCAAGCCAGTGCCTCAAAAAGCCCTTGCTGCCGGGGGCAGGATTACCCCACCGCCCCCACTGCCCCTGCCACCCAGTAAGTCGGACCTGAACCAGTTCATCTCAGATCGGGTTCGTAAGAATTTTTTTTTTAAAAAAATCGTACAAACCCAAACTAAGCTGAGCCAAGGGTGGGCCCAAAACAGACGAACCTGGACCATGGGTTTTCTGTTTCGTGCCAGCCTCTAGCCACATTGCCAACAGGAAAAAGTATGTCAAGGCTTAAAGAGAAAAGAGCAACCTGAATGCTGACAACACCAATGGCAACAGTCAGGATGATTTACAGAACATCCTCTTGTGCTCTTGTATCATTCACAAATTGACACCATGCTACATGCTTATAGAGGTTATCCATAGACTGACGTGTCGAAGGGGGTTGCCATGCTACAGCATTCTGAGGATTGTTCTAACTTTTAACTTGTTGTAAGTCACCACAGGTTGCTATGTACCTCAGATGTAAATTTCATTCTGAACAAATACAATCTTAAAGAAATAAAATGCCTTCCCTGACATACTGTCTCATCCTAGCTGGGGGATATATTATGTCATGATGTCAACACATTAGTCAACTATGGTTGCCAGAAACTGCATGCATTTTTAAACAAACCTTTGAAAAGTTACTTTTTGGGGGTTTTGACTCCAGCCCGTCGAACCCTCTTGACTGGTGGAATGGTAGGAATCACATCTGTTTTTATATCTGAGGTACTAAAACCATCCAAGGCTTTCATTCTGCCTCTGGATTTTCTTTCAGAGAGGAGAACAAAGAATAACTTTTCCAAATGAAGCTGGAATTTTTGGTATGCAATGTAATTACTTGAGCCGGAATTTAACCAGATTGGTCTGATTAATTTTAACACTTGCAGTCTTGTTTTTTAAATGCCATGGGATTTTCAATGATCAACAGTGGTTAGGAGCGGGATCTACAGTTAATTTCCCCCCCACAAGAAATACATGTGAAATTTCAAGAAACGCAGTGCTGTCATCGATTCATACTATTCTTCTCACTGATACTAAATTATCCTCACAAGCAACATAAGACTATGCATGTGTGCTTGTGAGTGTTTGTATAATCTGATCAATCAAATCATGCTTAGTTTAATGAGTGGTTATGTTTCTTTAAGAAACAGAACCTATTTTGGTGACAGATCTGTTGTAAATATTACATGCTGGTGACACTACCGCTAGAGGAATATATTGTTTTTAAAGTTACTTGTGCCTGTACTTAATATAATTCCATTAACATTTGTGTTATGCTCAGAAATATATCACAGTGGATACAGAAGCAGCTACAGTTAACAAAAGACCTCTGCTTTGATAGACGGAAGTATACCTTCAATTAATCTTGGCTCTGCCAGCATATTCTTCTTAGTGAAGACTGGAGACAGTTTAATTTGTTTCTCCATTCTTAAAACTATGCAACATGAACTCCAATACTATGATCTGGACTCAGACTTAACTATGTTAAGGAAGTGAACTCCATGAGCATTAGAACTAAAATATATAAAAACTTCAATAGTTCTTCTAATAATTTCTGGTTTTCCCCCCTTATACCAGTAGTTATAAATCACTGTTTTACTTGAACAAATATATATACAAATAAATACTCTGTTCTGTATTCAGCAAGATACATAAAGCTCATAGCAGCAGTTAAAATGCATGAGGGTATTAATTGTACAAAGTATTGCCTAAATCAAGACCAAGTACTAGGCCTAATCTAATTTCTAGTGCCAGTTAGGGTAAACCCATTTAATCAATTTTTCTACCACAAACCAGCCTTTCCTTATGTCTCACTGAATCTATCTGTTAGGTTTGAGGACTGAACATTTCTCTAAGAGCCTTATTGAGCTTTATAGACCTCTAGGGAAAAATTAGAAGCCTGTGTTCATCACAACTGGGATTAAACCCAGAAAAAGAGATAATTTCAGAATGAAACCAGATCACTTTTCCAGTCATATCAAATAGAGATGGGCACGACCAGAAAAAATGACGTGTCGAATTTTCGATTGTCAGGACGGGTCCGTTTCGGCTCGTTTCCATTTGTCGCGATAATTTACAAAAATTTGTCATTTCTGTTTGTCGTTTGTAGTTTGGGTTGGGGTTAGGGTTAGGGTTGGGGTAAGTGGGCTCTGGGAGGCACCTCTCTGGGTGCCTCTGATGTCTGACCCACTAAGAAGGGAAGGGAAGGGAAGCGTAATGCGAAGCCGCCGTGTACCATACATTACGTTAGGGTGGGGGGTAAGTGGCAGAGACACCTCTTTCTCTGGGTGCCTCTGACTCACTAAGAAGGGGAGCGTACTAGCGTACTGACGTACAGGTTAGGGAATGGGATAGGGGTAGGGGATAGTGGGCTGTGGGAGGCACCTCTCTGGGTGCCTGTGACCCACTAAGAAGGAAAGTGTACTTGCGTATGGATCTGGGTTAGGGTTGGGGTTAGGGTAAGGGCTAGGCTTAGGGTTACGGTTAAGGTTAGGGTGGGTTAGTGGGCTGCACCTCTGGGTGCCTCTGACCCACTAAGAAGGACAGTGTACTGGCGTATGGGTTAGGGTTAGGGTTAGGGTTAGGGTTAATGGGCTTTTTATGCCCTCTGGCACATCCAGAAGTCTCAGTCAAAACCTGGCCATGTGATTGGTGGAATGGCTCCAAAAATTTGCATGGTCCCATCCCATGGCCAGCCCATCATTGTGCAGGTGTAAAAAAATAAAAATGAAATAAAATAAAATAAAATCAATGGAGATGTTTTATTGCAAGAAAAACCCACTGCTGCTACTATAAAAAATCAGGCATTTAAAATGCCTAATTTTCAAATGTTTCTGTGGTGCTTTGGTGGGTTTTTGGACCACGATTTAAAAATAAATATTGCGGTCGCCATTTTGGATCCCCCCCACCGCATGGCAAATGGAGACAACGAGGATGGCCCCCCCAGCCTGGTACCAGCAGCCCAGGACACGAGAGGGGGGGAAGGCCAGGGACCCCCCCCCCAGAAACCACCCCTCTCTGGTAGGTGCCCTCACTGAGGCAGGCATATTTTTGCCTGCTTTTTTGGCCGGGAATCAGTTTTTTTTACTTTTTTTCTGTGCTGCTTGGCATCGCACAATCACCGTGATGCCATGAACGACAACGAAAACTCAGACCCAATTGTTCTTTTTCGGTTCGGGTTCGAGCTGGAGTGGAGTAATTCTCATTACCGTTACCCGTTACGTAACGATAACAAGAACCGAAAACGGAAACAAGAATTTCGCCGCTCCGTGCCCATGTCTAATATCAAAATTAGTCTAAATATCAAGGTAGATGTTGCTTCATTGTTGCAATAATTTTAGACAATATCAGCAGTGCCTGTTTCTAACAAGCATTGTTTATTTACATTGCTTCTATGATTCAGAAGCACAAAGATACTTCAAAGTTGTTAAAAACACCCAAAAGTCCTAGAGCTATGAAAAAACTATAGGCTAGAGATGGACACAAATCAGAAAGCTGGTGATTCATTTCAGTTCAACCTTGATGAATGAGAGAGATATAAAGATGCTCCATTTTAATCAAATCAAATTGTTGTTGTTGTTTGTTGTTGTTGTTGTTGTTATGGGCCATGAAGCAGGGATTTTAAAACACCCTCATGGAGGCTTTTTATCCTAAATCAATTTTTGAGTCTCCTTTCTGGACTCTTTTGGTTTATGAAATTGCCTGTGCTACAATAAATAGTGATTCTTGAGTTCTGCAGGATTGGCCAAATTTTGGGTGCAAACACCATTTGCTTTTTCCCCTTTCTGTTTCTATTTTAGTGCTGTATCAATCTAGCACTATGCCATTTATCTTTTAAAAAAATGAAAAAATGTGATTTAGACCAGACATGACAATTCTTAAAGGACAGAGGAAATGGCTGTTACCGTAGCTGCGAATTGTGTTGTAGGAGACTTCTGATGCTGGCTGGGCTGAATCAACGGTCCTGAGTCCAGCATCAGCTTTCTCAAGGCAGACAAGCTCTGTCTCAAGAAAGACACATGGTTGAGATGAAGAATTGTTCCCAGACCAGAGGAAAACTGGGAAAACTGGGGCCTAGAGCATGAAAGTACCAATATACTAGAACACTTAGAACCATACTAAAAATTGTTACGTGCAGAGAAACCAAAAACATGTGATATTAAACAAATTTCTACAAACTCAAACCAGCTCCCAATTTAATTCAGCAATGCAGCCGTGCCCTACATTGGTCAGGTACCAATTTGCTTGAGAGCTCTAATGGTTATTTTTCTTCCCAATTATTTTTCTTTTTTTTATCACATGTTTACACCTTCACCTGTCAGCCCTGAAAGAGTCTTCTGCAAAAGCAGGGTAAAAGAACCTTGACTTTGCTTCCTGGTTTGGCTGGAGAGCAGGCAATTTTATGGAAACTTTTAGTAAACTGCTGCTCAAACCTCTTTTTAAAAGCCCAAGGTACGTTTTGAAGATTGCATTGTTGACACCCCTCCTGTTACTGTTTTACATTTTACACACACTGCATTATATATCTTGACAAATTAGTTCATTCTACTTAGTAGTTCAATTTAAGCTTGGTAAACCTCCCCGTAGAGGCAATTTTGCAACAGTATTGCTGCCAAAAAAAGTTCCATGATTCTGATCTACTGAATTACAAGAATTATAGATCCTATGTCCATTTTATTTTGTGTGATAGCCAAATTCTAACAGTGTATCTTTGGTTTCCAACTGGCCTCCAATATTCTGTGACTAGGAATGAGTATCATGTTCTCTGACATTTTATGAGAGCTAGGGCAGGCCCTTTCTGATGTCACAGAGGTAGGCAGCCAAGAATTAAGAGAGGAAGAGGATAGAAAAGAGTCACCTGAGTCTTCAGCCCTCACTCAGAGTCCTGGCAGTCTTATGTGACACTGGAGCTACAAAACTATCTGAGGATCAGAAAAAACAGTCTTGATTAGAACTGTTTTTGGGGGCAAAAACACTATCCATCCTAACTGACTTGGTTCTCATTGACCACATTGGTCCATCATGAAGGCTACTCTAGATGGGAAAGGAAGCATAGGAAAATAGGAAAGGGTGAGATCCAGTATTTGACATCCTTTTCCTGAGCACTGGGTGTGCTATGGCCAAGGGACTAGGCACACCTCTATGCTTCACTTGTGCAATAGGTCTAAAATGATGTATTAGAAGAGGAGGTAGAGAAGTGGAGCAGGTCAGACAGGGTAAACTCTAGGTTCCTGCTAGAGTTAAGAGATGGGGTAAGAACCAGAACTCTCTGCCTCTGGGCTGCTGCTGTGAAAAATTGCCATGGCTTTTGCTTGATCGTGGCCAACTTTCTCTGGGCTCAGAAATGAAATGTATACTTGGCAGAATAAATTTCTAGTCCAGGTGAAGTGTAAACTTGTGATCAAGGGATTACCTTGATGGCCACCTGTTTCAGGAAATACAGCTGAGGGCAGAGGAGGCATCTGCGGCAGTGCTCAGAAGCATTTAGTTTTCAGAGAGAAAACAAAGTGCTGCATGAGTTTTCTTGTTTATATTCCAATGAGATTTGGTAGCTTGCTAAGAGCTGCAATGCAAAGCATTTATGGTTCATGTTATATTAATATTGCGGCGTGATTATCAAAAACCATTACTCTTGGTTATCTTGCAGAGGTTGAACCAAGCTGCTATAAGTCAGTCTGACTAGCCGCACCGTGTGTGGGGCTTTTTATTATTATTATTATTATTATTATTTTATGGCAACAGCATTCTAAATGTAAAAGTATATTTGTAAAATTACGTTCCTGGGTTGGATTCATTATAAACAGAATGAGCCCCCCCCCTCTCTCTCTCTCACACACACACACACACACACACACACTTAACAAAATCTTCAAAACCTATTTTGACTCATTTATGTTCCACATAGGTCAGTTTTCCCTGTGGTCAAATTCAGGATACAACATTAACATTCTTCTACAATTCTCCATTCCCTTTGTCCTCAGCAGAGAAACAATGGACCCTCTGCCTCTTTTCCGACTTGCTTGTGTTTTCGCATCTTCTCTTTCAGCAACATGCCTCATGGTCCATTTATTTGTTTGTTTGCTTGTTTATTTTAATGACACCGTATTGTATATCACAGCATATCCCAATGAGGGAAATGATTATTTCAGAGTGGCTTACAAGAATTTAGAATTTCTTTACAGTAATGATTGCATCCATTGTAACTTCTAATACTAATGCCATTATGGTTCGCTTTTCTCATTTAGTTCCCCCTGACTGTGATACTTCCATGGGGCTTGTTTGTGTTTGTCTGAAAGGAAGAAAGAAGGTCTAATAATAAACGATGGACCCATCTTAATAATAATTTCCCTGTCTTGAATACCTGTTTTATTAAGCATTCCAGTCGGGGCAAGGGGGAAAGGAGCCTGTTGTGTCCCCAGTGTCAAAGACACCTGGGAATGAATGGCTTCCTGCTCCCAAGATTCTTTCAAAACCAACCTTATTAAATAATAGTAAAATATGTAGTGAATAATTCCCAGAGGCCGAGCCTGGGACATTTTAAATGCCTCATTTATTGAAATTAATTCTTTGTTTCTGTATAGTGTGAGATCAGTGCTCTGTGTAAACAAGATGGTTTGTCCAGAATTCTGATTTACGTGAAATTGGGACGACTTTGGGGTTTTATCTCTGTGCTCTTCTATATCCTGGGGATA
Organism: Phrynocephalus guinanensis; assembly: GCA_037367245.1. Taxonomy (NCBI): domain Eukaryota; kingdom Metazoa; phylum Chordata; class Lepidosauria; order Squamata; family Agamidae; genus Phrynocephalus; species Phrynocephalus guinanensis. The sequence goes on from CM074737.1 coordinate 35,451,010, forward strand.
CTGTCAAAGACGCTACATAGCCCTTTATGTCCCTTCTGACTTCAGCATCTCATAAAGGACTTTGTAATGAAGTATTTCAATGCAGTTTTATACCTTTCACATGTTGCCATCTACCCATTGCTTCCAAGTAGCATGGATTTTATTATCCAAATTGTTGCATAGGGTGGCCAGCATACCTGGGGTGAGTGTTCACCAGGGTCCTTTCTCTCAAATAAAGCTCCAGTCCCTGTTCTACAGCATTGCTGTTGCAGGGACTGAATCTGGACTGGAGCCTAAAGCCCCGGATGGTTGGAGCAGTCTCCAACCATGCAGGGCGTATTCTTCTTAACAAAGAGAAAGCTCCTGGTTACAGCCATGCCTTCAAGAATGGTTTGAACACCTAAAACAAGTTAGCGGCTGAAGAAAGGGTTCTCTTTGGTCATCAAGGAGTTCCAAAGGGTATAAGTCAAACCTTTTAAACTATGGGACAATGCGAATGGGCTTCTGTTTTAATCTTTAGTTTTATGTTTTTGAATAATTTAGAGGTGCACAATTACATTCTGAGAAAGGAGGTTAAAATATTTTCAGTAAGGGAGGTAAAGAAATCTCGGGGCCTCTCCAGGTGGGTATATATAGATTGTTACAGTATTTGGATCACTGTCGGTACAGTTTGGTTCCAACCCAGTTGTGCCATCCATATGTTTCTCCTTTGGTCGGTGCACCCTTCCCTTTAAAAGCTGTCCCATTCCTTTCTGGTACTGCACTTGGGGCTTCTTGGTTTTTGGCAGTTTGGCACACTCCTAATTATCCCACTGTGTAGCCTGTGAGGATAGCTCAGAAGAAGCACCTAAGTGGAACCATGGGGCGTTGCTAACTGAGGTGACAACCCTGTAACATAAGTACATTAGGACTTTCAAGGAGAGGAAAGGGAAGCCCCTCTCCACTATTTTTTCTTCTGCTGCTTTTTAATACTTTCCTGTCAGACATAGCGCAATTCTAATGCATTGCACTTTTGATGTGCCACTTACTTTCTTTAACCAAAAAAAGAGGAAAGCCACTGCTGAATGATAGCTGCAAGGGAAGGTGAGGAGAGGAGCTACCTCAACTCCATGGCCTCTGCTGCCACAAGGTAACACACACCCAACAGAGCCTCAGGTGAGGAGAAAGGCAGGAAACAGAAGGATTAACTTTCCCCCTGTTTCCCCCTTGCCTCAGTACTGGTGAGTGACATGAACTTCACACACTTACACACTTACACACACACACACACACACACACACACACACACACACACACACACACACACACTGCTGCTTTCTTACTTGCAAGTAAAGTGAGATAAACTTACTCATGAGTAAACTGGGTAAACCTTATGAATAAATTAGGTAAACATTACTTGTGAGTAAACTAGGCATGCGTACACAATTGGTGATCCAAAACCTTATGTGGACCCTTTGCACAGGCGAAGAAACATCTCCAGTGTGAACGATGGAAGGACTGCTCAAGTGAGATAAAATAGATTGCACTGAAGATTTAAGAGTGACGCAGACCACATCCAATTCCATTGTCTGGACAGGCCCTTAGTTTCATTTAATTTCTTCAAATCTTGTCCACATTCCTGATTAATCTCGGGTTGTGCCATTCTAGTTTTTAAAACTCCAAAACAAATTCTTTTTTTTTAAATGCAAGGCAGAATTCTGGGAATTCCAGTCTATAAAAATACCCGGAAACACTTTCAGTTTGTTCTCCTGGAGAAAGGCTAAACTCCCTCTCAAGCCTTACCTCCCACACCTTGTGCCTCATGACAGAGAGCTGCTAAATGTTTCCTGAAGGTGGTCGTCTCGTTGGTCTTTACACTTGTCAGAAAACAGACCTGGCAATCGCTTTATGTCTGGGCAAGAAACAGTTAAATGTTTTTTTTTTTAAAAAAAAAACAGTTTCCAGGATTTTTCCCTTGCTTGATGTCCTTTGGTGAATGGGAGTGAGCACAAGAGAGTAGCCAGGAGACCAGTGGTTCCCAACCTTGAATAACCCAAGTGTTCTAAGATAGCAACTCCCAAAAGGACTTATAGAAATTGTGGAAGAAGAGCACTTGGGTTACCCAAGGTTGAAAATGACTGCTACAGACCATCTTGACTACTGCAATTGATGTTGCCCACATTCAGGCTGCTCTTTGCTGTGTCAAACCTGGTTTATTTATTTATTTATTTATTTATTTAATTTTATTTCTATATCACCCATCTTTTATTTATTTATTTATTTATTTATTTATTTATTTATTTATTTATTTATTAAATTTATATACTGCTCCATCTAGCTACATGGCTACTCTGGGCGGTTTACAAACTGAACAGAAATCAAACATAAACAGTAAAATACAATGTAACAGATAAACACAAGTATATAAATAAAAACACTATAACTAGTAAACACTATAACTAATAAACAATATATAACAAAAGCAAATAAATATATAATAGCAATCATTATTAGAACAGATTCATATCCGGGGAAAGCCTTTTTTAAATAGCCACTTCTTTAGATGCTTCTTAAAAACTGGGAGGGAAGGTGCCAGACAGATCTCAGGAGGAAGTTTGTTCCAGAGCTGAGGGGCCGCCACTGAGAAAGCCCAATTTCTCATAAAATATTTACGGGCCTCCTTCAGCGATGGCACCCTCAATGGAACTGGCACCTTCCAATGGAACTGGCCACATGCACAAAATTGTACGGCAATATAGAGCCATTTCCCAGTGTTCTGAATCATGGGTACAGAAGCACAGTATCCTACATTCATAAACTGGAGAGGTTTTTTTAAAGAATTTAATTATTATTAGTTTGTTCAACAAAACAACGGGTAATCACAATTTCCAGTGCTGTACAGTTGACAGAAATTTACAAATGAGCACTCATGAGATGAGAGTACACAAAATTCACCCAGAAACAAACAAGCCAACCATCTTACAATGCCTTATGTTGAGGAGAACATTTTGAAAATTTGACAGGCGAGGAGAGATCAAATAATGATTTACTGACCTAGCCAGTGTTTTTAAACTGCGTTTGGAACTGCCAGCCTTTGAATGTTCAAGAAGCCGCTAAAATTGGTTTCTTCCTATCAGTCTAAGCTGTTAATTACAGCTCAGCTGAGGGAGGTATAGAAAATCTTTCTTGGTTTAGAGACAACAAAGTTTTTCTTCAAGTCTATTGCCCTTAAATGATAGAAAAGATTAGAAATAGTGAGAAATCTACCCCATAAATAACTTCTTCCAAGGCAGGTATGTTTACAATTAATAACCAAAGTTTTGGAGAAAGAAGCCGTGTTAGTCTATGCCAGAATTCCAGGGGGGAATCAAGGAAAATAAAAGAAAACAAAAGACAAAAGGATGTGGCACCTTAAAGACTAACCTTCATATTTTAATATTTAATATAATAACCAGACAGGTAAGTTGCTATGGCATGAAAATGCAGCAAATACACTATTATGCCCTAATGTTTCTGCTACACTGCGCCTATGGTGTTCCTCACAAGTTAGCGTATTATCCAGACTGAAATACACACTGCTGATTCCTAGGCTGCTATATTCATCTTCTGGTAAACTTCTATGTTGCATATGACTTCTCAAGACAACTGGTGTGGCATTCCTTCAGCCAGATGAACAAGACTTGTTTGTTCAAGTGGAAATACTTCTGTAGTCTCTCCTTCCCTTCAACAAAGAAGACGCGGCACCTGGGTTGTTCATGGCCAGTTCATTCTGACTCTAAGGCTGCCCAAAGATGAACATCTTGCCAGAATGTATTATAATTCTGTTTTAATTAAATAAAACCCTTTGTATTCAGTTCTTCAAAGATAGACACCCTCCCATAAACAGGTCATGCTGTTGCTTTGTGCTCTTGCCATTATTTGCACAGAAAACAGAAGATCCAAAACAACTGTTGTGATACTGTGCAAGTAGCCAATAATGCTATCGCTAAAAAAGAGGTTTACTAGCAGTTAGTGGATGGCTGCTGACTGCCAGCCAGTCAGAATTTCTCATCAGACAAAACATGAACTGGTGCGCTAATAGGACAGCATACGTACAAATAGGGCTGCTAGCAAATCTACCGGAGGAGCACAGAGAACCCGTGGAGTCACTTGAGCCTATAATGGTTTGTTTGGTATCTAATGGAGATCTTGCATTCATTAGATAATTGCTTCATTATCCATGGAAATCATAAAGCCAAACCAGGTCTTAATATAAAATCAGCAATGAGGCCATTTAAGAACAGGCTTTTAGAAAGAATATTATCGTGTCCAGTCCATGCTTCTTCCTCTGCTTCGGCATACTTTTTTAATGATTTGGCATTAGGTTACAGTGGTACCCCCCCAAAAAACAAAACAAAAAAAAAACTGGCACGTGTTCTTTTACATCAGCCTTTGGTTAAAACAATCCCACACCAGTGAATTAAGGTGAAGCCCACTGGCTTCTTAAGCACAGTTAGAATACAGCTAGATTATGCACGCCATTGCAATACTCGTTTGATTGGATCGTCATTTGATTGGGGAAAGGGAGGGGAAGAAGCTATAAAGTTCTAAAATTGTTCATCAGTTCATGATTCAAATAACTGGGATGCTTTCACTTGATCATAAATCTCACTCCCGGTGATTATAATGCATGGCACTGGCAATATTTATTTACACTTTCATCTCCCAAACATTCCCAAAGGCCTTAGAGCAGATCGTAACAGCATTTTAAAAACTCTACCCGTCATCCTGTTTCGTAGTACTGCCAGAGGAGGCGAGTGACATTACTGACACAAGGAGGTTGTCACACATTAAATTCTCCCCGCTTTGACACATTTTTTGTCTCCAAGTCTGCATGTTGCACAAAAACCTAAAAACAAAGAAGGATTTTTTTTTAACTCTTGGCAATTTGCTGATGATTATGGTATTCCTGTTATAGTGGAAGAACTGCAGAACAGAATAGTAGCCATTAAGTCAGCAGAGCATGGTACATTGCACTAGAGTAGGTCCATTGAATCAGCAGGGATTTGGTTAAGTCAACTCCCTGTAAGTTCCATTGATTCAAATGGGCTCATTTTGACTGGGGATTACTATGCTAAAGTAAGATATAGTTCAAGTAGGCCCATTTAAACCAATCGAATTTACAGAGGAGATGATTCACCAAACTGTCATGGCTTCATTGGGTCTTCTCTAGTGTGATTCACCACACTAAGCAAAAGGGTTTTGGCCAATGTATTCTCGAAGGCTTTCACGGCTGGGATCTGATAGTTGTGAGTTTTGGGGGGGGGGGCTGTTTGGCCATGTTCTGGAAGTTTTTCTGCCTGACAATTCACCAGACTGTGGCTAGCATCTTCAGAGGGCAAGGAGCTCAAGGAACTTGGAGTTCTCTCTGTATTCTGTGAGTGAAACTGTGGCTTTCTTTGTTTTAAAGCTGTGGGGAAGAGGAAACTTGCCCTATGCAGGAGAATAGGTGTTAGTCATTGTACTGTGATGAAGGGATTACGAAGTTTCATTGCAATTAGGGGTGACAGCGATCCTTGTCTGTGAGTGATGGGTGTTGTTAGCTGTTCTATTGTGTGAAATGATCACTGTTGCTTCTGGCTGGATGGAAATTGTTGACCTTTGACCTTTTGCAGACTGTAGTTTTCAGTAATGGAAGCCAGGGTTTGTTGATTTTTAGACTTTCTTCTTTTTTGTTGAAACTGTGCTTATGTTTGTGGATTTCAATAGCTTCCTTGTGTAGTCTGACATAGTTATTGGTAGTGTTATCCAGTACATCTCTGCCCTGGAAGAGGATTTCATGTCCAGTTTGTTTCAGTGTGTGCTTAGCTACTGCTAATTTTTCTGGTTGTTTTAGTCTGCAGTGTCTTTCATGTTCTTTTATTCTAGTCTGGATGCTGCACTTTGTGGTCCCAATATATACCTGACCACAACTGCAAGGTATCCAGTATATTCCTGTAGTGGCATGTGGGTTCCTTTAGTCCTTTGCTGACCGTAGCATCTGTTGTATTTTTGTGGTAGGTCTAAATACTGTATTTGCCTGTAGGGCCCAATTCAGGTGGCTGAGTTCAGTGTTGAGGAATTTAGCTTCACAGTTTTGGTTTGTGCAGTCTACAAGTGTTTTGATTATGCCT